>CM076583.1:872552482-872668885 GCA_034641835.2 Pinus albicaulis | reverse complement strand
GTCCCTGGTACAGTTGATACGTGAATTGCGGTTGACTTGTTACAACTGTACTTGTACCGGCTTGTCCCGTAGGCATCTGAACCGAAGTCTGAACCGAAGATCCTAACTGAGGTATAGAGACTTGAGGGATTTTCACGGAGGCAGGGATAGACAAACTCAGGGTTACAGATACTCCAGAAAAAACGGGTGTGACGCGAGGTTGAACGAGGCGTTACGTGGTTATAGCGGTTTGGCCAGTGCAGGGTGCACTAGGCCCGACTAGCACGAAGCTTGAACTAGGTGCAGGAGTTTGAATAGCTGGCTGAACAGGTTGCTGGGTTGGACCAGAAACCAAAGGTTGTCCAGGTTGATAAGGCAACTACACATTAGGCTGCAAAGGCTGTTGATATTGGGACGGATCCCACACCATAGTTCCAGGGTATTGTCCCATAGAAGGTTGAACGTAAGGACCAAAACTTGGTTGAACGTAGGGTTGATTAGGAAGTGGTAAATTTCCGGCTCCTTGAATAGATGGTTGACCAGAAGGCTGTTGGAAACCTTGAATTGGGTACTGACCTTGAGGTTGATAACCCTGAGGTGCGTACTGAGGCTGGGGTTGATAAGGACCCTGAGGAGCATATTGTGCTTGGGGTTGGCCTTGAGGAATGTATTGTCCTTGAGGTTGATAACCCTGAGGTATGTACTGTCCTTGGGGTTGTCCCCCAAAATAATATGATTCCACAGTTTGTCCTGGGAAAAAGCTACCTTGAGGTTGTGCCCCGGGTGGTAACTGACTACCTTGAGGTTGCCCCCCAGGCGGTAATTGACTACCCTGAGGTTGCCCCCCAGGCGGTAACTGAGTTCCCTGAGGTTGGCCCCCAGAAGGAAACTGACTGCCTTGAGCTTGAGGATTGGGAATATTACCAGACATCATAAAAATTTGTTCTACGTTCGACGTTTCAATTTTAAGTCCATCAAGACCAGATGATAACACGTTTTGGATGGGTTGAGGAGTTTCTCCCGAGAAAGTACCAGACAAAGACTGATATCCTGAAGGAACAAAAGGACCACCATGTAAAAATGATTCAGGCATTTGAGAAAACATGGATGACTCTCCAGCCATAAAAGATGACGGATAATAACCTCTGGGTGTAGGATGAAATGGAATTCGAGGTGGATAAAAAGCAAGACCCGGATTCTCTAAAAAATCCGTTAAAGAGAGATACCAAGGATTAGTTCGAATGGGGCTGTAGAAAATAGATTCACGCTCCCTAAGATTTAACAATTAAGGGGAGTCGGGAAGAGATATTTCTTTGTCTGGATTAGTAAGTTCTTCAATAGAAATAAGTCCAGAGGGAAGATTGTCTGTAATGATATTTCTTACCCTAGGTGAACCTAGATCGCTAGAAGTTGGTGTAATAAATCCTAAGGATGTTTCCAAAACAGAAGATTCAGTTTTAGGTTCAGAGATTTCAGGTTCGTCAGATAATTCACCAGAAGGAGAAATAATTTCAGTAACTTCAGAAACTGAAATCAGTTCTTGAATGTATTCTGTTGTAGGTATTTGATGATCAGGATGTATAACTATAGATGAACTTCCAATTTCTTTTGATCTAATTCTACTACTACTGGATGCTACCAGAGCATGAAACCCTTCAAGTTGACTTTGTGAATATTCAGGGGGTTTCCCTTGTATTCTCCGGGATTGTCTCGGCAATTCCGCCACGATTAAAAATTATCTAATCACACGCAAACAATGAAAAATTTCAATGAAAACACCTAAAGTCTCTAAGAAACAAACAATTGAATCATTCGCTTAACAATCTAAGAGTTCAAACCACACACAAACAGTAACTTTCCGTACTAAAAACACTATTTGGTGATGAAATCCAACATAGTAGAATTTTAACACGAAAAGGGCGGTTGGAACAGTTACCCCGACAACTTGCTTAATGCAATAGACCGGTGCAAGTTTCTCCACTATACCATCTCGAGTGAAGATAACCCTACGGAGAGTCCAAGTGAGTCTAGCCGACGTCTGTTCTAGGTACAGTTGGATCTTCCCTCCACCGTCACCTTAGGAAAGAACCCCAAAGATTATGGCCACTAAGGTTACCAACTGAAACAAATATACCTGGGGGAACAGTCTACGATCCGACACACACGCAAGGGCAGAGTAACAAAGCTCAATCCCCTTGAAGGCTCCTTGAAATAATCCAAGGTTTACCGACAAGTGACCCCAAGCTCCTCGACAATGGTCTATCCGAGGTTTACCGTTTTTAATACGTGTATATCTTCTATCGTTCCCAATGAGGAAGGATTGATTACCTCACTGGTTCAGATATGATCTCGTGCTTGACTCCTTTAGGAGGAGCTTCCTAGAGCATAGATGCAACAATTGGAATTTCTTCCTACCGCAAGATTTGTCTACTTGTTTGTTTTAGCTATCTTGGAGAGTTAATTACTCCCTACTCCAAGATACTAGCCTAAGCTATGTTGGTGATAAGAGCCCTAGAAATAAAAGATTACTAGATGAATTTTAACTAAGCGTTACTTTTATGAGCTGTTTCTTAAGTCAATGGGTGCGGAAATTAAACTTTGATGATGTGAAGACTCGACTTCCAAAAAACACTAAAATGCACCTAGAATGATAATCAATTTTTTTCTTTCAATGAACTTCTATCTAAGAAAGAGTTGGAGAATGCAATTCTTTTAATAAACAATTCCTTCTTTAAGCATGAAGAATGATTGAGAGAAAATATTTTGTCTTTTCAATAATGATATATCAAGCTCATAACAAAATATTTTTTCTTTCCAAATTTGAAGCTACAAAACTATTTTCTTCCGAAATAAAACTATAAAAATTAAAAACTACTCAAAACTACAAGATCTAATCTTGAGAACTATGATTTTAAACAATCTAAATTGAGTAAAAGCTTTAAGATTTTTTGAAGAATGTTTTCCTTAGTTTTTCAGAAAACTAAGAGTCTATTTGTTTAGAATAGCAAACAGATCAAAAACACTCAAAATATGTTTTTTTTTATAAAAATGAAATTCAAAACTTTCAACCAAGTTTTTTCGAAGATTCGCAAAGAAACAAAAAGCTCAATTTCTCAATAAAGGATGTTAACACAATCAGGTCGGATTCAAAAAGACAAAAAGAGATCAATGTAATCTAAGATACTTCAAATTTTCAAAGCTTCGAATCTCTACAAAGACCAAGTGGAAAAACAATCCAAGATGCAAAATCTTCTAGAAAATCATCAAAACATCAAAACTGTTGGAGTTCATTCACAAAAAATTCTTGACAGAAACAATAAGCAGTCTAGGCAGAAACCAAAAAGCTAAAAATAAACTAGAGAAAGAAATCTAGAGGTTTTATAAAAAATTTACAGGGTTCGCAGGCAACCAGTATTGACAGGTGCGGTCCCGCACTGTATTCTTAACAGAAAGTGCGAACCTGCCCGCACTGTCAAAATAAGCCAGAGTGCGGTCGTAGGAAAAATTATAGAAAAACTTAAAATATTTCTAAATTTTCAAAAACAGAGAAAATCTAAATTACCCAGACAGATATGCATCAATCAAAAACCAGGAAAAATGTTTCCTCAAATCAAAAATAAAAGAGAACAAAAAACAACAAGTTCTTTCCCCAGTGGAGTCGCCATTTTGTTGTATAGATTAATCTGTCTTGCGGACAAGACCAATCTTTCTAGTACTAAAAGTAACTAGCAACAAACAACCAATTATTCTAATCTATCTCTAAGCATACAAGATTCATAAAAATGCTATATAGGTGTAAGGCCTACCTTATGTCCAGCGCTTGCTTGATATCGTTGAAGTCCTTCCCGTGCACTTGAAAGAACGTTCCTCATGAATCTGCAGTCACAAACAAGCAAAAAGATTACATAGCACCTGTATAGACATTATTATAAATCATACTTATCATAATGATCAAGGAATTTATGAAATAAACCATGAATAGACAGTTTAATGAGAGAAATGAGTATATTTGTATTAACTTCAAATAAAGAAAACCTTTACAACATGTGCCTTGATGTCGTGCAGGTCCTCCTGGGGTCCGAAGCAGGAATATCTTCTAATTTGACAAGCATTTCTCTCTTTGAACCAAGACCAATAGAGGTGAGTGATTTAACCTCACAGAAAGTCTTAGTTAACTAAGTATGAATCTCAACAGCATTTAACTTCAAATATCTTAAGCTTGAACTCCCTTTGAGGCTACCCAAGGCCTCTTTTTATAGTGGAAAAGAGGAGGTTTTCTGTTCCAAATATGAAGGGATAGAATCCTCCTTCAAAGGGATTAGCTCCTTACATCAAGGGGTTAGCTCCATCAAGTGAGGGATGCATGAATCTTTTCAAAGCGTATCCATTCCCGAAAATTCCCATCTAGAATCTTCTAGAATTCATTTGAAATCAACTTTTATCTTTACTTTCTCGCCTTTTTGAGTTTTACAGAGGTCCGCACCCATAACACAAAGAACGTGCGGTATGGTTCTGCAGGCAAGTTGAACTTTAGGTGCGGGACCACAGGCAATGAATAGAGAAAGTGCGATACCAATGTTTAGGGGATTTTTACGAACGTTTCTTTGATTTTGAAATCTTGACATGAGGAGCTGATATGCTAGACTTGCAAAAGGAGGAAGTATGAGTAATAATGAGCTCATACTCATAGAAAAATGTCAGGATAACAGTTTTTAGTGTAACAAATTTCCCCCTAAAGTGCAAAGTCTAGAATAGATGAAGCTGTAGTCTGTCATATATGAAGAGTTCAGTACTTTATCAATTCAAAGATCATCCTGTGGACACCCCAGTCGGAACCTGTAAAAAAATTCAATGCAAAATATATATATATGTCATCACTGAGGCAGGCATTCCCATACTCAGATTGAAAATAACTAGAAACTAACTCAAATCGTTCTGATACAGGAATGATTTTAATATTACATCAATAGTGTAGACACAGCATGGGTGCAGCCATCTGTAATGAATATTCTACTGTATAATAATAAAATTCCTCGCAGCCTGGATGGTGGAAACTAGATCCAGGGTCTTGATTTTTGCATCTCGAATTAGTACGATTCTATCCATGTGAATAAATGTGTTGAAGTCGAACATGGTAGAAACCACTTGATTACCAGTCATTGATGTAAACTGTTAACAAGTGTGAGAGTAACCACCAGTAATGTCAATGGTTCTCAAAGTACTCAGTACAATCCATGAAATGTGAATGAATGAGCTGAAGTCGAACATGTCACGGAATCATTCGATCGAAGGTCAATGATGCAACCTATCATCGAAGACGAGAAACCTGCCATTGAGGCATGCAGATTTCAAGGTACTGACGATTTCTGGATCAACTTCCTAGATAATGTGCTGATGTCGATAGAAAGTGATTTGTCATAGGCAAGCCCACAACACGAAATCATAGATCAAGTTTTGAAAATATATTGTCAAGGACTGACTCAGGGATGGTCAATAATGGATGACGGATATTTTGCATATGAATTGTTTTATTTGAACTGTTCTCTTGAACACATAACGACACTGAAGATGGATTGGTAACAACTGACCCAAAGCTAATACCCAGAAACTGGTTGAAGACTTTCAATGTGGTTTGATTAACTGTTAGGAAAAGGATTTCCCAACCCAGGTGAATGAAAGTGTCGTGTTCAAGAGTGGTTGACTGAATTTTCGAAAAATTTAAAATATAACAAACACGCCCATTTTTCTCTCTTTTTCCCCCACCATTTCTGGCAAGTACCTCTTTATTTTTGACAAGCTTGAGGAGGATAACATTTTCTTGATTATAAGATTATCCTTCAGATGAGTCCAACTTAGTTTGATATTCGAACCCTAAGAAGGAGTGGTTCGTTCTTATTGAAAATTAAACAGGTCTTTTACTATTAAGTTTTAACGAGTCCAGTATAGGAGAAACTCGGTGTTTTTCAGTTTTAAGGAGTCAGAAGAAAAACTTAAGAAAACTCCGTGGGTGTACTTTTTCGTAAATTTAGTCTGTCGAGCCTGAAAAAGGATAAAATAATGCGGTAGAGAACTCTATTGACCGTAATTAGTCAACGTATGCATTTTTCGTAAATAGTCCATTTCAGTCCGGAAAAGGGGTAAACTTATACTGAAGGGACGATCATTCATTTACTTTAACGAGTTCGAATAATCAAGTACTCGGCAATATTTTCATATTTAGAGAGTCTGAAAAGGGCTTAAAAGAGGACTCCAGGGTTTCACTTTTTCATAAATTTTATGAAAGAGTCTGAAAAAGTGATAAAAGTATGCTCTTTGTTGAAAAACGATCAATTCACCTGAAAAATCCAGTTTCTGCACAAAAACTTGAAACATTACACATACCTGTTTAAGATAAGTAAAAATGCTTTCAAAAATACCCTTTTTAAAGTGAAAAATAAATAAATTAAAAATTTATCCATTCGAAAAAACTTATAAAAAGGACTTTTTCAATTTCATTTTTACCGTTCAGTTCCAGAGTGAAAAGTAAAAAGCTTTTGGGTAAGAAAGTTCCTGTGAACATTCTGGAAAATCCGTCCGTTGGAATCGAAAACTGTCAGTCCCAGGTAATCCACGACCTCCTTATCTTGTTTTTCATCCGTTTCAAATTTTCTTTAGGCCTTAGTTTGCATTTTTGAGACAGAAAATGGTTTAAAAGTTCGCCCGTGAGGTCTGCAAGTGGGACACACGTTACCTGCAGACCCCGAATTTTTCCTATAAGGAAAAATTCGTGGGTGCCACATCCGGCACACATCACGTGTGCGGATCTATGCACTGTGTACAAAGCGTAGGTGCAGTACCCGCGCGATTGATTTTAAAACATAAATTTCTCATTTGTTTCCCAAAAAATTTCAAATAAGACTGTTCTAACTTTCCTTTTTATGTATTGTAGGATTGAGAAGATGCTGATCTGGCGAGAACGTGAGCACGAGGAAGTGGATGAAGCCGCCATACTCCATTTTCCCACACAACAGGCATTAAGAGCATGTGGCTTATACAAATTTTGGACCATCACAGGCATGAGGGCACAAGTAGAACTCTTGACATGGTTGGTGAACAGATGGAATGTACAAGACTAGTGCTTCTTTATTGGTGGCCACCGGCTCGAAATTGAGCTGGAGGATATATATTTCTTGACTGGTTTGTCCAAGAGGGGTGAACAAGTTTCTTTGTTTGGGACTGGGCCAGGTGGCCAGACTGTCGCTAGTCTTCAACTAGAATTCTGCAGTGATCAAGAAAATCCTCGGGACAAACGGATTGACATAAAACACATCATCTGTCCTGAATTGAAAGTTATTTCTTTTACTGTTACCAAACTGTGTGGGAGTGCTGCGCTTCATGTAGCTACTGGTTCCCAAATGCGTATTGCTATGGACTGTTTTCGCGGCACCATATTTAACTGGTTTGAAGCTGTGTTGGCTAATGTAAAAGGCCAACTAACCAGAGAAAAAAATGGGAAACTGAATAAATTTGGATATGGATCCATTGTTGTTTATTTTTCTCTAGAGAGGATCCCGATGTTAGCTCCACAGAGTATTATTGTTGATTCCGGTCGACTTCGAGAACCTAGGATGGTTCGTTGGTCCGCATTGATGGCTCGTCATGCTGTCGAGGGTACTGAGATTGCCTGATTTCCTCCTTCATATTTTCGTTGGCTAGATCGCCAACTTTTTGTGATAGAGGATTTTCCATACGCCGGGATAGATTTCCGCGGCGACCGAGAGATGGCTCTCCCAGCAGAGGAACAGTGGGATGAGTCAGGTACAATCATTTTTCAGCGTTTGCTAAATTCTAATTTTTTTTAATTTTTTATCGTCTTTGAAAACTAATAGCCAAAAGTTTTTTGAATACAGATGTGGGTCCACAAAGACCAGCCCATCTCCAACCTTACGAGAGAAGAAAACCAGTTTCGGCCGCACCATCCCCAGCAGGCCAATCAGCGGAGATTTTGACTGATTTAGAGCATCATCTAGAGCGTTTGACTCTAGATATTCCAGAGACGAGCATAGATGACATTCCTCTCAGGTTGCAGAGATATGTGATTGGAGTTCCAGGACCTTTCAGGAGGTTCCTATGCAGGGTATCCCGAGCAGTGGTTTCTTATCGTGATCACCATCAGTGATGGGATGATCATGTAGACTCATATTTTTGACTTTTTTATTATCATTTTTGCCAATCATAAGGTGTTTCCAACCTATGATCGAAGACGATGTATATTTTTTGAAAACACTCCTATACTATGATATATCACTATTTGCCGGCTATCTGTGTACATGTATGAATGCATTTGATTTACTGTTTTGATTATTGTAAATGTCTATTTATCATACTAGAAGCAATTGAATCTGCTAATGTATTTAAAGGTCTTGGAATATGCTGATATTCAATGTAATCAAACTCACGTTCCAAGAGACGAACTCTTAAAAATAACCGTAATAATACTGGATTTCTAATGGTATAAACCTTGTTAAGTTGTAATACAACAAGTTAAGAATCCAACCTTACAATCAAACTCTGAATTCCAAATGATATGTGTCCAGATAATAACTCAATCACTGCACTATACTCGGCAATGTTATTCGT
Source organism: Pinus albicaulis (assembly GCA_034641835.2). Lineage (NCBI taxonomy): Eukaryota > Viridiplantae > Streptophyta > Pinopsida > Pinales > Pinaceae > Pinus > Pinus albicaulis. The sequence goes on along the minus strand of CM076583.1, from coordinate 872,660,287 downwards.
TGTTTGACCAAGGCTTACCCCATGCATGGATACTAATTCGTCAGAGGGTGAATAGATAACCCAAGCTGTGGAAGAAATGTTTCGTGTACTACGACAATCACCATTAGCAAAACCAATGTAGGTTTGAAAAGACGTCAACATCTGCAATATCAAGAGTAAAACTCAGATAAGCAGGGATAGTGAAAAAAATACTCTCTAAACTAGGCACACTTTTCTAATCTAAAACACACCAGCAGTAAAGAAATCTAAAACTAACAAAAATCTCCACACCTCATTTAAGCATAATATCGCTTTAGATAAAGCCCATTTCCAGGTTTATCCAAAGGGACACCGTCAAAATCTATCAACTCATAGGCCCCTTTTGCTAACTTTTGTTTAACAATATAAGGACCATGCCACATATGCACAAATTTCCCAGCTCCTAGCTTGTCGTTAGCTTGATCATAAAGTAAAACTAGGTCTCCTTCTGAAAAATTTCGAGGGGTCACATTTCTATCATACTGAGCTTTTATCCTTTTAACATGAGCCTCGTTTGCTATTGCACCATTTCGTCGATTCTCATCTAATTGGGCTAAGTACAAGAAACGTTTCTCCTCTTCAGACGTAGCTGGAAGTAATTCTACGGCTAATTTTAGTGACGGTATTTCGCATTCAATCAGCAACACAGCTTCCAAACCGTAAACCAGTTGAAAAGGAGTGAAACCCGTTGATTTTTTGACTGAGGTTCGATATGCCCAATGTGCTGAAAATAACATGGAATGCCAATTCGTCTTGTGAATACCAATGATTTGTTTGATCATGGTGACTAAAACTTTGTTAATGGCTTCAACCAGACCATTGGCTTGCGGATAATACAGAGTGGAACTATCGTGGCGCAAGCCAAGTTGGTCTGTCAGTTCAGTCATTATGACATTCCGAAAATGACTTCCATGATTTGTAATAATAGCTTGAGGAACACCGAACCTACCAATTATGTGATTAAATACGAAAGTTGCAGCAGTCTTGCCATTAGTTGAAAATGTAGGCATCGCCTCGGCCCATTTTGTAAAATAATCTACTGCTAAGATAATATAGGCATGCCCCCCGGCCGAGTGAGGGTTACATGTAATAAAATCGATACCCCATTTTGTGAAAGGACCAACAACAATTATAGGGTGAAGAGGAGCGGGTGGCGCGCGCATTTTCCGATCAAAAATTTGACAGTTGTGGCATTTCCGAACCGCATAAATGCAATCTTTGAATAGTGTTGGCCAGAAATAACTTGCACGCAATATCTTTTGGGCTGTGGCATACCCAGACATATAACCGCCACATGCTCCAGAATGACATTCATTTAAGACCTTTTCAGCTTCTTCATGAGTTAGACAACGTCGGAAAACAGAATCCGCCCCACAACGATAAAGTGTATCACTAATGATATTATACTGTTGGGATTGGAAGCGTATTTTCCATCGCTGAGTTCGTGAGATGTCAGGCCGAAAAGATTGGGTTTGGAGATAAACGATAATATCTCCATACCATGGATCAAGTGTACTGATAAGAAATAAATATTCATCCGCAATGGACTCTTCTGCCACTGTTTCAGTATCAGTAGAGGGGAAATCGCACATCAGTTCCGCAAATAACAAAGATTTCTTTGCCTTGGATTTTTCAAATTCCAAGTCAAATTCCTGCAGAATAACTATCCATTTGGAATATTTTCCCCCTAGAAATTGTTTGGTCAAAATATACATCATAGGGTTGAAATTAGAAATTACCGTGGTTTTATGTAACAAGATGTAATGTCTAAAACGTTGGACAGCTTGAACAGCTGCCAAGGCCAATTTCTCCACATGTGTGTATTTAATTTTAGTCGGATGCAGATTCAGACTAAGATAATAAATCACATGTTCATTATGAGATTCATCTTCCTGAACTAGTACCATCCCAATGGTGGAATGAGAAGCAGCGAGGTACAAAATGTAATCTTGGTTGTAGTTGGGAGGATACAATAATGGTGCATGGGTCAACGCGTGTTTAAGTGCATCAAAAGACCGATCAACGATCTCGTCCCAAAAGAATGGAATGTTATGTTTCAACAACCGGGTAAAACCCTTTGTAAGCTCGGCATAGTTAGGAATAAACCTACGTAAAAAGTTTGCTTTCCCCTGCAAACTTTGGAGTTGGCGTAAAGTTGAAGGAGGAGGCAATTTAACAATGGCTTCGACCTTCGATGGATCGACGCGAATGCCTACTTTCGAGACAACAAATCCTAGTAATCGACCCGATCCTACGCAGAAAATACATTTATGCGGATTCAGCCTTATCCGATAATGCCTACATCTCATAAACATTGCTCGTAAATGAGTGAGATGATCGGCCCTACGTAATGAATGAGCAGGTAAATCATCGAGATATGGCTGGACAATGTGCTTAATGTCATGAAATGCATAAGACATAGCCCGTTCAAAAGTTGCTCCAGAGTTTTTTAATCCAAAAGGTAGTTTACAATAAGCAAACGTTCCCCATGGACAAATAAAAGTTGTTTTTGGTTGATCTGCAGGGAGTATGTTTATTTGATTGTAGCCGAAAAGCCATCCATGAAGGAAAAAAATTCACTGCCAGCACAATCATCAATTATTTGATCGATATAGGGAATTGGATAATTATATTTTGGACACGCTCGATTAATATCCCTATAATCGATACATACTCTTATCGTTCCTTGTTTTTTAGTTACAGGAACAATATTCGATACCCAATCCGTTAAGGGAATTGGATAAATGAAGCCTGCGCGAAGTAATTTTTGAACTTCTTCTTTTATAGCAACAACTTTTCTAGGATGAATTTGACGTAATCGTTGACGAACAGGTTTAGCATCCGGGTAAGTTTTAATTTCATGAACAACGATCGATGGATCAATTCCTGGCATTTCTTCATAAGACCAGGCAAACACGTCATGGAATTCTTGAAATAGGGCTTTATAAGTCTGAATTTCTTCATTTGTACAACAAGCACCTATATGAATGTTTTCAATTATTCCTAGTTTTACTGAAATGTCAATTGGAACCGTTCTAGATATATTTTCCAAATTTAACTCAGAATCAGGATTTTGCAAATGATTCTGTGGTTCTTTAACATATTCAGCAGTAAAAATTGAAGCGAAATCATTTTCAAAATAATCTAGCTCAGGTAAAAATGAAGACCGGTGATGTAGATCTTCCCATGGTAAATCATCAACAGACAAAAACTCACGAATTTTCTCATCTGTATGAACAAGTTCAGGAAATGTCGTTGTAACTGAACTAGATATAGAAAGTGATTCCTCATGGATCCCATTCATAGGATCAATTTCGGTTGAAGAGGGGTCAGAAAATGACTGTACAGCCTGGTACGCAATTTCAAATGGACTCAAAGGCATCATGCCATCAAATGAATAAATCTCGGATTCGGAAGGTACGATCCAAGGATCATCAAACATAACTGTGTCTGATGAAATCATGTGAATATTTGCAGTAGAAGGCGATACGTTAGGAGAAGGAAAGGAAAAAGTTCCTAGTAACACAGAATCTTTAATCAAACCCAGTCCAACATCCTTATAAGGGATAGTCGTTTTACCAACATGCTAGATTGTTTCTGAAGAGGCTGGGTCAGACGAGAAATAAGATAACTGATCTATTGTCATGATATTTCCTTGATATGGAAATTTTATGAGTCGAAAGGTCGAAGAAACAATAGCAGTCATAGCATAGGACCAACTACGACCCAGAAGAGGGTTGTAATCTAGAGGGGCATCAACCACTTCCACATCTAGATTAACGATTTTACCTTTGACCCCTATGGGTAAATCCTGCAAAATACCAAAAGGTTGAAAACCTCGACCATCAAAAGCTTTTAGAATTGTCGGAGATTGGTTACGTGTAGGAGAACCAAGCGATTTCCAACACTGAATCGACATAATACACGTTGAAGCTCCCTCATCAATCACAGTCCGAAAAATTGGTCTATTTTTTACTAACACTGGAATTTGGAAAGCCATTTGATGAGGTAGGCGAGGTGTACTATTTTCTAAATCAAAGATTATAAGGTTAGAATCCTGAACATCGACAGCTCCTATGGCAGACAATAATAATTTACGCTGTGCTGGACATGATTGCAGCACTTCCAAAGCCGACATTGCTGAAGGAGAATCAGCTAAGTCTTCAACAATGTTCTAATTCTGAGCAGCTCTCGCATGTGGATTGAAAGCTGATTTACGAAGAACACCTTTAGTAGGCGGTTTGATTATTAAGTCTGGATTTTGTTTCTCGATCTGTAGCGGACCAGAAACAGGAGGAGGTGTAGTGGATGTGTTTGCATTAGAATATTCTGCTTCCTTACCATCAACAGGATTCTTAGAACCGTAATCTTGCGATCGCGTCGCAACCCTTACATGAGACATCATCATAATAGGCTCTTCTAAAGTAGTCGAGGAAGAACCAATCATGTTACTATCTTGAATTGGAAAAGGATCCTTCAAGACAGCAGGTTGTTGCGATCCTTTAATGAATTTCGTAACTTCAGCTCGATATGGACATTATTTCGTGAAATGATCTTGTTCACAAATGAAACAAGGATAGCGAGGTTTACATTTTTCGTCATTGGATTCATCTTTATCAGTTTTCTCTTTCAAATTCTTTTTGTTTTTATTCCTCCCTTTCTTTTTACCACCAGATTTCGATTTGGTCATAGATGTCTCTACGACGTGAATATCGGCAGAAACTTCGGGGGAAGATTCTCCTTTCGGGGAATCTGGTAAAGTTATAATAGGAGAATAGTTATTTGAACATTTCTTCTTGCTTTTAGAATTGACTGTACCAATCATACCGTCAGCGACATGAGACCCTGAAGGAGCTGCAGCTATTTGACCTTGGTTTGGAAGATCAGGAATTTTCTCATGTAAAGTACCTGACTGTGTATATACGAGGTCAAGGTATTGAGCATGGGAAATTACTTGCTCTTCAGTAACAACACCAGCCTTAGCTACATCTTCAGTGATGTTGGGTAACAATGATTTAACAAACCATTCTGCCAAAATTTGATCTGGAATATAAACTTTCACCAAACGCCTCCTACGTCGCCATTCATGAATATGATCAGAAATATACGTTGACGTAGATTGTCTTAGCGAAGTTAATAATTCTGTGCCATTTTCGTATCTGACAGGCAACTGAAAATGAGTGAAGAAAGCAGTTGCTAACTGACTAAAGTTATGAAACGAGCCTCGTGGCAACTCAATGTACCATTTGGCTGCAAAACCTATGAGAGTTATTTGAAAAAGACGTAAACGAATCGAATCATCAATAATTGAATTAGATGCACACCAAAGGTGATAAGTCATAACATGATTCGATGGATCCTCTCCTGACTTACCTTCGAATTTTGGTATATCACTGGGCAACTTATGAGGCATCGGCGGCCAGTTTTGATAATAAAAAATGGGATCATTTGTAAGGCGCGTCAAATCAGGTAAGTCCAAAGTTGCGATAAACAGTAATTGACGGTTAGGGTCACGAAAACCTTGAGAAGCCAAAGCAGATCCAGGAGGGAGATACCCAGGATAACTAGGAATCAGATTTGCATTAGGTATTGTGTAACCTCCCGGAAAACCAGGATGAACCGGACCATGCTGAGGTTGTTGATAAGGATAACTAGGGTACGGTTGATACTGATAGCTTGGGTTCTGTACAGAGGGACTGAATTGCGGCTGTCCCTGGTACGGTTGATACGTAAATTGAGGTTGACTTGTAACAACTGTACTTGTACCAGCTTGTCCTACAGGCATCTGAACTGTAGTTTGAATGGAAGGTCTTGACTGAGGTACAGAGACTTGAGGGATTTGCACGGATACAGGGATAGAAGAAGTCGGTGCTACAGATACTCCAGAAACAGGTGTGATAGGTTGAACAGACATTGCAGTAGTTATAGCAGTTTGAGGCGGAGTCTGGGGTGCACTAGGCCCAAACTTCTGAACTGAACTAGGTGCAGGAGTTTGAATGGCTGGCTGAACAGGTTGTTGGGTTGGACCAGAAACTAAAGGTTGTCCAGGTTGATAAGGCAACTGCACATTAGGCTATAAAGGTTGTTGATATTTGGACGGATCCCACACCATAGTTCCGGGGTATTGTCCCATAGAAGGTTGAACGTAAGGACCAAAACCTGGTTGAACGTAGGGTTCATTACGAAGTGGTAAATTTCCAGCTCCTTGAATAGATGGTTGACCAGAAGGCTGTTGGAAACCTTGAATTGGGTACTGACCTTGAGGTTGATAACCCTGAGGCGCGTACTGAGGCTGGGGTTGATAAGGACCCTGAGGAGCATATTGTGCTTGGGGTTGACCTTGAGGAATGTATTGTCCTTGAGGTTGATAACCCTGAGGTATGTACTGTCCTTGGGGTTGTCCCCAAAAATAATATGATTCCAAAGTTTGTCCTGGGAAAAAGCTACCTTGAGGTTGTGCCTCGGGTGGTATCTGACTACCTTGAGGTTGCCCCCCAGGCAGTAACTGACTACCCTGAGGTTGCAGCCCAGGTGGCAACGGATTTCCCTGAGGCTGTCCCCTAGAAGGAAACTGACTGCCTTGAGTTTGAGGATTTGGAATATTACCAGACATCATAAAGATTTGATCTGCGTTCGACGTTTCAATTCTAAGTCCATCAAGACTAGATGATAACACATTTTCGACGGGTTAAGTAGTTGCTCCCGAGAAAGTACCAGGCAAAGAATGATATCCTGAAGGAACAGAAGGACCACCGTGTAAAAATGATTCTGGCGTTTGAGAAAACATGGATGACTCTCCTGCCATAAAAGATGACGGATAATAACCTCTGGGTGTAGGATGAAAGGTAATTCGAGGTGGATAAAAAGCAAGACCTGGATTCTCTACAAAATTCGTTAAAGAGAGATACCAAGGATTAGTTCGAATGGGGCTGTAGAAAGTAGATTCACACTCCCTAAGATTTAACGATTGAGGGGAGTCAGGAAGAGATATGTCTTCGTCTAGATTAGTAAGTTCTTCAATAGAAATAAGTCCAGAGGGAAGATTGTCTGTAATGATATTTCTTACCCTAGGTGAACCTGGATCGCTAGAAGTTGGTGTAATAAATCCTGAGGATGTTTCCAAAACAGAAGATTTAGTTTCAAGTTCAGAGATTTCAAGTTCGTGAGATAATTCACCAGAAGGAGAAATACTTTCAGTAACTTCAGAAACTGAAATCGGTTCTTGAATGTATTCTGTTGTAGGTATTTGATGATCAGGATGTATAACTGTAGATGAACTTCCAATTTCTGTTGATCTAATTCTACTACTACTGGATGCTACCAGAGCACAAAGCCCTTCAAGTTGACTTGGTGAATATTCAGGGGGTTTCCCTTGTATTCTCCCGGATTGTCTCGGCAATTCCGCCACAATTAAAAATTATCTAATCACACGCAAACAAAGAAAAATTTCAATGAAAACACCTAAAGTCTCCAAGAAACAAACAATTGAATCATTCTCTTAACAATCTAAGAGTTCAAACCACACACAAACAGTAACTTTCCGTACTAAAAACACTAGTTGGTGATGAAATCCAACTTAGTATAATTTTAACATGATAAGGGCGGTTGGAATAGTTACCCAGACAACCTGCTTAATGAAACAAACCGGTGCAAGTTTCTCCACTATACCATCTCGAGTGAATATAACCCTCCATAGAGTCCAAGTGAGTCTAGCCGACGTCTGTTCCAGGTACAGTGGGATCTTCCCTCCACCGTCACCTTAGGAAAGAATCCCAAAGATTATGGTCACTAAGGTTACCAACTGAAACAAATATACTTGGGGGAACAGTCTACGATCCGACACAGACGCAAGGGCAGAGTAACAAAGCTCAATCCCCTTGAATGCTCCTTGAAATAATCCAAGGTTTACCGACAAGTGACCCCAGGCTCCTCGACAATGGTCTATCTGAGGTTTACTGTTGTTAATACGTGTATATCTTCTATCGTTCCCAATGAGGAAGGATTGATTACCCCACTGGTTCAGATATGATCTCGTGCTTGACTCCTTTAGGAGGAGCTTCCTAGAGCATAAATGCAACAATTGGAATTTCTTCCTACCACAAGATTTTTCTACTTGTTTGTTTTAGCTATCTTGGAGAGTTAATTACTCCCTACTCCAAGATACTAGCCTAAGCTATGTTGGTGATAAGAGCCCTAGAAATAAAAGATTACTAGATGAATTTTAATTAAGCATTACTTTTATGAGTTGTTTCTTAAGTCAATGGGTGCGGAAATGAAACTTTGATGATGTGAAGACTCGACTTCCAAAAAACACTAAAATGCACCTAGAATGTTAATCAATTCTTTTTCTTTCAATGAACTTCTATCTAAGAAAGAGTTGGAGAATGCAATTCTCTTAATAAACAATTCCTTCTTTAAGCATGAAGAATAATTGAAAGAAAATATTTTGTCTTTTCAATAATGATATATCAATCTCATAACAAAATCCTTTTCCTTTCCAAATTAGAAGCTACAAAACAATTTTCTTCTGAAAGAAAACTATAAAAATTAAAAACTAATCAAAACTACAAAATCTAATCTTGAGAACTATGATTTTAAACAATCTAAATTGAGTAAAAGCTTTAAGATTTTTTGAAGAATGTTTTCCTTATTTGTTCATAAAAATAAGTGTCTATTTGTTTAGAATAACAAACAGATCAAAAACACTCAAAATATGTTTTTTTTTATAAAAATTAAATTCAAAACTTTCAACCAAGTTTTTTCGAAGATTCGCAAAGAAACAAAAAGCTCAATTTCTCAATAAAGGATGTTCACACAATCAGGTTGGATTCAAAAAGACAAAAAGATATCAATGTAATATGAGATACTTCAAATTGTCAAAGCTTCGAATCTCTACAAAGACCAAGTGGAAAAACAATCCAAGATGCAAAATCTTCTAGAAAATCATCAAAACATCAAAACTGTTGGAGTTCATTCATAAAAAATTCTTGACAGAAACAATAATCAGTCTGGGCAGAAACCAAAAAGCTAAAAATAAACTAGAGAAAGAAATCTAGAGGTTTTCTAAAATTTTTACAGGGTCCGCAGGCAACCAGTATTGACAGGTGCGGTCCCGCACTGTATTCTTAACAGAAAGTGCGAACCTGCCCGCACTGTCAAAATAAGCCAGAGTGCGGTCCTAGGAAAAATTATAGAAAAACATAAAATATTTCTAAATTTCCAAAAACAGAGAAAATCTAAATTACCCAGACAGATATGCATCAATCAAAAACTAGGAAAAATGTTTCCTCAAATCAAAAATAAAAGAGAACCAAAAACAACAAGTTCTTTCCGCAGCGGAGTCGCCATTTTGTTGTGTAGATTAATCCGTCTTGCGGACAAGACCGATCTCTCTAGTACTAAAAGTAACTAGCAACAAACAGCCAATTATACTAATCTCTCTCTAAGCTACAAGATTGATAAAAATGCTATATAGGTGTAAGGCCTACCTTATGTCCAGCGCTTGCTTGATCTCGTTGAAGTCCTTCCCGTGCACTTGAAAGAATGTTCCTCATGAATCTGCAGTCACAAACAAGCAAAAAGATTACACAACACCTGTATAGACATTATTATAAACCATACTCATCATAATGATCAAGGAATTTATGAAATAAACCATAAATAGACAGTTTAATGAGAGAAATGTGTATATTTGTATTAAATTCAAATAAAGAAAACCTTTACAACCTGTGCCTTGATGTCGTGCAGGTCCTCCCAGGGTCCGAAGCAGGAATCTCTTCTAATTTGACACGAATTGCACTCTTTGAACCAAGACAGATAGAGGTGAGTGATTTAACCTCACATAAAGTCTTAGTTAACTGAGTCTGAATCTCAACAGCATTTAACCTCAAATATCTTAAGCTTGAACTCCCTTTGAGGCTACCCAAGGCCTCTTTTTATAGTGGGAAAGAGGAGGTTTTCTGTCCCAAATATGAAGGGATAGAATCCTCCTTCAAAGGGATTAGCTCCTTACATCAAGGGGTTAGCTCCATGGTGGGGGATGCATGAACCCTTCTCAAGCTCATCCATTAGAAAATTCCCATCTCGTCTTCTAGAATTCATCTGAAATCAAATTTTATCTTCTTTCTCCTTTTTGGAAGGTTTTGTTCTGGAGGTCCGCCTCGCAACACAAAGAACGTGCGGTATGGTTCCGCGGGAAAGCTTAACATTAACTTTAGGTGCGGGACCGTAGGCAATGAATAGAGAAAGTGCAATACCAATTTTTAGGGGATTTTTAGGAACTTTTCTTTGATTTTGAAAGCTTGACATGAGGAGCTGATATGTTAGACTTGCAAAAGGAGGAAGTATGAGTAATAATGAGCTCATACTCATAGAAAAATGTCAGGATAACAGTTTTTAGTGTAACAGTAAACGACCTATATATTTCAGCAAAGTGTCTTGAAACTGCAAGTCTACCCCTAATAAGAGTGCTCTTCTTCTAAACTCTTGGGTGTAGTCTTGTACATTTTGTCCCTTAAGTTGTCTGAAAGTTTTCCAATTCATGTTAGCTTTCTGCATGTGAGCTAACAGATAAAACTGTTGTTTAATTGCAGAAATGAAATCAGCCCATGATAAAATGATCTTACCATGTTTTTTAATCTCCTCCTTTGTTTTGGCTTCCCACCAAACAAGAGCTGCACCTTCCATTCTCAAAGAAGCTAGTTGAATTTTAGTTTCATCAAAATGAAAATTTTGAATTCTCAAGTAGACCTATAATTGCCTAATCCAATTATCTAGCTTTTCTGCATTAACTTCACCATCAAACTTTGGCAATTCAAACTTAACATCAATTTTAAGAAAATGACTTTTACATGTGTTCTTGACTTTGTGAGAATGATTCACTGAAGTTGAGGATGATGATGTTGAGGAAGAGGATGAAGATGGGGATGGTGGATCACCATTTCCTCCATGTCCTTTCTTTGAATTGTCTTCATTTGTCTTTCCTCCTGAAGATCCCTCTCCTTCCTTGTGAAGTTTAGACCCTTCTCCTTCAAGTATTTCATTCCTTTCTTGGTAAAGTACCTTCACCATTTCAGTCATGTCTAGGAATTCCTTTCTAAACACTCTTTCTTCCTCTTTGAGATCAATGTCTTCAAGAATTTCTCCTCCTCCTGAAGTCATGCTTATGTCTTCTCTTGCTTCTCTTGGAGGTGAAATTGAAGGTGGAGAGAATGGCACTCTTGCCCTCCTTGGCTGAGGATTACTGTAAGTCCTTTCCAATTGACCTTCTCCTCTCTTAAGCTTGAGCCTAGTAAGCATCAAAAACCTTGAAAACAATTAAATAAAACTTGCACAAGAAAAATGCAGTGAGTAGAACTCTAGCTCTGATACCAACTTGATCTGAATGGATTGTATTAGTTATGCTATGCTAAGTATCCAAACAGTAATAATAATGTGTGCATAAGGTTCTCCTTAATTTGCGGGTTATACAAATAGTTCTGGATTTGTTAAATAGATTTATGTGTGAGGATTGATTAAGTATTTTAACTATCTATCATTGTAAAATATTAAAGAACAGAGAAATATAGTTCACAAAGCACATTACTCAGCAAATTATTGAAGCAGTTCACCCCTCCTGGGCTACATCTATTGGTCCAGCTCCTAATGGCATGTCCCTCATGTATTAATTTTCTTAAAATGTAAGTACAAGTGAAAATAAGCCTCCATAGGCAAAAATATTTGTAAAATCAGCTTCAGAAGGTATGAATTAGCCAGATATGACTATTCATTTACATAAAACAGATAAATAAAGCCCAATACACTGCCTTCTCCATGATGGCCCTCATGGCTCCTTAATCTTCCTCGAAGCTAGCACTCCTAAAGATGATCTCTGTTCGACCTGAAACCTATGCCGAACTACTAAAAATGTCGAGAATACCCAAAATTGACTATTTTTGCACCTTGTTTGGTCGAAAACTGAAGGAGTTATTGCAATTTTTTTTTCTTTTTCTCAATATCCCTTAAAAAACTCCAAAATTGGAGGAACTTTAGTTAAGAGCGCCAAAAATGGAAAAAATTTAGAAAAGGTGGAACCACACCCAAATTTGTTGGTAACTGCTTAAGGTTAAATTAAATGTCAGGGTGTGGTCACATATTGTATTTTCGTCGGAACTGCCGGCGAAAATGTTAACTAACTATGGCATCATTGCATTTCATATTAAGTTTGGTGCTGACCACATGGCATAATATTCTGTTGTAACCGTAACCATCGGAGAGTGGTGTATGGTTGCATGCAGTTGGGTCACATGGGGTCGGGCTAGCCCTAAGGGGCTAGCTCCTTTAATTTTTCGCCGCAAAATAGTTTAAACCACAAATCAAACTCATGTGCCATATTAGATAAGAACTAGCCCACAAGCGGGCCATTTAGGAAATTTGGTTGGCAGTCTGTCAACTCGGTTTCGAATCCTGTAAAGTAACAAAATTTTTAATAGACCATCCATTCTCTGGCTTGGGGCCACATGGCAGCCTCTAGGCTTGCCATGTGGCAGCCTGTGATTAGCCACAAAAACCAAAAGTAAACCAATCATCCAATAGAGCCTTTCCATTTGTCAAAATGTTACTCGCCCATGTGGAATATTCCAGGGAAGAGTCTGAGGAATATTCTTGGAATATTCCTTGGAATATTCTTTTTTTAATTTTTTCAAATTTTGAAAAGACAAACTTGGTCAACTCATTTTTGGAGTTTATTTTTCTTTTCAAACCTTCATAACTTCTGCACACGACCTCGGTTTTGAGAATCGTTCACGGCGCCAAAATCACAGCGATGAGACCTTTCCAGTCATTCAGATTGCAACTACTTCTGAGCACTTTCATTTTTGAGCAATTTCTATAACGTGGACATGATCGACTGATGAGTTAGAGCTGAGAGAGCTATGTTATATGACCAAGGCCTACCATTGCATTTGTGGGAATAGGAATGTAACACAAGTGTCTCACTTAAGGAATTTTGGAGCCTATTTTTACTGCCATGTCTCCAAATATTTGAGGAAGAAGCTTGAGCTGACAATAAAGTTAGGATTTTTTATGTTTTACACTGAAACTCCACACAATTAACATGTGCACTTACCTTCCTTCATAATGCTAGTTGTATGAAGGGATGTAAAGTTTTATGAGGAGAAAGCGATGCAATCCTCTCTTGAGAGGGAGCTTTAGACCCCAACAAAAGAGGATTTTTTAGCTCCAAAGTAGGAGCCTAAAGCAGTTGTGGAGCAACCAAAAATTGAGGACAAAAGAGGAGGAGGAGTGGAGACATCCACTCAGGAAGAACCATCCAAAGAAGGGAGAAAAAGAACCAGGGAAGTTTATAGACTTGTGCAGTATGCGAGGGATAATGTGGGAGATCCTTCAAATTTGTGTAGGAAAAGGAGGTCACCTAAAAGGTACACTAGCTACATGGCTCTAATGACTAATATTGTAGAGACCGAGCCATAATATTTCGAGGAAGCAGTTAAGAAACATGTTTGGGTTGATGCAATGGTGGAGGAATATGAATCCATTATGAATAAAAGTATTTGGGAAGTGATCCAAAGACCAACAGATAAATCATTTGTGGGTTTGAGATGGATATTCAAGGTTAAGCATACAATAGACGAAAGCATAGAGAACTATAAGTCCATATTTTTCGTAAAAGGAATTTTTTAAGTTGAGGGAATTAACTACGAGGAAACATTTTCTCCTGTAGGAAAGTATCCATCCATTAAATCAATTCTTGCACTGACCACATCTATGTGGTGGAAGATCCACCAGATGGATGTAAAAAGAAACATTTCTCAATAATGTTACTGAGGAGGAGGTTTACATAGAGCATCCAAAAGGTTTTGTGACATTTTATCAGGATCTCATGTGTGCAGACTCAAGCGAGAATTGTATGGTCTCAAACAAGCACCCTGTGCATGGTATAATAGGATTGACCGTTATCTCATTGGTTTGAGCTTCACCAAAAGTGAATCCCAAGTGAACCTTTATCATATTTTGGTATAAGGTAAATTTATTATCATTGTTTTATATGTTGGTGATTTAATATTAATAGGTGATGAGCAGCTGATCATCTCTTGCAAAGAGGATTCTGCAAGGGAATTTTAAATGAAGGATATGGGTCTCATGCACTACTTCCTCGGGTTGGAAGTATGGTAAGATGATGGGGAATTGTTTGTGTCTTAAGGAAAGTAGTCTAACGTGATACTACAAATATTCCACATGGAGAGTTGTAAACCCATGGAGACACCTCTAGTGACCAACTGGAGGAAGGATACTTCCAATTCAGGTGAATATGTTGATGCTACCATTCACTGACAACTAGTGGGTTCATTGATGTATATTCTAAACAAATGACCAGATATGTGTTATGAAATCAACTAGTTGAGCCAATATATGGTTAGGCCAACAAAATTATATCTGAAGGAAGCTAAGCATGTTATACATTACCTCAGAGGTACTACACAATATGGATTATGGTAGAGACAAAGAGAGGGAGTGAAGCTATGTGGCTTCACAAATGAAAATTTGAAAGGGATTCCATCTGACTGAAAGAGTACATCATGTGTAATTTTAATTTTGGGTCCACAACGGTTTCTTGCTACAACAAGAAGAAAATATTTGTGGCGCTCATCTTGGAAAAAGTATAATACATGGCTGCAAGTCAAGCAACATGTGAGGTGATCTGGATGAGAAAGATACTTCTGGGACTGTTTGGTCATATGATGGATCCAACCATGATCTGTTTTGATAATTAGAGTTTCATTAAGCTCCCTAAGAATTTGGTATTTCATGATCTATCAAAGCATATAGATATTTGATATCATCATTTAAGGACTACATGCAAAGGCAGATAATGTTACTATAATACATTTCGAAAAAGGAACAAGATCCTAACTTCTTGACAAAGGCTTTGTAAAGAGGGAAGTTCGAATTCCATAGGCGCAGGATAGGTTTGGTTGATAATACCTTTCTTGCTAAGAGGGAGTGTTGAAAAATGCAACAAGAAAGTATCAATTTGAATTTTTCTTAGTCAAATTGAGAAAATTTAAATTTCCATATAAGAAAAAAACTTGGATGTAGTTAACTTGTGTGACATGGCTCTTGTCACTTAGTTAGCTTAGTAAATTCAAGTTAGAGGGCTTGAAGTTCAGTTAAGCATGTGTGATTTCTAATTTTTAGGAATCAAGGCCAGTGGTTTCAAGTTATTTTCAGTTGAATTAGTTCTAACTGTTGGAGGAACTAGTGGAAGTTCAGTTATGAAATGGGACAATATTCTAACTCATTTATCATCAAGTTAACT
The DNA here is from genome assembly GCA_034641835.2 of Pinus albicaulis. NCBI lineage: Eukaryota > Viridiplantae > Streptophyta > Pinopsida > Pinales > Pinaceae > Pinus > Pinus albicaulis. Next base: position 872,644,953 of record CM076583.1, on the reverse strand, counting down.
ATTAAATCGACCCAAAATAACTAGTGTATGCAGAGAATTCAATTTCCCCAGCCGTGGTGGAGATTCAAAGGTAGTGTAACGTTAGTTGTAGACTAGTCTTGAGTGTACATGTGTTGCATGAAGTTAGAGGATCGGCCTTGGGAAGTGCATAATCAATTAGAGGAAAATTACTAAATAATAAGGGCCTAATTCCTTAGGATTTCTGCAAGGAATTAGGGGCTCAATATGAGGGAAAAATTCACTAATTCTAGGTGAAAGCTTCTCATTGAGAAGATTTATAGGTTAATCACTTGCAATTTGAGCTTAGACAGAGCTACCAATTGTAATACAGATCTATTCTTATAATTTAATGCAAGTAGGATTTAAGGGTTTTTTAGCAGTTGCTTTCCCCTAGAAAAATATTGTTCATGTGTGTTATTTATTATTACATGTATGAGATTGAATTTCTAAATTTTGAATTAATTTCTGCAGAGTAGTAGAGTAGGATGGTGTATCATGATTTTGATTAAAACTTGTTGAGCAATTACAATTATACACCACATTTCTACATATTAATATCATCAAACATGGTATGTATGGTCAAAATTGTTGTTTATTATGTTAGAAAATTAATTAACGAAGCAATGAAATACATAAAATATTGTAGGAACAAAAATAAAAAAATGCATAAAACAAGAGAGACATAAATATATGCGGTTCACCCAATTTGGGCTACGTCCACGGAGAAACAACTAGTCCTTCTTTTTACATTATCCAACAAAATGAAGAGATACAACCTACAATAGATTTATTGTAATTTATTCTTCTCTCTCACACAATATCCTCTCTCTTTCCCACTCAGAATAATAATACACAATCACAATACAATTCCCTCATATAAACTGAGGGTTTCCTTATAGGGAAGATAACCCTAAATTAAGATAACTTCTATCGTCAGATCATCTGCCTTTTGAATGACCCAGATTAACTACAAAATTCCAATATTTTACAAGGAAAATATTCTTCTAGTTCTAGCTTCATGGGCCCTAGACCCCCATGATGGTGATTGAATGGGTGGCGTTTCCACCCTGTTAGGAACATGCATCCAACACGGTTGAAACAAAAAAAAAAAAACCTCTGAACAATCAGGAAGATATTAAAGCTCCACACCCAACATATTATGTAGGGGGGCAGAGGAGAATGTTACTCATATATTTTTGCAATGCCCACATGCTTATGCTATATGGTATGGGGTTACAAAGTCTCTCAGGCTACAAGATAATAGATCCTTCCCATCTATTGTATATTTCCTCACTTGGTAGATGCATAGAAACTGAATCTATAGATCCCTGCCATGGTTGATGATATGGGGAATATGGAAATGTCGTAACGAATTAATTTTTGAAGGTTTTCCTCTCAAGATAGGTAAGGCTGTGTTCTAGAGTTGTGCTCACTTTAGACACAAAAATATGGGGCAGCAAAACATAATCAATGTGGATGTGGTGTAGTTTTGTTATTGAACTCATATCAACAACTTAATGTTTAATGGAGCAGAGGGAATGGAACCAACACTCCTACAAATTTTCTAGGACTGTGGGGATTAATGTTTTCTCAAATAGGATGAAACTGACACACATCAATATCCTAGGTGATTCAAAAGTCATTATAGATTGGTTGAATGGTAAGGAAAATATTTGTGTTCCAAATCTAGAGAATTGGATGGATCGTATTGCAAAGTTGAAGGTATATTTCTCCAATTCTCTATTAAACACATTTTCAGAGAGTTAAATTCTGTTGCAGACTCCCTATCCAAAAGGGACATTAGTGTAGATTTGGGTCCTTCTATTAAAAAATCCACAACAATGGAGTGCTCTCGGAAGAAGGCTCACTAAAAATTGGATAATATATATGCTAATGCCTTATTTTTTTCAATTTTTTTCCTTTTTTGTTGTATGTAGTCAACTTGATAATATTTTTTCTTCCTCATGGAACTGTACAGGTTAAGATTAGACCATCCATAACAAGTTTTGACTATTATAACTTTCTACTTACTGTCTTAATGCCAGAATTTTTTTATCCTTATTACTAGTGTTTAATTCTTTTGATGATGTAATATACTGTGATAAGGAACTATATGAGGAAATATAGTCCATATTAGCTTCATATATTACATGTACTCATACTTTCACATTAATGGAAATATCAAGGTTTTTTCTTTCTGAAAAAGAAAAAAAAAGTAATATTAAAAAAAATGAATTTTATTGAGTGAATTATTGTTTTGAGTGATTTTCATCCCAACAATATATTAAAATTTAATATTAATACTACTAGTCTAATTCCATCTTAAATCCACATATACCAAGCATTGAGAGGATTAAATATATTGAGATGAAAACCTCTTTTAGAGTGAAAAGCAATTTTATCCCTCTTCACACTTGGTAGATATGGAGTTAAGATGGATCTAAACCAATCGATATTATATTCAAGTTATATCATCATACCTATTTTGAATAAATATTTCATAATATTAATTTAATTATATATAATTAATTATTATGCGGATGCTAGGCATTTAAGCTCCATGGAATATCCTAAAATATTTTTAAGTGTATATACAAATCAAAGGTTGAGATTTATCTTCAAACTGATTAATTAAATGATTTTTCCTTTTTTTGATGTGGAGATGTGTAATATGAATATGAGTGATGGTTTTTTGTGCATGTGGCATTAGTAACCCATGGTATTAGTCATGACATTATAGCACATTTTACTTATAAGTTAAGAATCTCCATAGTAAAGTAGAATGAATCTCCATATATAAAAATATTGTCACACATTCTTTTAAATGTATATATATTTAACTTATATATTAATTTTTGATAATTAATAATAATAATAATAATAATTTGAAATTCCTTAATTAGGCTATTGGAAGTCAAGGTGTGGGGGAGGGGGCATAGCTTGCCATCCTACCACCTCCCACAAGATTTAGGGGGGCGGTTGGTGTGGCCAACACTCCCCATGCAACACACATGTGAACCACATGTTAGGCCAGGGGGGTAACTCCACGAATCAATTGTATTTTTTCATTAAGAGAGAACATGGATATATAAAAGGAGAGAGAGACTATTGGGACTCATATCCCAATTTCCTTTATTTTTATATCTATAGTATTTACATATATTTTCCTAATCCCAAAGATTAGGTGTCAACATTCCCCCTTAATATGAAGGGATATTGGCGAGTCCAAGCATCATTATGAATCTTTCAAACTTTTCTCTTCCAAGCACTTTGATGAAAATGTTTGTAATATTCTCATTTATGGAATAATGTTGTAGGTGGATTGTATTTCCATAAACATGATTTCAAATCAGATGATACTTTTTATTGATGTGCTTGGTTTGATCACGGAACTTTGGGTTTTTTTTCCAACTTTATTGCCAAAGTGTTATCATCAAAAGAGGATTTGAATTCACTGGTTTCTCCTGCAAATATTCCATAATTTTATTGAGCCACAAAATTTCATTCGTTGCTTCATCTGCTATCACATATTTTTCCTCAATTGTGGAATATGTTGGAACTGATTGTTTTTATGACCTCTAGGAGATAAATCGTGATACAAGAATCAACATAATATGAAGTAGATACTCCAATTTCTTTATCTCCATCAAAATCTAAATCAAAGTATCCAAGCAAGCTGAAGTAATCCACTTGTGTATACTTGAATCCAAGGTCTTGAGTTCCCTTCAAGTACTTTAGAAATATTTTTGTAGTATACGAATGACCCTCACAAGGCTTTTGCATAAACCTAGAGAGGATTCCAACAACAAATGAAATGTTTGGTGTGGTAGTAGTCAGGTATTTGAGACTTCCTATGAGTTGTACTTGTTTGCATCCTCAAATTATTTTCCTTCACTAGATGTGAGCTTTAAATTCTATTCCATTGGAGTAGCCAACGGATTGCATTCAGCCATGCCAAATTCGTCCAACAGATCTCCAACGTACTTTTTATGGGAGAGAAATATAAAATTCAAATGTTAGGTTACTTCAATAACAAGATACTAGTGAACATAGCTCAAATCTGTCATTTCAAAACCTTTCCTCGGTTATTTGTTTATGGATGTAATGTAATTCTCATTGTTCCCTGTCATCGAAAGATCATCTACACAAAACACAAGATATACAACTATTTTTCCAACTTTCTTGAAAAAAAAAGTTGCATCATCAAGATCATAATGTTTGAAATTGGGTTTCAGAAGATGCTCAATAAATTTTTCGTACCAAGATCGTGGTGATTTCTTGAGGTCATACAAGGATTTTACAATATTGCATACTTTGGGTTCCTAACCCTTCACAACAAATCCTTCTAGTTTGAACAAAAAAACAGTCTCTTTCAGATATAAATTCAAGAAAGCAGTTTTACATCCATTTGATATATTTTCCAACTATTTTGAGCTGCTAAGGAAAAGAGAGTCCAGATGGTATCCCATTTTTCTGTGGGGGAAAAAGTGTCCTCACAATTGACCTCTTCCTTCTATGCAAAACCTTTTTCCACAAGCCTATCCTTATGCTTGTCGAGTTAACCCTCTAATTTATACTTTTTTTTGAAGACCCACTTGCAACCTATCAGTTTAGTTCCCAATAAAGGATCAACCAGCTTCTAAGTGCCATTATTTATCAATGCATCATATTATTTATGCATCAATTCATTCTATTCATCATGATAAGTGACTTATTTGAAGGAATTTGGTTCAAAATATTTAGAAAAATTTTGTTCACAATCATAGGAAACCTCCATATAAACAGGTGAATTAGGATCGTCTACATCACCTCCATTTTTCTCGGTTGAAATTCTTGTTCCTATCTTTCTAACCTCATCAGGATGAACACTTTCAAGTGTCTTTGTGAGCCATTTTGGAGGACATTTTTAAAATGGCCTAGGTTTCTCAGTTGACTGAGATGGGGCTGAATAAAGATTTAGCCTCCCAATTCTCTGAATCACATCACTTAAATTCTCTTCTTGATCAATGGTTGGAACATCACGAGGGGGAGCGTGTGCTTCAGAAAGAGATTTCATAGTTTGATCCAATATAGGGATCCCCCCTTCAAGATATGGAATCTCATTATAAAACTCTATAAAATAATTTTCATGTTCGAATCTATCCTAGCGATCAAGTTACCACTCAACAAAATTTTCAATCTTGGAAGATTCAAGAAAGATCACATCTCTAGATGTTATATACTTCTTATTCACTTTGTCATATAGCTGATATGATTTGGAGGTCTTTGAGTACCAAAGGCAGACACATTTTAGACTCCTTGCACCAATTTTGTTTCTACGTTCCTTAGGTGATAGCGGGGTAACTGCAAAACCCACATTCCCAGTACTTTTCAAAATTTCTCTTAAAACTGTGTGTAAAGTGCATTCAGCTTTATGCCCAATCAACTCACAATCTAGGAAATCTCACAACACCACTTCATTATACGCTGGAAAATTAACCACTTAAATCTGAGAGTTTTAATATCTCAAATCTCTGAGATTTGAGATATTAATTCCAGGTCCCTTATGCTATGCACTCAACCCTTATGTGCTTCTAATGTTCAACCAATTCATAATCCCCATATATTTCACAGTGCTGACTTCACAAACGTGTTCATATGGTCTTCAATCTCCGTATGTCCGAGTTGCAATACTGAAATAGAATGCCTTGAAATATATCCAAACCTTCAGATATATCAAACCATTCCTTTTAAATTTCGCGGGTATATGCGATTTCTTCATGCATACTGTAACATATCAATTTATTACTATCTGGAAGCACTATGATGACAACCCAACAACTTAGAACCCAATCTCAGTCAAAGACTCGACCACACTCCGGTTAATACCGTGGTTTGGATTCAAATTAGAGGGAATCCTTGACTAGCCACAACACACGACTATTCACTTTGTAACCGAAACTTTGTATAATTAAACACATGCCATTATAAGCAACGGACCCACACATACAACAGACGTGGAACACAAAAACCCGATTCGTACCTCCGTCAAATCCTCGTGCTCATCCGATGGTTGTTATCACGTTCCCTCGGCCTTGACGATCCAATGGATATTGCACGGGCTACTTGCGCGAACAATAACGCGTGATGGCACGTAGTGGAAGGCGGTTTCGCAATGTCGGTCGGGGACACACGTCGATCAATCTATGGAATCGCTCGCGAATGGAGGAAACCGTTTGCCCGACGGAAGGTGGTGCGATGAAAACCACCCTTCCGCTCCAAACCGCATTCATTGTTCACTTCTGTCATGGTTCCATCTTTCACTCACGCTCCAGGTTCCGTCCTCACCTTGTTCCACTCTTTTATGTGTTCCACTCCTTTATAAGTGGCCCTTGGTTCTTGACGTTTCAACACGGTCCGAACATATATACAACGTATAGTTCCATTGCTCTGTGTGCCCAAGGTTCTGTCACCCCAAATCACCGGCCTCCAGTTCGGCTCTCACCACCATGGTTGATCAATGGACAGGATTCCTTCCGGCCTTTCCACGACTCGATAATCACCATAAACACGTTAAACCTGAACGTGAACTCAACTCTCCCTACGTCTGAGCAGAGGATTTCTCTTTAGCTTCTTAATTATCACGGGTTTCGATTATTTTCCACCAGGATGCATGCACATATTCACACAGAACTAATTCAAGAAAAGCAGATATACATTCACACATAAATTAAATCCACAAGGCACAAATATACGGAAAAAATTCTTATTTACACAATGGATTGAATTACAACCACTGGCTAGCCAGATCTTCAATCTGATGGCCTTCTTTCCCTATGCAGCTCTCCCTACATGTCTGTGCAAGTCTCTCTACAGGTCTATGCAGGTCTCCCCTAGAGTCTGTCACAGAGGTTTATTTTATAAATATTAGAAATCAATCGATTCACTTCTTTGATGACTCTTGGACTCCTAAAGCTAGCCTGACTTCTGAAACTGACCATCTCTTCGGGTGCCCATCAATCATTCGGGCAGTTACAATATTTTCCTTTCTAATTAATTAAAATAACTCAAATATGAATATTTACATGGGGAAACAAAACATGAGCCCCCCTTATGTTTATTTATGTACAAAACGTGTCTTGGGTCTAATGCCCCTGCATCAGACTCCCCAAGTTCAAATGATTCATGATCTCCTAATCATGTGCTTTATTTTTATCTACCTAGATTCCACACCTTGCTCTGCAACTGGCCATCCATTGCAGCATCCTTCTTTCACATTCCTCCTGCCTTCCAAAATTTATGCTATAGGTTTCCACAGGCTGTACCCTTACCTCCTCTGTCTTCTTTGCTTGTGCTGCTATCTCCTTGTTTCCTCGCTGCTATCCTCCTCTGAGGCATCCTCTACATCAGTTTCCTTATCCATTCAATTTCTCTGTCTAATCCTTCCTCTAACTGCTGGATACTTAATTTTGTTGCTGCATTCTCATTTCTTCAGTTCTTACTACTTCCCTATTCACTATGCTTACTTCCACCCAATCATCCTTACCCTCTCTGCAACAGTAAAATTTATGCTCCTCTGCTGGCAACACTTCAGCTTGTTGCTTCAACACTCTCTCTAGCAACACTCCAAGCTGTTGCTCTGGCATTTCACCTTGCCATCTCCTTTGGCCAAACAAATCTTCTCCATGCTGCAACTCAAGTTCAACATCTTCTTCTGCCTTGGCAATCTTCCACAATTGCCTTCCTTCTTCTTGATTGACTCCAGCAATCAAATCAAGTTCTCTAGCCACTATATCTTCATCTTCTGTCAGAGTGAACCTCTGGTTCTCCACTTCTGTAGCAGCCCCAACAGTCTGCCATACAGTATTCTCTTTAATCTTTCCTTGGCTATTCGAACAAGCCAATTCTTCTCTGCTACCAATAGCAACAATATTTTCCTGCATGTGAGACATGGCTGTCTCGTATTCATTCAGTTTCTCATCCTTATTCCGCAACAAATCTTCTTCTTCTAAGACAACTCCAAGTGATGGATTGTCTTCTGCCTTTCCTGTCAACACAGCCACTTCATCAGTTCCAAAACCCCAAGACCCAATGGTCCCTACTGATGATTCAATCATCAATTATTTTCTATCTTCATCCCATTGTGTCTTCACATACTGCAACCCCCAATTCTGAAATTGAGGTCTTCTCTCTTGTATGGAATCCTGCTGATTCAACATACTCTCTAGCAGCTCAATTCCTCCATTCCATGGTATAAAGTCTTCCACAGAACTCTCCTTCTCCTTCAATTGACTGCCCCATGCTGTCAAATTATCTCCATCATCAACAGGATCTGCATTCATCAAAAATTTTTTAAAACAAAGTCTACAAGGTCTCAGAGCCTTTCCTTCTTCTGTCAGCATCTTAGTATGCTATCCCAAATTTCCTTTCTTCTCAATCAGCACATCAGAATGCTGATTCCAATTCTTCAAACATTTCTTGAGACCATCAGTTAGTCTCCCTTCTGCACCATCCTCTTCAAGGATGTCTCTTTTCTCCAGCTCATAAAAAGGAAATTTCCTCTTCCCATTCATCTCTGTCCTTACCATCTGAACACCTTCTCTCTGTGGTTCTGTCCTCTGCTCATGCCACAATCTTGGCATCTCACCACAATATTCTCTATTTTCTGCTGTCACTATCTCCTCATTCTTCATCAGAATAAAATCCTGATTTCCCATATCTGCACAGACTCCAGCTACCTATCCATCATTCTCCACGTGGCCATTTAACAAATCATCCTGTCATTATCAGCATTAATGACAAAATCATCATCAACCCTATTGAAACAATCTCTTATACCAAATAAGGAATTAATGAATTCTTTCTGCTGCAGTAGTTCAATCTGTTCTTCATCTGAAAGATACTCATCATACTTTACTTGGCAACAGTCAACTTCATTTGTCACATTTTCATCATGTGAATTGCCTTCATTAACACTTGCATTCACACACAACTTGTCAGATGCAAAAACATAAGACCTCATGGTCTCAATTGGTGATTTGGTAACCAAATATTTCTGTTGTTCCAAGTCTTCTATATTCTCCAGGGATCCTCCAATGGTCTCTTCTTCAGAGTCCTCAAGCTGTTCAGCCTCCAGCTTCTGGCCAATATCACAAACTAAAGCTCTCCTGCTTCCAATATGTTGGAAAGCAGAATCTTTCTCCAACTGTGCATGGACATCCTAAAAACATGTAGCTGCTTCATTTTCTTCCTCAGTGACAACATCAGCAATTTGTTCTTTCTCACTTGCTATTCCTGCAAACATACAAAATGTGTTAGATGTAAGGCTCTTAGACCCCTTGGTCCCACTTGAAGCTTCAGTCTCCAAGTCCTTCTCCAAATACTCAATCACTCTGAGTATTTCTTCCTTCTTCTGAGCATTCATCATCTGCTCCTTCTTCCTTTGTATCCTCTGCCACTTTATCTTCTTCTTCATGAGCCAACCAACTCTCTGGCTTTCTTCTATCCTTCTCTTAAGTTCATTAAACTCTTCCCTGATCTCAGCTAATTCTTTCTGCCATTCTTCATCTGTGGATTTCTTCTTCCTCATGCCATTTTCTTTGGCATCTTCACACACTCTTTTGCTGTGGCCTCTTCCAGAACCTCTGCAATCTCTGCAGTCTCTGCTATGGCTCTCAGTAGCCATTCCCTTCTCTAGGAGTTCTTCACTTACAAGCTGCATTAGCCTCTACAATAGCAAGCTCTCTTGCTGCAACTTACCTCACCAAGCTTCTCTCCCGAGCTCCGGATTTTGGCAAGTACTGGTCCCCTATCTTTGGAACCTTCTGAGCACTTTCTCTACTCTCTAGGCTTCACTCTACAACTTCTCTCAAGAACACCTCTTTTCTTCCTTCATCCAACCTTAGTTGGGAATCTTCCAGGTTCTGCCACACTCTTTCTGCACTCAAAATCCATTGTTGGACTCTTCTATCACTGCTCTCAAAGCTTGTGATCTACTTCTGCTGAGATGTCTTCCTCAATTTATTGCACTTTGTATTCTGCAAACAAATCCTTCCAACCAGAGTTAAAATAAGGCTCATCATCTTACCTCTCAAGATTCTTGAATGATCTTGTTCCTTCTCTCCTCACCTGCACTGCATTTCTACCTACTACAGTCTTCTGTCTTCAAATCCATATTCTGCTCATCTGGAGACCTTCATTGCATGTCAAATCAAATCTGCAATTTCTCTATTAAACAAGTTCAAACATCAACTATTTTTCTGGTTTCGTCTATGTGCATTTCCAAAATAAAATTTTCAGCGAGCTAATTAAGTTCTAGCTATGATACCACTTGATAGCGAGGTAACCGCTAAACCCACATTCCCAGTACTTTTCAAAATTTCTCTCAAAACTGTGTGTAAAGTGCATTCAGATTTATGCCCAATCAACTCACAATTTGGGCAATCTCACAACACCACTTCATTCTACGCTGGAAAATTAACCACTTAAATCTGAGATTTTTAATATCTCAAATCTCTGAGATTTGAGATATCAATTCCAGGTCCCTTATGCTATGTGCTCAACCCTTATGTGCTTCTAATCTTCAACCAATTCATAATCCCCATATATTTCACAGTGCTGACTTCACAAACGTGTTCATATGGTCTTCAATCTCCATATGTCCGAGTTGCAATACTTAAATAGAATGCCTTGAACTATATCCAAACCTTCGGATATATTAAACCATTCCTTTTAAATTTCGCAGGTATATGCGATTTATTCATGCATACTGTAACATATCAATTTATTACTGTCTGGAAGCACTATGACGACAACCCAACAACTTGGACCCCAATCTTAGTCAAATACTCGACCACACTCGGGTTAATACCATGGTTCGGATTCAAATTAGAGGGAATCCTTGACTAGCCACAACACACAACTATTCACTTTGTAACTAGAACTTTGTATAATTAAACACATGCCATTATAAGCAACGGGCCTACACATACAACAAATGTGGAACACACAAACCCGATTCGTACCTCCGTCAAATCCCCGTGCTCATCCAACAATTGTTATCACGTTGCCTCGACCTTGATGATCCAACGGATATCGCACGGGCTACTTGCGCGAACAATAATGCGTGATGGCTCGCAGTGGAAGGCGGTTTTGCAATGTCAGTCGGGGACATGCGTCGATCAATCTATGGAATCACTCGCGAATGGAGGAAACCGCTTGCCCGACGGAAGGTGGTGCGATGAAAACCACCCTTCCACTCCAAACCGCGTTCATTGTTCACTTATGTCACGGTTCCATCTTTCACTCATGCTCCAGGTTCCGTCCTCGACTTGTTCCACTCTTTTATGTGTTCCGCTCCTTTATAAGTGGCCCTTAGTTCCTGACGTTTCAACACGGTCCGACCATATATACAACACACAGTTCCATTTCTCTGTGCGCCCAAGGTTTTTTCACCCCAAATCACCGGCCTCCAGTTCGGCTCTCACCACCGTGGTTGATCAATGGATGGGATTCCTTCTGGCCTTTCCGCTCCTCAATAATCACCATAAACACATTAACCCTGAATGTGAACTCAACTCTCCCTACGTCTGAGCAGAGGATTTCTCTTCAGCTTCTTAATTATCACGGGTTTCGATTATTTTCTACCAGGATGCATGCACATATTCACACAGAACTAATTCAAGCAAAGCAGATATACATTCACACATAAATTAAATCCGCAAGGCACAAATATACGAAAACAATTCTTATTTACACAATGGATTGAATTACAACCATTGGTTGGCCAGATCTTCAATCTGATGGCCTTCTTTCCCTATGCAGCTCTCCCTACAGGTCTGTGCAGGTCTCTCTACAAGTCTGTGCAGGTCTCCCCTCGACTCTGTCACAGAGGTTTATTTTTATACATATTGGAAATCAATCGATTCACTTCTTTGATGACTCTTGGACTCCTAAAGCTAGCCTGACTTCTGAAACTAACCATCTCTTCGGGTGCCCATCAATCATTCGGGCAGTTACAATATTTTCCTTTCTAATTAATTAAAATAAATCAACTATGAATATTTACATGGGGAAACAAAACATGAGCCCCACTTATGTTTATTTATGTACAAAAACTGTCTTGGGTCTAATGCCCCTGCATCATTAGGTTTCAAGGCATAATAGGTGGAACCAAAAACCTTGAGACGCCTCGCCGAAGGAATGTGGCCATACCACATTTCATAGGGAGTCTTGTTTTTGATAACATGATATGGAAACCTATTCTTTATATACACAACACAAAGAACTACATCATCCCAAAACATCAACTTAACATTATTGAAAAACATTATTAAATGTACCATAGTTAAGATTGCCCTGTTCATTCTTTCATCTACTCCATTCTGTAGGGCATTATAAGGCATGGTTGTTTGATGTTTGATACCATGTTCGTGAAGATAGTTTTAAAATTCATTTGAAGTATATTATTTTCCTTTATTAGTACGAATAGATCCAATATAGGATTGTGCATCATTTTCAGCCCATGCATGAAAGCTCTTGAATGTTTCAAAGGTTTCAAATTTGTTCAATAAATACACCCAACACATTCTAGTGTAGTCATCAATAAATGCCATCATGTATTTATTACCATTTGCAGAAGGAACAAGAATTAGGCGACAAAAATAAGAATGAATGAGTTCAAGCTTTCTATGTGCTATGTAATGAGAATCATGAAAATATTGTTTGTTGTTCTTTCCTAGGATATAAGCATCACATTGCTTAAGTTCCTAATAATTGTAGGAAAACCAATAACAACATTTTTCTTGAAAAAATGGAGGGTGCCATAGTTCAAATGTAAAAATATGGAATTCCATAAAAGACTTGATGGAAGTGTACCTTAATCACAATCAAAATTGTATGAAAAGTTATTTTCATGAGCAGAAGTTCCTTACAGCTTTAGAAGTCTTTCTTCTTCTATCCTAGTCATGACAAGTGAGTGATCTCATGATTTTATGACCTCAACCTTGCTATCAAATATGTGAATAGACTGTCCTTGCTGGAGGATGTGGACCAAATACAATAAGTTTCTCCTCAACTCTAGGAGGTATATGAAATCATGTAGAAGAAGTTTTGGAAGACCATGAAATTTGAGCCTGATGGTGCCAAGCCCTGATGGATTGTGTTTTGACTTGTCTATAAAGTAGACTACTCCATCAACGTTATTAGTGAACTATTCAAACAAATATCTTCTGAAATTCATATTAAATTTTTATCCTGAATCAAGAAACCAAGCATCTCTCCATGAAGCAAGTGAAGCAAGTCAAGCATTGAATAAGTCTTCTGTTACTCAAATGTTGTAATGTGCCACAACATAATGAGCAAACTTGGGTTCTTTTCCTTTCCCTTTATCTTATATTTTTCCTTTCTCTTCATCCCTTTCCTTATAATCCTATCACATGAAATATTACATGTGGAAGTGTCATGACCATTTATTTCACACCGTAAGAAATGAGGATAAGACCTTTCTCCTTGGAAATGTCTACCCTTCTTGATTTTAAATTTCTTCCTTCCTCTTCCTCTTTGACCACCTATTCCTCTATAAGAATCCTATGCATGATTCTTCTCTTTTTTTGCAAGGAACACAACCTCTTTATAATACTGAGGAGATGTCTTCTTCCCAAAAGCCTTCTCTCTTTCAACAAAATTCTTGTTAATGGAGTCAAAGGAAATCTCCTTAATTTTTTTTCTTGCATGCAATGACTCAAGATAATGTGAATAAGTGGGATATAATTCCTTGACATAAATTGTGAGAGGAACATCATTTCAACACTGGTGGACTTTATGTCATGCATAATGGATCTATTTTTGATGCCAAGGCAAGAAGGTCATCATTTTACATCTCAAGATTGAACACCTTGCTCATCAATTGAACAATTTCAAGTTCAAAGTGTGAGTCATATTATTCCTTCAACTTATTTAAAGCTTGAAAATAAATTACAAATTTTGAAATATGATGACTTATCTCTTCATTTACTGACATTGCAATCAAGGCATAGGCCTTGTTGTTCTTGTTTTCCTAAATGACATGCTCCTTGTTAGAAGTGGGCTTCTCAGGTGAATTGTCTCCTTCTCCTTCAAAAACTCCTTTCCAAAGTTCATTGAAAATGAGGGTGTGTTTTATCTTCCCTGACCACTCATGATACTTATCTTTTTTAGAGAGAACTACTCCCACAATGGATATTAGTGAATACATCATAAGAAAAAAAATGTGTTTTTTATTTTAAAAATAATTGTAGCCTTACTTTTTTCCTTCTTGATTAGGTAGGAAACTTGTTAAATATATAAATGGTAAAACTTCACTTTAAACTATGTCAAAAGTTTGATCATATATACCACTTGCAACAACCTTAGGTTAAAAGTCATGTAACACATTTAATAAAGGAAAAATAAGACCAAGGTCACAGGACACATATTCCAAGCTGAATGTTGGGAAAAAAATCCTATGGGGTGTTCATTTCAGTTATTATGGATAAGAGGAAAATGGAAAAGGCATTGAAAAAGGATTTGAAAAGGAAAATAGGAATTAATTGACACTTATTTATGAAAGTAAAGGAAATTAAGAGAAATGGGAGGGGAATGGTCACAAGTTGCATGTGAGGAGGAAATTGAAGGGAAAATAGAGGAAATTAAAGAAAATAGAGGCATCCATGAAAAAGGGATTTTGAGGATCAGTTCATATATTTTTGTCAGTTTTGTTTTGGAATTAGTCTCAGAGAGGAGAAGATAACCAAGAGGATAAGGAAAGAAAGCAATCAAAGGAAGGAAAAGGAAATCAAGTATCAAGCAAGGAAAGGTTAGATCAAGACACTTCAACAAGAATACTTGAAGGTAACATATTGCATGTATGACTTCCTAGATGGTTTTGGAATGCATGACATATGCATGTGTGTATTTTGTTTCTTTCTTGTCAATGGAATGGATTTTTTTGGGTTTTTATCATGGTTTTAGCCTTTCCTTGCCATTCCCAGATAACGATGGTGTGATGGGATTATTTCTTTGTTGAGATTTGGATTTCTGGAAGGTTTTGGATCTGAGTGAGGTGGTCTTGGGAAAATCCCAGGTTGGGGGTGGGGATGGTTTTATTTGGGAAGCCCTCAATAGGTGGGTGGAGATAGGAAAATTCCTCAATGGATGGTGAAGGAATTATGAGGCATCCAATATCGGTTTGGTTTTTTGATCTTGGGACTAATTTAGGTGAGATCACAGTATGGTGAGGGTGGAGATGGTTTAATATTTGGATTCCCTTGGTTATTTTTGGATTGATTTATCCCATGAGATCCCACATTCATGCTTGGAATATGGCATGGGGGTGATTCATTGAAAGAAATTTTTGGTTCATACCAATATATGGTCGTGGGGTACGTGGAAGTCCTAGACCTGACTGGCTTTTGCATATGGTTAATAAGAACTAAGTTTATCTTGCTTTTTATGAGAAAATTTACTTTTTGTTTTGTGGATTTAATGGCTTTTCTATTATTGTTATTTATCTCGTTATATGTTGGTTATAAGAATGGTTATATGAAAAATCTAAGTATGGTTCTTATCACATCTTCAATAATGAATGTCCAATTCATGAATTCATGACCTAAATGGTTTAATGATAACTATTGTGAGAAGACAATGATCCTTCTTGTTAAGCCTCAAATAAATTTTCAGATTCTAATTTTTAGATATTCATTCATGACCTATAGGTTGCATGTTTACCAGGTGTTTGACGAAATTTTGGTCCTATTTTGGAGGGGTCAGGTCAAGTCTTGGTTCAAGTTTTGGTTTATAAGATTTGTTTCTATGCCACTTAGAATTTCTAAAAGTTTAACTGAGTTCTGGGTAGAAGCCTGAGTCCTAGCCCTAAAAAAATGGCTTAGAATTCAGGGTTGTTGGCATATAACTTACTGGAAAATTTTAGAGTCACTGTAAGGCAAGCCTATGAGAGAAACTAGAATTTTACAATCACTTTCATGCCTTGGAAAGGGAGAAGATGAGGCTCTAGTTTAGTGAAAAGAGATTTATCTCATGGGCTGGAAACTTGGAGGGGATGGGTTTCTCTTGGAGGTCATGTAACACCTGAGGGAAATTTTTAAGGTCTTAAGTTGTTAAGTCCATTTCCTGAAGGTCATATAGGAGTTTGAGTCTTATCATAGTGACCCTCGGATCATCTTTATTACTTGGTTTCAGAGCATGGTTCAATTTTTGGACTAGATGGGAGGAATGTGATTGTTATGCATGCCTGTCGGTCATGTGCATGCATGATAGTGGTTATGGTTGTCATGTATATACCTGGTGTCATAGTTTATGTAATCATGTATGATGTTGATTTGTTGTGTGAGAGAGAGTAGGAGATGCAAATTTTCAAAGCAAGGCGGCAATGCTGGACCTCGGAGTAACGATAGATCGTCATGCAAGTTTGTAGGTTGGGAATGAAGGTATGATAGTTAATTGTTGTTATGTGAATCATGGTTATATACATTCCCATCAATATATTGTTGCTATGCTTATATGCATGATAGATGTTAGTTGATCAATGCGGTCTTATGCACGCGTTGAATAGTTGTGAATGGTAGCAACTTTTTGTTATATGCATTGTAGTCATATGAATGATGATTATGGTCAATGTAGCTAAGATCTTGATGTTATATGTATCATGCTAATTTGGATTATCATGTACAGATGGTTATGGTTGTGATATACAAGTATGAGTTGATATACTTGTGATATTGTAGCATGCTAATTTGGAATGACTGTGCATATGTGATAGCCTCCCCTAGGATACATTCATGTATGAGTTTGATTATGTCATGTATTTGGTTTATTTAACATGGCATTTTTACAAATTGTTTGAATGTATGATTAATTGCATGATATGAGTACGTGTCTAGAATATTTCATGAAGTAATGATCTTGTTTTAAGATGGTTGTACTAACACATTATGTGCTAAGATAAGTAATATGTACTTGAGTGTAAGTTGGTGCTAGTTGTAGTATCATGAATTATGCCTGTGATTTTATTATGAAATGGATGTTAGTCTTGGTAAATGTTGATTTAAAATTAATAGATATGATGTTTTGATATTTGGAACGTGTGACTCACATTTGTGAACAGTTGTAGGGTAACGTGCTTGGTATGACCATGACAAGGTAACAACTAATTTGTTTATATGACAAACGTCTGGGTGATGTAATAGTATGTAATAAGACGCAATTGTAGTAAGGTAAAAGGTAGAAGAAAGGAATTGGGTAATAATTCCCTTGGCTATGTTTGGAAACCACAATTCCAAATGAATGAATGCTTTGCATATAGTAAGTCTTCTCAATCTTGGAGTTTGTCTGACATTATGTGGATATATGGTATATTCATGAACATGTATTTGAGAGGTATAATAGCTAGTTTCCAATTATGGCTAGATTTGTCAAGGAATTGGAATCCCTTGAGAGATGATAGGTGTAAGTGTTCAGTTACAGGTCAATGTGCTAAATATAGTGAGGTAAGGTAACCAGTATATTGTTGTGTTTATTCATGCACTGGAAATTATGTGTTTATGGAAATATGATGGAGGGATTGCATGGAAAAAGAGGCTGCCATGAATATTTTATGAATCAAAATATATAAAATATTACAATAATGTAAGCAATAATAAAAAATAAAAAATTATTAATTAGTTAGCAACTAGGTAATGAAAGGGTGTGTCCTTAAGGACATAACCATTAGTGAAGAGGTACTTTCCTAGGGTATATAAGCAGGCCCTCACCCTCATTGTAATCTCACCTTACATCAATTCAATATACAGTCACATGTATTAAAATGGACATTTACGTCTTTCAAGTATTTTAAATTATTCGTTGTGTATACGACCTTTGGTCATTACATTGGTATCAGATTTTTTTGATCCTCTCGCCGCTCAACCGCTGCATAGAATTAGTTTGATTCAGAATTTGACCATCAACCTTGCGTCAACATTGTTTTTGTACAATTACAGTGTTTCGTTATACAAGTAATTGTAGGTTCTCCATCTTGCTACCAGGCCTTTGTCCATAATAATAATAATAATAATAAAAGAGAAAAGAGATACTATTAAAAAAAAAAAAAGATTATATAAAAAGGGTCAATATATATATAAAAAAAGAATATATTAAACAAAACAAAAAAATATATCAAAAGAAATTTAAAAGAAAAAGGTGAAAAAAATTAAAATAAAAAAGTATATGAAAAACACACACACACACACATATATATAAGAGGGAAAAAAGTTACCTGGTCACATCCATCACAGCCATAGTGTCGACCACACCAAAATTGTGTGACCCTCTGCACCACAACCCAACCACTAACTGATAGACTGAATAGATGCCACCACTGCACCAAGTTTCTCATCTAGATACGTGGTCTGTGGCACTAGGAAGCCACATTGCACCTTCCATTCAACTTCCTGACCATCCACTACATAACCGACCGCTATTCAAACCGCTTCCAACTGACTTCTGCTTGCATCCAACACTATATAGTCCACTACTGATGCATGCCACTACCCATTGGGTTTATTCCTATGCGCTACATTACGACCACCGCTATCCATAGTTCATGCCCCAACCACACCATTTCCTTTTTTGTTCTCTCATGTCTTGATACCACCACTCCTAACAATCAATCCCTCTGTTCACATTCAAGTTCCCTGACCTTACTGTCATTCAATGCCCCAACTGTCTCCATCTGTTGTCAGAAGTAGCATCAAAATTTAGTTCCACATGACCATCATTACAGTTTATTCTGAAGTCTGTTTTCATCTCTTGGGAAGTCACGCTGGAACATCACAACCATTCCTCCTTGCAGAAAACATTTCCGTACAACGACAACTAGCCAATTGTTTCATACTCTGTACAGTGAAAAAAAGTGACCATACAAAAAATTGTACCAATTGAAAATTAGTTTGATAGAAAGTGTAAAGGTGAGTTAACATATCTAAAGATATTGAAAAATAAAATAGGAGAAAAGAGTATGGTATTAAAATAAAATTAAAATAATTTACAGGGTTATATTATAATTAAAGTGTGCCCTGGAACCCATGGGGAGTGAGTCATGGTGTCTATTGTCAGTTATGCATTTTCAGTGCTTTTGGATTTGTTTTTGCTTTATTTTCAGTTTCGTTCATGTGTGGTGGATGGCCATGCCACTTTGTTTGTGGTGTCATATTGCTATTATATTTTCATGGTTTTCTTCTTATTTGTTTCTTGTTCTTTCCCTTTATGTTTTGAGGGTTTTGGGAATTAGTTTGGGAAAGAGGAAGGTTAATGGAGCTAAGGGAGAGATAGATGAAACCCAACAGGTAATTAAGACCTAGATGAAGCCTAATGCATGATTAAAGGGAAATTGAAGGCAAGAGTATGACATCCAGTTGGATTGGTGGGGTCCATTGGTGTAAATGGAAAGTGGCAGGACAATCACAAGAAAGGTAAAGTAAAGGTATTTGAGGCATTAAAATGACTTAGCTATGTTGAAAATTGTTTTTCTCGATGTTGTGTATGTGATGCATGGATAAAGGGAGCTCTCTTAACCTTCACCTTGTGATATCTGGTAATTGTGTTGCGATCATGATTTTTATAATGGGTATTTATGGATATATATGTATGTATGTATGTTTTTTTCTGGCACGGTCGTCAGGTATCATGGTTGATTTATGATAATGATTATATATATGTATGTATGTATGCCATTTTCTGACAGGGTCATCAAAGATCATGATTGTTTTATGCTAATGTTTATATGTATATATGTATGTCGTTGTCTGATAGGGTCACCAACGATCATTTTTGTGGAGGAATGATTTCTTATGCAAGTCAATGGCATGAATAGGTTCCTAGTTTATGAGGAATCAAATGGGAAAAGTAGCCGTGAAAAATATGAGGTTAGTATCATGTGGATATGATTTTATATTATATTCTTATACTTATGTGTATTTTATAGTAGGTAATGCTAAGGGAAACATCATTAGAATGAAAGTAGTGTGATCTACGACATGCATAAATAAGCATGGATAAGGAGACATTAGAAGCAAGGTTTCCTGGTAGAGACAATGTGGTATTTGGATTCGCATTACTATTGTTGTGTATATGTTGTACATGTTGTATATGCGGTTTTATGTACATACAATGCGATGTGCATGTTGTACATGTGGTGTTGTGTGCATGTGGTGCTATGTACACATTGTGTAGGTGGTGTTGTGTAGATGTGGTACTATGTACAAGTTGTGCAGGTGGTGTTGTGTACATGTGGTGTTGTGTAAATGAGGTGTGTGCACGTTGTGCATGTAGTGTTATGTACCTGTGGCACTATGTTATGGGTATCGTGTAGTCGTTGTATCATGACATGAATATTCGTGGTATTGTATGGTGTGTATATATATATATATATTGTGTTGAACACTGGGTGTAGGTGTATGTGTCGTGTTGTACACTAGGTGTAGGTGTATGTGTCATGTTCTACACTAGGTGTAGGTGTATGTGTGTGTGTGTTGTACACCGGGTGTAGGTGTATGTGTTGTGTTTTACATCATGTGTAAGTGTATGTGTCACGTTTTACATCAGGTTTAGGCGAATGTGTCTTTTTATACACTGGGTGTAGGTGTATGTGTCATCTTTTACACCATGTGTAGGTGTATGTGTTACGTTGTATAATGTGTATGTGTATGTGTTGTACAGTGTGATGGGACATGCAGGTATGGGATTCTATGGATGCCCTGGTTGTTGATATTGAGGGTTGAGGTGTTTTAGTCTCAGGATACCCTTGTTGCTATTGAGGGTTGAGGCAATTTAGTATGTGAATGCCCTTGTTATTGATATTGAGGGTTGAAGCAGTTTAGTCTCATGACACCCTTGTTTCTATTGAGGTTTGAGGGTTTTAGTCTCAAAAATCCCTATTGCTATTGAGGGTTGAGACGGTTTAGTCTCGGGATACCATTGTTGCTGATATTAAGGGAGGAGGAGGTTTAGTTTCTGGTTTTATTTGATTTGTTAAAGAGAAGGAACTGTGTGTTGACGGGTTTGGCTACCGATTCAATGTGTGTATGGAAAGGACAAGGAACAAAGGAAAAAGTAAAGAATCATTTGAAATATAAGTATCAATATTTTATTTTATTTATAATTATGCATCGGATATATGATTTTTTTTTTTATGATGGTTACATGTGATTTATGATTTTGATTTGTGGTGGAAGCATTTTGGCTAACTGGATGTGATATGTTTATACATGATGATTTGATCAGAGAGCTAGTTTGACTTGTTATGATAGGAAGTAAAAAAAATTTCAAGTGTACCTAGTTTACAGACCAAAAACGAGGTATGATTTGAATTTGTTTCAATTCCTTTTAGTCTAATGATAGTTATGTGCTTGGTACAAGAAGCAGAGAAATGCCTGGTTTGGGGTGGTTGGAACTGACTACAAGAATTATCAACAACAACAAGAAAAGGAATTGGAACATGAAGTAGTATGCTAGTAAATCACTTTAGGAGCAAGGCCATTGTGGGACACTGGTACCCAATAGTTCCCATTGATTTCCATGAGCATGCTATGACTAGTATGATGGTTTTGAGATAGGGATATGCCTTTTTCATTTAACCTTTCGATGTGAGGAAACCTTTCCAAGGGATGGATCACCTAGGAAAGGGGATGTCGATGAACTTGGAAGGTGGGTGACTGTATGGTAGGGGGTGACAAGATTTCCCAACAGATTGTGTAGAAGAGAAGGGAAGGTCCAGGAATGGATTTGTTTTTGTAATTATAATTTCCAAATGGAATCAGATGCACATTGGGAGTGTGCCCTAGAACAATGAGTCGGTCACTGTTCATTGAGGGAACATCTAGCACAAGATCGTGACGATGGAAATTGGATGCAAGTTTGAATTTTTCAGTGGATTATGGAATTCCTGTGAAGGAGGTGAATCTTGGTATTACTTTTGAGGGTGGAGGGATGAGCCTCTAGATTCCCTTGTTGCTGATATCGGAACTATATCCTTTTATTTTCTAGCCGAGAAAATGTGCATATGTATATCATTGTAAATATTGTATTGAGATGGATTTATAAAGCTCCCTAGATAGTATGATTATTTACTGGTTGAAGAAAATGTTTATAAGTATATGCGGTTATTATTGTAAATACCATAATGAGTTGTGTTATGAAGCTCCTGTAAGCAATATGGTTTTCATTCTATCATTATTGTCATGATGATTTTTCTTTTGAGCAAGTTGATCATTGTAAATACTACAACGAGCTAAGATATAAATATCCATAAGATGTATGTTTTTTTTTCAATGGTTTTACTGGTTGTAGTTGTCATAGAACACTGAGGATAGTGCTCCCTTAAGGATGAGGGGTCTGTAATAACCCTAGGTTAAAATTCATGTAATAAAGTTAATAAAGGAAAAATAAGACCAAGGTAATGTGACATGTATTCCAAGTTGAATGTTGGGAAAAAAATCCTAGGGGGTTTTCATTTTAGTTATTACAACTACGAGGAAATTGGAAAATGCATTGGAAAAGGATTTGAAAAGGAAAAGAGGCATTAATTGACATTTATTTATGAAAATAAAGGAAATTAGGAGAAAAGGGAGGTGAAAGGTCACAATTTGCACGTGAGGAGGAAATTGAAGGGAAAATAAAGGAAATTGAAGAAAATAGAGGCATCAATGACAAAAAGAATTCTAAGGATCACTTCACATATTTTTGTTAGTTTTGTTTTGGAATTAGTCTCAGAGAGGAGAAGAGCACCAAGAGGAGAAGGAAAGCAAGAAATCAAATGAAGGAAAATGAAGGACAAGGAAATAAAAGGAAAGCAAGGATAAATCAATGAAAGATTGGATCAAGTAGCTTCAACAAGAATACTTGCACGTGATAGATTTCATGTATGACTTCCTAGATATTTTTTGCAAGCATGTCATATGCATGTGTGTATTTGGTTTCTTTTTTGTCGGTGGCATGGATTTTACCGGGTTTTGACCATGGTTTTAGGGATGCCTTGTCATTTCTAGATAACCATAGTGTGACAAGATTCTTTCTCGGTTGAGCTTTGTGTTATCACCAAAAATTGGTCATCTAACCATTTATAATTAGATGGATCGATGAATAGCATGTAAGACCAAGTTAACCACAGTAAAATTTATTTCACTATAAGAAATAATTTAATAAACCACATTTTATTAGGTTATTTCTAGTTAAAACAAGAAACCTCATGAGGAATAATCAAATAAATCATTATTTATTTGATTTTCCTCTAGTAATAATTAATTAAACCATTTAAAAAAAATATTTTTGGTCATATTAAACCCAATTATGAGAAATAATTAGGTAAATCATTATTTTTCTTATTTTACTGTAGGAATAATTAATTAAATTATTATTTATTTATTATTCCTTGTTAAATTTGACTAAATCACCTAGGAATAATTAAACAAATCATTATTTGTTTATTATTACTTAACCACATTCTTGAAATGATAAATAAATCATTTATTTGTTTATTATTTCTAAATAAAGGTATTTAACCAAATTAAATACTTTTTCCCTCCAGCAAAATATAATAAAATATTCCAAGCGGTTAGATCTAGACTTTGGTTAATAATACTTTATTATTCTCCATTATCGAGGATAAATCAATATTTTGTTATAAATAGGATGGTTTTTCCATTCATTCTTCACTTTGATCATTCTCATTGTCGCTATCATTTCCTTTTTCCATTTGAGCTCCCACTTGAGTTCAACATATACTTTGGGTTTTCTACACCATTGAGAGAGAGAAAATTGCGAAGCTGAAGCATTGAGGAAAACCAAGAACCCATCCCATTGAGAGGGACTCATAACATTTATTTGTTTCCTTCTCTAGGTTTTACATAATACAAAATCATTCTTTAATATTGTCTTGCCTGTTGGCTATAACTTGGAGTTAATTTTGCATTACTTACTATTGAAATTTATTTTTTAACTAATTTTAGTGTGTAGATATGAGTTTTTGCAGGATTTTCTCTAATTTTCTATTGCATATCTAAAGAGTTGGACATGCATTTATGTTATTAGGGCTATTTGTCACTCATATCTAAAGTAGGATCTTTGTGTACACCTGTGATAATATTTTACACTAACACTTTTGATTGCTGAAAGGTTTTGGATCTGGGTGAGGTGGTCTCGAGAAAATCCCAAGGGTTGGTGAAGGAATTCAGAGGAATCCAATCTTGGTTTGGTTTTGTGATCTCGGGACCAATTTAGGTGAGATCACGATATGCTGAGGGTGGAGGTGGTTTAAACTCTGGATTCCCTTGGTTATTTTTTGATTTTTTTATCCCATGAGATCCCACATTCATGCTTGGAATATGGCACAAGGGTGATTGTTTAAAATAAATATTTGGTTCAACCCAATCTATGGTTCGGTGGTAAGTGGAAGTCCCGAACCTGGTTTGCTTTTGCATATGGTTAATGTTAATTTTTTCAACTAGAGTAAAATTCCACATTGGAAACTGATATGATTAAGATTATAATTTCATTAGATTCCTATTTTTGAGAGGACTAAAATCGACCTATAGATCGCCACAATCAGTCAAGCAGTAGTTAAATTATAAATTATTTTATTTTTTTATGGGTCAGCCTAAACTCAAGTGGATTCGATCAAATCCCCTAGAAGTCCCTCACAAAGCTATAAATAGAAGTGGCCTCAAGATCATTATCACATATTGGCTCATGAGATTTTTGTCTTGTACTTTTTTCCTTGGATCATATTTTCTGTTTTCGGCTCACATAGGTACATCGGGATAATTTCGCGCAAGGGTTCAAGATCACAAGTGAGAGGCTTGCTCTGATTTGGAACTGATGAGCTAGTGCCTAGATACAATACTAAATTTTTCGGGCCAAGGTCATGGACAACCCATGTTATGGTAGCGGATAAGCTGGTATAGCCAGAGGCAGACAATGTTCAAGTTGCGGCTAGGGTTTCGTAGTTAGATCGGGCTTATGTGGACTTGGAAGGTGGGCTCATAGTGTTTAGGTCATGGCCATAGAAGCTTCAACTGTAGGTTGAGTGTGTTAAGGTCACATCTAAGGCATTTTCTGGGTAGATCTCAGTTGGTTCACAATCATTTGCTTGCGCATTGTGTTTATTCATCTGTTGCTCAGTCATAGTCGCTTCAGATCAGCCTTTGACATCATTCAAGATTCAAATCTAGGACTGGGTAGTTGATATCACTTGCTTTCAGTGATCTCTTGGATTCGTGCTCCTGATGGTGTAGATCCGCAGATATGTAGATATGATCTATTTTTTTCCACTACATATATGTATTAGGCTCATTGTAATCTCTACTGATTTTTTTTATAACGATCTATTGAAGAAGAATATTTGAAAGGGTTTCCACATTAAAGGGTCTCTTATGGTTGTGTTATTTTCTACTTTGTCACTACATGCATTTTTCTATCTTCAGTTACATTTTATGATTATTTTACATTTCTTATAATTGGATACCTTGTTTATGAAGAATTATTTTGGGCTAAAGTAATTGATACAAAATATAACAATATGAAAAATTAACATGGTATCAAAGCTAAGGTGAAGGAAAATCCTAAGAGAATATAAGTAGTGAAGCCCTCATTATCAGAAAGTGGATCTACACGCTAAATTCAAGATATCTTCCTCTACCTTCAAGGAGCATGAGAAATTGGGTGATGCATCAAAATTTACTACATGGAAAGTCAGATTGGAGATCATAGCCGACAACAACGATGTGCTGGAATACATTCAAAGAAGGATGCCCGAGCCTCCAGAAAAATCCTCTGCTTCTATCAAGAACAGATACAAGAAAGGTGAGTCCAAAGCAAAGAAAATTATAATTGATGATTTACAAGATCATTTACTTGCATATGTTGGGAATTTAAGAAAGTATAAAGACATGTATGACAAGATAGCCAACATGTATGAAGTTAAAAATATGAATGAGATTATCACCTTGAAAGATCAGATCAAGGAAGTGAAGATGAAAAAAGGAGAGACTATTTAGACTTACATTATGAGGATCTCTCATCTTAGAGATCAACTGCAAAGGCTTGGAGAGAATGTGCCTGATAGAGAGCTAGCTGTTGTGACTATTATAGGTCTCCCTTATGTTTGGGAAAAATTTATTACTACAATTAGCAACAACAATGTTCTCCCATCATTTGATGAAATTTTTGGAAAGCTTACTCAAGAAGAATGAAGAATAATAACAAGAGGAAGAATTCAGAGTCATGAAGATGGAGAGCCTGTTTTATATATCACCCATAAAAAAAGGAAGAGGTCAATAGGAGGATATTTAAAAATACCTCCTCCTCAAATCTAAAACGGAAGGAGTGGAAGATCACTATCTTATATTGAATGCTTTAATTGTCATAAGAAAGGTCACTATGCTCGTGATTGTCCCGAGAAGAGAAATAGGCCACCATAAAACACTAGAAGAAACAACAATGATAAGAGGAGAAGAGACAAATAGAGGAACAATTGCGACAAAAGATATGAGAAGAGAAGAGATTCTTTAAGTGATCATGAAGAAGAAAATCCTCCTCAAAGGAAGTCAAGGGCTCCTAGGTATAAAAGTAATGTTGTGAATAAATCTAAATATTATCATTTCTACACTTACTAGTTCTTATCCACCAGATTCGTGAGATAGTTGGTTGGTTAACAATGGGGCCACTCATCACTTCTTTGGATACAAATAAGTCCTCTCTAATATGGTAGAGAGTGAGACAAAGATGAGAATAATTGTTGGATATAACTCCACTCATACCGCAAAATGATTTGGATCTGTTAAGTTTCAGTTGACCTCTGAGGAATCACTGCATGATGTTCTGAATGTTCCAGGTCTAATGAAGAATTTTATTTTTATATCCACATTAGAAGATAAAGGGATGAGGGTTGCCTTTATCAATGTAAAGGTCTTATCTTGGCCTATTGATTCACATATGAAATATGTATTCACATTAGGTTAGAGATTTTAAATACTCTATAAAGTTTCAAGAAGGCTACTTCTAGAATTGGTTCATAATACCAATCATCTAAGCGAATTGGCACTGTAGGCTAGATCATCTACACTATTATTCTCTTCCAAAATTGAGAAGATCAGTCTCAGGTATTTATGATGTTCAAGCTCATCATGATGGAGTTTTTCCAGGTTGCGTGAGTGGAAAGAAAACAAGGGCACCATTCCCCTCTAGTAAGAACAAAAAAATTGACATCCTGAATCTCATTCATTCAGATATAGGTGGTTTGATGCCTGTGCATTCTATTTATTGTCATCTCTATTACATAACCTTCATTGACTATTTCTCAAGAAAGACATGGTTGTACCGCCTCAAGCACAAGGATAAAGCCTGTGAAAATTTCCAGGAATTCAAAACTTTGGTCAAAAATCAATTAGGGAAAAGAATCAAAGTTTTCAGATATAATAAAGGAGGAGAATACACGTCAAAATAATTTATAGAATTCTTCAAGAACGAATGGATCAAGAAGGAAAATATTGTTCCTTATACACCTGAACAAAATGTCTTAGCTGAAAGGAAGAACCGGTCGATAATGGAAGCTGCTCGTGCCATGCTTCATGATCAAAAGGTACCAACGTTTCTAATGGCTGAAGCCACACATGTTGCTGTATATGTTCAAAACTAGGTACCTCATCAAGCATTGAAAAATAAGTCTCCTAAAGAAATATTCCAGGTAAGAAACCCAACATCAGTCATCTTCGTATATTTGGATGTCCTGTATTATTTCATGTGCCAAAAGACAAAAGAAACAAGCTAGAATCTATAGGAAGAAAATGCATATTTATGGGTTACAGTAAAAACTCTAAGGCATACATAATATATATTCCTAGTCAAAGGAAGGTTGAAATTAGTAGGGACATAACCTTTGATGAAAATGCAACACTTTTTAAAGCAAGAGACCTTCCTCTTCTTCCAAAGGAAGATGATGATGAAAATGATATTGTATATGGTCCTTCTATGCTCGAGTCAGATGATATTGATGTTCCCTTGGAACCTATGGATCCATTAGATCCTCCTCCCAATGATCCTTCTTCAAAAAAAAGAACATTCCTTCTTCACGACACTATACATGACAATGAAAGAAGCATTCCCATTCGAAGATCCTTCAGGGAAGGAAAGGAAACATGTAGGTATCAGGGATATGTAGCAGCTATGAGCACCATGATTCAAGCTAAACCATCCTCATTTGAAGAACCAATCAAAGAACAAGTTTGGAAGTATTTTATGGCCGAGGAATATGAATCTATTGAGAAAAATGATGTATGGGAGGTTGTGTCAAGACGACATGGGAAGTCCGTTGTGACTTTGAAGTGCCTATTCAAGATCAAGCATGGAATCAATGGTAGAATTGATAAATAAAAAGCGAGGTTCATAACTCGAGGTTTCTCTTAGAAAGACGAAGAATATTACAATGATATATTTTCTCCTCTTGCTCGATACACCACTATGCATTCGATAGTTTCCCTTGCTTCTAGTCAAGCTTGGACCCTTCATCAAATGGATGTAAAGATTGCTTTCCTTCATGGTATGTTACAGGAAGAAGTGTATGTTGAAAAACCATAGGGATTTGAAGTAGAAGATCACAGAATGCATGTTTGTAGGTTGAGAAATCATTGTATGGTTTGAAGCAAGCTCCCTGAGCTTGTTATGCATGCATTGAAAACTATCGAATGAAACTAGGTTTCACAAGAAGCAATGTTGATACCATCATCTATTTTAAGGTTGTAAAAGGTATGCCATTGATTCTGTTTCTATATATTGACGATATATTTTTAACAAGAAGTGAACAACCAATGATCGAATGTAAGAGGAAGTTAGCCTCTTAACTCGAGATGAAAGACCTTGGTCTTATGCACTACATTTCAAGCCTTGAGGTGTGGCAAATGCCTCGCGAGATCTTCCTCTCACAAGGGAAGTGTGTGGTAAACTTGTGGAAAAGGTTTGGCATGACCGAGTGTAAATACATGACTAATCAAATTTTAAGAATTTGAATGGAAAATAAACATGGAACTGATATGGAAAATTCATCTAAGTACAGACAATTAATTGGGGCTCTGATGTTCCTCGTGATCACCTGTCTCGATATATTTTATGAAGTTAACACATTGAGTTCTATCATGACTAATCCCATTCATGCTCATTGGATTGCTACCAAACATGTAGTGAGATACTTACATGGATCAATCACACTTTTTTGGAGATATCCAACTTCATGGATACACTGATGTTGACTGGGTAGGAAATATCTCTGACATAAATATTACATCTAGATTTTGTTTCAGTCTTGGTTCTACCATGATATGTTGGATGAGAAAGAAGAAAAATTTGGTAGCATTGAGCACCATGGAAGGAAAATACATTGTTGCTAGCACTGCTATTTGTGAAGTTGTGTGGTTAAGGAAGCTCTTTGGTGAGATTTTTGGTCAAGTCTTAGATACCATAGTGATATTGTGACAATAAGAGAAAGATCTGTTTGGCAGAGAATCTTGTATTTCATGAAAAGTACAAGGATATCAAGTTTTAATGTCATATTATTCGTGACATGGTGCATAGAGGAGCTGCTAAACTCCACCACATATCGACTGACGAGCAGATAAAATATATTTTTCACAAAGGCACTTCTGAAATGAAAGTTCTTGGTCTTAAAAAAACAAATTGGACTGATGGATGTAGCCCCTCTAGATAAGGGGAAACACTGATCAATGGAACTGAGCAAGCTCTTCCTACCCCGCTTGAGCTCTTAGGGTGAGGAATTGAGATAGAGGGCTCCTGGGGTTGAGGTATCTCTGGACAATAAGGCTCTTTCCTATCTATTACCCAGGGTTGAGATGTTTCTCCCCTATCTTCATAGGGTTGAATATGATGCTCCCCAATCTAGTCTAGGTAGAATATACCCCAATTGGAATCATACCCTCAAGAAAGGCTTGTTGGGAATAACACTCCTCAATTGGCCAACGAGTTGAGAGTGCACTTGGGGTGTACAACCCAAGTGGAAATGATGTAGGTGTTCTACCACATGAATGATGAGAGTAATTGATGGGAATATTGGTAGACAACATGATTGGGTTTATATTTTCTCCCCTTTTGTCATTTTGGGTTGAG
The DNA here is from genome assembly GCA_034641835.2 of Pinus albicaulis. NCBI lineage: Eukaryota > Viridiplantae > Streptophyta > Pinopsida > Pinales > Pinaceae > Pinus > Pinus albicaulis. The sequence continues at coordinate 872,614,794 of CM076583.1, read as the reverse complement.
AATGGACTCCTCGATGAGGTTTCAGGGTCAGAGATGTGCTCCCCTGTGTTGCGGCTCATTTTAAATTTCATTTCCAACTCTCAAAATTTTAATATATATATATAATGTTTTGAAAAATAAAATGAATTGAAGTTTCATATGCCAAAAGTTATTTTGATTTAAATGTGAAACATTAACATTATGTTTCAAAGCATGTGTAAGGTGGGTCTGACCATGGTTTTAATTAGCGCACAACTTCTTGGGTGGAATTAAAAGGATAAAAGGTAGGAGTTGATCGGGACAAACCCGTGGGCACAAAAAACCCAACAGATAAGTCATGGGGTGCCTCCATAGTTGACCGTGACATAGGCTCGTTGACTCAAGTCAACGACCCATGATCATTGCGGTAGCACAACCACAAAGAGCCTATCGTACCGTAGGTGCTCCTGTGATGATGTAAGAAGCCAAAGACAATGTCAGCAAGTGGGCCAACTCACTTTCTTCATCATTCCCATACCTGTCTTAACATGCAGTTAATGATTGGCCCCCCCCCCCCCCCGCCCACCCAAATTTCCGCTGCACCTATAAATACTGAGTCAAAATGCTTTCTTTTTCACCTTTTCATCTCAATTTAAACTATCTTAGTCATCCTAATAATCTTGCTCCTCTATTTAGAGTCATTCCAGTCATCATCCCAAGTGTTAGAATGGCCAAGTCATCCCTATTTGTTTCGTCTAGTCACATTCCCCTCATGGATATAGAGCAAGATGTAATGGAAATCCATTGCACAGTGGAACATTTGCCTCTGTATCAACAAGTTTTTCTTAACTAACACAATTCCCCTATCTTCACAGCCATGGTCTGGTATGGAGTATTGTCTGCATGTGTCCAAAAAACCCATCTTGTCCCTGAATTAATTCACTGGCTAACATAAAAATTATACCCCAGCAAGCGTTTTTTAATGAACAATTTAGGAGAAAGTGTTCCAGGTTTCATCCTTGTTAATTCGTCAAGCTTTTTGTTACCCAGAGTCTTATTCATATGTTAGTTTCACTAAAGAGTCATTGACATCACATTATGAAAATATTGCAGGGAAATATTACACCCAAATTTTCTTCTTCTTAATGCCAGAACCAGGGGGGTTTTCTATAAATGAAAAGGTATTCTTTCTGCAAAATTTAGATGCAGAAATCAAGCATGTATTGAAATTCTTATAAAAAATCCTTGGAAAGGAAAAGGCTTCTTAGATTGACAGGTTAGTACTTGGACCTTTTTCTTTGATGATGAAACTTGAAGTAGTGTTGGACATCCCATCATTTTGGTAGGAGAATATTAATTCTCAATTCATGAGCTTAACTTTAATAGGTTCATTCAAATTTCCTTCAATTGTTACTTATCTATTCATGTATCAAAATTCATAAGAGTTTTTTAATTTGGGATTGAACATTATGGATTCAAATAAGAAAACGAAATCAATAGTGTTTTGGACAGACCTGGTAAGGAATGAACCTATTAATGGGGTGTTATTTGATTTTGCTACTTACTACTTGCAAATTTCTTATCAAATTTTGAATGGGATTGCTCCCCCATGTTTTCTGCCTAAAGCTTAGGAATTCCTTCAGCTCAGAAATAGTTGCAGATATGGAGAGTGGTTTTTTTTTTTAATATTATTCAGAGAATAGATTGTATGGGGCCGGGTTTGAACCTTATAGATTGCCTAATTTTTTCCCCACGAGAATTCTTTCCATAGAATTTATTAGAAAAAGTTTAAACGTGGATCAGATCCACTTTGTGCCAATGAAGAAAGGAAATTTATTTAAATTTCCCATGACTGTTGGACCTTTCATAGTGAATATGAGGCAAGCTGAAAAAGAGGCGAACCAAATGCTAGAATACATGCATCTATTGCTAGGAGAAAAGTGGGCTTATGACCCACATCAAGTGATTTCTAAAAGGAGGGTTGAGAATGGTTATTATGATTTTACTCATGAGAGTAAGCATGAAATTGAAAAGTTGGCTAATAAGGGGTTTTTAGGAAATGGAAGCACTAATATTGAAACTCCTGCTATCTTTGAAAGGGGAAATAGAAGAGATAGAGAAAATAATGATGATACAGAAGAGAAAGGAGCTGAGAAGGGAGCTAAACTGAGTGAAGAAGTGTCATATGCACAATGAAGATTATCAATTCAATTGTGAGATATACATAATACACCAGCTTCACCATCCAGACATGAAGTTGTTCATGATCAGGTACCATTAATTAAGCAAGTTTTTGCCCAAATTACTGAAAATAATTAAAATATCAGACCAAGCATGGACACTCAAGCTGAGTCTTAAATCACCCTTGATCACACTAGATTGATAACTGTTATGGATTTAGAAAAAGAGCAGCTAAAGACTGATTTTTCTCACCCATATGAAATGACAGTAGGGTCATCAAGCAATTTCAGGATTGTTAACTTGACTGTTGATGCAAAGAATATTCCCTTACCTGATAAAATCAATTTACATATGCAAACTGATTTATTGATTGTTAATGATTTGAATAAAACTAGTGCAACTGAAAGTAAATATGAAAGCACGTTGGGAAAGGTGATCAAGCAGCTGAAGCTGGAGAAAGCTAGTTCCAGATCTCTCTCCACCCAAAATGAGGAATTTAAGAAGATAATTATAAAAATTGGAGTAGATACCACAGAGAGATCAACTATGCAGAAGTTGTTGCAGAGTGTAGAATCTGAAGTAAATGTACTAAGAAAGAAGCTAAATCTTCTTACTGGAGAACACCCAATGGAAGCTGAAGTAACAATAGTGTAATCTAAAAATGAGAAGATTTTATGTCAAGTGTTACATAAGGATGAAGAAAATTTCCAAATTGAAAGAGGCAGTAACTAAGTTACACAGGTAGGTTGACTTACATGTCTGCACAATAGTTTTGTCATTTAAAACTAATGACCCAAAAACTGAGTACTTAGTTGAAGATGGTAGAGATTGATATGAAGAAAGCTCAAAGTGATCTTGAGACAACTATAAAGGTTATAAGGGCTAAGGATAACAAAATTTTAATATCAAAGGACACTACGGACAAATAAAAAACATATTATCAGTTAGTTTGAGAAGAAATCAATAATCTCAGAGAGAAGGTGAAGGGGAACATGTCCCTAATTGAAGCTAAACATATTATTTGGAACGATATTATAGGAGTGATGAAGACAATATGGGAATCACTAGTTCTTATTTTGAAGAGAAGAGTATAATCAGAGATCTTCAAGAGCTTGTATTAGCTGAAAAACAAAAAAATGCATGACATATCTATATGGGCTAAGAAATTGATAGATTTTGTCAACTCCAAATCAGATCAAGAACTGGGTGAACATGACATTAAAGATAGAACATTATGTGTTATAGAAATTAATAAGGTGATAGTGAAGAATGAACAAAGGAATTCATTAGAAAAGAAGTTGACAAATATCAAGGAAGTAGTAGACAACTTCAATATTATATTTGATAAAATAACCAGGGCTAGATTGCCATCTTCCTGGGACCTGCAAGGTACCTTATTGTCCTTGGAAAAATATGAAACTCTGTTGGTGGATGCAAATAGTAAAATTGACAATACCCATGAGAAGTCTGAATTTTTAAAAGGGACAACAATTATCATTTTCCTACATAAATATTTTCATTTGTTATGGATGGTCAAGACTTTGTTTCTGGACAAGCCTACTTACACCAAAATCACTGCTTTTACATTGGAACATTATAAGTTAGTTAATGCCCGAAGGAGAAATTTTGAACTCTGGAAAAAATGCAGAAAATGGATGACCAATCTTCCTGAAGACACATTAGCAACAAAGGGAAGCACATCGACAACAAAAGATATTTAGAATACATAATAATATTTCTATCTATTATTGTATTTTCTTTTTGTTTTTTAAAATGAGGTTGTATTATTACCCTCGATTGTAATGAAATTAGTAGATAGATGAAAGAAGTAGTCTAGGTAGTTTCAAGAAGTTTTGGCAGTTACAAACTACTTTTAAATGTATTTAAGAAACATGAAAATGAAGAAGAGGGGTTCAGAGTTTTGGAACCTATGGAAGACTACAATTTTGTACTTATTTCTTTGAAGAATATAGAAAGAAGTCTCAAGTTTCCAACAATTTTTGATGTTGGTTTATTTTTCCCTTGTCAACTTGTTTTATTTCTTCTATGAATGAAGTGAAGTAATGAAGTTGTAGGTCTCTGAATTACATTTGTAAGTAAGAGTTAAACATCCTTAAAATGTGCTCCTTCACTCCATCTCCTTTCTATTCATAATTTCTCTCTGAAACTTAAGTTAATATATTCTTTGTTTACATCATATCATCTTAAGTTCTGATATAGTTCTTCTTATTCATTCACATTTCAACAACTAAAGGCATTGTGTAATATTTTATTTACTCCAAAGCATTAAGGGTTTTAAAACTAATTTCCAAAGGAAAAGAATGAATAATAGATGATAAAGGTTGTTTCTGTAATATATTGTTAAATTATCTTAAGCACTGATTTATTTCCACAACCAAGGGATTGTCTCTTAGGAACCAACATTTTATGGCACCGTTACTGGGGACGAAGGATCGAAAATATATTTTTCTATAGGTTTTCATATTATTTCCTCGGGTTGTTTAGTGAGGAGGAAATTTTTGGTTGTGTTTCATCATACTCAGAATTCTCGCTTACAAAAGGCCTCACACGAGGTCAGATACCTCTCAGTAGAAGGTCCCTACTTTATCAGACCCTGAAAGATTGATTTCTAAGAGAATTGAGAGACCTAAAACTCCTCAACACCTAGTCCTACATTGTCTACCCTTGGCAGTAGTTCAAGTCATCCTTTGTTTCGAAATACATCTCAAGTACTTCATTTCTTGGAACAAGATTCACCTTTTACACCTATTCAGTTTTAAGAACCTAAATTGGAAGAACAATTTTTTGAGTATGTTTATTTTTCTTTTACACAATATCAACAAGTTCCAGTTGGTTATTACTCTACCATTGTTATTCAACCCACTCCCATATATGTTTCACTACCACCTACACTTACCTTCATAGAAGGTTCATCATCTACATTTAATCAAAGTACAGTTAATCAAGGTGTAAACATGGCGACACCAACATTCTTATTAAACACATATGCTCCACTCAATCTTCCACAACCATTTAATGCAATGCCTCAAGAATATCTTAAATTAATTCCTTTTCTCACTGGAGAGGATGAAGTTACTACAGAAAAACACTTATCTATGTTTTGTAATTTTGCTAAAAATTTGAATTGGAGCATCTAGATGTTTTAATGAGGCTTTTTGTTCAGTCTCTGGATGGAGAGGCTAGAAAGTGGTTCAAAGGATTGACACACAATTCCATTAATACCTGGGATGAAATAGAAAATCATTTCACTCAAATATGGGGAGAGAAAGGAGATCATGGTTATTAATTAACCGAAATCAATGCAATTAAAAGAAAATCCAATGAAAATATTTCCCAGTTTATCAAAAGATTCAATAAATTGTATAATATTTTCCTGTAGAGATTAAGGCCCCTCCTTTTGGAGCAAATGTAGTTTTTTTTGTGGATTTTGAAGCTGATTTCAGTTTCACACTTAGAAAAAGGAGATCCCCTACACATGAATAGATACAAACAGATGCTTTAGAAATTGAAGCTAATATGACTACAACTAGGAAGGTGACAGGAAAAAAACCAGTCCAAGGGAAGGGGAAAGCAAAAGAAGAGTCATCACAAGATCAAAGGCTTGAAGATATGACTAAGGTAATAAAAAATATATCAAATAAATTAGTCAAGATGTAATTGGAAAGTAAATTCTCCCAAAGAAAAGTCCAACGAAATCAAAACAGAGGTTTTAACCCTTAATTCAACAAATAACCCCTTCAAATCCTGCAGAGGGAAAGAAAAGATCAAGATCAGGTCCATGCAACATTGTATTTAGAAGCTGGACATGGAGAATCAACAGAATATGACTAAAAAGGAAAATAAGATCAAATATCAGCTGTGTATATTAGAGAGGATGATGAAGAAGATAATTTTGAAGAAGAATATCCTAAGGTTGTGTTGAAGCCTAGAAAATCTCTGCTTCAAACATTGGGGGAAAACCACCCGGTCGGGACCTTAAGACAGCTCCTTTTCCGTTTGGGATGGTGGCTCCGACTGGATTTAAAGGACCAGTTTCCTAATAACTAAGTGGATTGAATTGAATGGGTGAAAATGGGACTAAATTAACAGAAAATAAAACTATCTAATCTAAACTAAATGCTGATAAAGAAATTCTAATTTTAACCCGGGTAATTATATGTGAATACAACTTAGGATTGTTTCAATCTAATAATAACCATGTAAATGTATTATTAACTAAATTGAAATATGCATAAACGAATAAAGATAACTCTGTTTAATAAATTAAACAGAGTTATATTAGCATATTGCATTCATCATCATATACCATTCATATATGTCTATAAATGATAATATTCCAATTATACTCAGAAATGATAATATAAAAAGGAATTATTATGTAAATCAAATATATAAATGATAGCAAATTCTTCAAATGAATACCATATAACAGAGAAAATCAACAATGAACAGATAAAAATACCTCATTCATCTTGCAGACTGTCAAACGAAATGTGATACTCTGACCTAGTAACTCCGATGTAAAATTAAATCCAAAGGCACAAAAATGCAACACTTCAAAGATAATTTAAGCACAAAAATCACCAGATGTGATCTTTCATATAAATATAATAAGGAATGAAGTACAGAAATGTTAGCTCCAAATCCCAAAAATATTACAACTTCCGATCCCTCTCTAAATGCATGAGAGGGATTTAAATAATAAATTACATAACAAAATCTTAATACTACTGCTACAATTTATCAAATTAAAACTGAAATGCTATTTTGAATAAAACTGATTCATTGTTTTTCTCCTTCGCTTGATGAAGCCAAGTTGCAAATGTTCAACATATCTCGGAGTCTTGGTGGATGACTCATCTCAGTATGCAACTGTCCAGCATAGGTGGCATCAGAAAATTCTCGAATTAGACAATCGACAGCGTTTGATAGAAGTTTGATAGTTGTCTGTTGATTGTTTGGCTTGATCACATGAGTCCACATACTATCCCAGGATATAGTTTGAAGTTTGCCGATTTGTTGACTTTTCCTTTCCATTTCTTCTCTCCACCTGTCTTCAGTTTCTTTTATCTTTGGCAAACTGCCAGGAACACAGTCTGAAATGAGATTAATTGAATATAAGCTGTCATTTGTGAATTGCGTGAGATTATTCATTATATTTCTGGCCCTTGATATTGCTCTATCTGATTTCATTAATTGATGTTCCCATTTTGTAAACAAGATTTCTTTGTGTTTTTCCTCTATCCTAGGAAGATTTGCTTCTTTTCCCTTTTCTGTATCCTGCCAGTTGAGAAACTCAGAAATATTTTCATCGGCATCATCTATTTCTTGTCTAAGAGTTATGATAGTTTGGATCAAAGATGAAGTAATATCACAAAAAGGTTCTGCTTGTGACAGTTTTGAGCAAAATTCAATTAACTGCTGAGTCAATAATTTATTAGCCTCAAGGGCTTCCGATTTGAATTCATTTAACTTTGGATAATCTTTAAACTTATCCAAAGTTGCTTGTAATTCCTTTTCTTGAATCATTTTTGCCTTTTCCTCATTTTGTAACAGACTCTGTAACTTAGAAATTTCTTCATTTAGCTGCTTTTGTTTGCCTAAAAGCTTTTCATCAACCTTCTTCTTTTCTTCAGTAAGCTGTTTCTCCAATTCTTTAGACCTGAATGTCTGATCCTGTGACCTTGGGGTCTTCTTTTTCCAATAGGTTGTAGACTGTGTCCCATGTCATTTTCCCAAGACCTTGGCATGATGTATCTGTGACTAGCCTTGGCTTTATGGGCTTTTCTTTTGAGACCGTAGGAGTTTCGGCAAGCTTCACTGGTAGAGCAGTTTTGTTTCTTCTTCCTCTCTTTGACATTTCTGCGTCTGCTACAGCTTCCCTTTGTCTGTGAATGAAAAACTTGTTGTTCTTTGGCTCTGCAAGACAATAAACTCTCAGTCGTGATCAACAAGCCACTCAAACGGAATGATTTATGAATTTATGGTTTTTCATTTATTTGTTTCGTATATTGCATAAATGCTCCTTTTGGGTCACCCTTAAGTATTTAAAACCAAATCCTAAACCATATTCATTTGATTCGTTATTGAATGCCTTCGTACCAATAAATATTTGGCACTTGTGATATATTAATATATTCAACAAAAATCTTCGTATGCAAAATAGATGAATCGCATCGGAAGTTTTCGAATGGCAAATGAGTATCACAATACGTTTATCCCGATTGATCGATTGGGATTGCAGATCTTTCCGATCTCTAATGGTGGGGTCTACCATATTTTTTAAACAAATGTTTGATTTTCTTTTAAAAGCGTTTATTATCAAATGCACATCGGATCGGGGAATTTCAACTAAGCGTAAAGAGTTTCTTAAAGATTGTCCCGATTAATCGATTGCGATTGACCGCATCGCATCGGAAGTTATATTTGACTGTTTTAAAATCTTAGCGATTTAAAATTTTCCGATTGGACTAATCGCATCGGAAGATTTGAAATGGGCATATGAAATTTCTTTTGAGGGTTATCTCCGATTCTCCGATTGCGATTGAACTTTTAACTTTGATATGTTTTTTATGATAAGGCCTTGTATATTAGATCGGACCATAAGTTTTTTGAATGTTGAATATGAAATTTTTCAAAACAATGAATTTTATTTCTAAGTGTTTTATTTCTAAAAAGAAAGGGACCCTATTTCTAAATTTTATTTCCAAAATTTAGAAAAAGGGAGGGTTGTTGTATAGTACAACAGGTTGAAGTGTCTTTTGATGAAGATGAAGTGAATGAATATTATAAAAAATTCATAGACTTTATGCAGGATGAGTTTCATAAGAAGTATAATATGAGATCAAGGAAGATATCTAGGGTACAAGAGAGTGAGGGTGAACAACAAGATTCTGCCCCTCCTCCAATGGCGACTCCACAACAACAGAACCCTGTAAAGCAAGTGAATAATGGGAAGCAACCTGAAGATTCAGTCAACATAACAGAGATCCAACAGGGTGAGTCTTGGCAAAAAAAATCAAATAACACTAATATTTTGGAGAAAATTGTTCCTATACTTGAAAAATTTTAAAATTCTAAAAGAAACGAAGAAGAACCTGAAAATAATGTTAAACAAACTTGTGCCTTCAGTTTAACAAAGGAGTTGGAGAAAGTCAGAATTTAGGTACCTCTTTTAGGGTTAACTAAAACACCAATCTAAAATAAATAAATCTTAGAATTTATTAATCTCACATAGAATGAAGATATAAGTGTCACTGTGAATTTACAGGAAGAAAATCCAGTGGTCACCTTTGGTCCTCATGTAGAAGAAGTAGATTCTTTTGTTCCTCCATTTTATATTTCCTTGTTGGTTCATGATTTTATTCTCCACAATTGTATGCTAGATTAAGGAGGTTCTCATAATCTTATGCCATTGTCTGTCATGAAGGATTTAAATCTGCAAATCACTAGGCCTTACAAGGATTTTTATTCATTTGATTCAAATAAAGTAAAATGTGTTGGGGTAGTTAAAGACATTGTAGTTTCTTTGGCATCGATTGCAACAAAGTGTATTGTTATGGATGTAGTTGTTGTTGACATTCCAGCCAGGTTTTGGATGCTTCTGTCAAGATCTCGGGGAGAAAATTTGGGAGGCACTCTCAAGCTTGATTTTACTTATACTATCATTCTTGTCTTAAATGGGGAAGAAAGAAGGTTGTACAGAGAATTTTTTTTTTGTAAAAACCACTACCAAAAAGGATGCACGTAAATCCCCTATTTATAGTAAAAAAGAAGAAGATATTTCATGTTTAATGTTGCATGAAGATGTAGAATTTGTTGAAGACACAGGGAAGCAGTTCTATTTAGCAGTTGTAAATAATGAGATGCACTCAAGAAAAATTTGGAAATGCTATTTTGATGGTGCCTATTCTAAGGAAGGTACATGAGTTGGATTTTTATTGATATCACCAGAAGGTAATTTCTTTCATTTTTCTTTCAAATTAGAGTTTGATTCAACAAATAATGTTGCTGATTACGAGGCTTTTATCATTAGCCTTAAAACTGCAAAGCAGATGGGAATTCAATGTATTTCGATTTTTGGTGATTCTGAATTGATTATAAGACAGATCAAAAATCATTATCAAACTAGACATCCAAGATTGAGATCATATAGAAATGAAGTTTGGGTTATGATTGAGAATTATTTTGAAGCCTTCAATATTCAGTTTATTCCGAGGGATAAGAATAGATTGGATGATTCATTTGCAGTTGCAGCCAACACTTTCAAGCCTCCAATTAATCCAAAGCTAAGGTATGAGATAGAGACTAGACATCCGCCTTCTATCCCAGATAATATAAAACATTGGCACGTGTTTGAAGATGATGAGAAGATAAATCATTTTTTTTCAATGATTGGAAATTTTGAAAATGCTGAAATAAATCAGGATGAAGAACAAACAGAGTAGAAAATAGAGTTAATACATCTCAAACATACAATAGCTAATTATAATATTATTTAGTTGAAAGATAATGTGCTGCCTAAAGGTTTGGTTCCTCTTGAAAGGCATTTTGATTCAAATGATGTTGTTGTTGATTCAAAGAAGACTCACCAGGAGGAGGAATTGTAGGATTGTAATTTGGGAACTCAGCAGGAACCAAAAATGCTGAAGCTATTCAAAGGTGTTCCCAAAAATTATAAGGAAAGGTACATTGATATTTTCAAGAAGTACATGGATGTGTTTTCTTTGTCATATGAAGATCTGAAAACATATGATAAATATATCATAAAACATAAATTCCCTTTAAAAGAAGGAATCAAGCCCCATATACAGAAGCTCAAATGAATAAATCCATTATTATTGTATCCCATTGAAAAATAAGTAATGAAGTTACTCCAAGCAAAGATCATAGTTCCCCTCAGATATTCTGATTGGGTTTCTAATCTGGTTCTTATGAGGAAGAAGAATGGAGAAATACTATTGTGTGTGGATATTAGGAACCTAAATAGAGCATCTCTAAAGGATAATTATCATTTAACAAAGATGGATTATGTTTTACAAAAAGGGACATTAGCTTATAAAAATTTCATGGTTGATGCATTCTCTGGGTATAATCAGGAAGCAGTGGACAAAGAAGATAAGAAAAAGACATCATTCACAACCCCATGGGGTACTTTCATGTATGCTAGAATGCCATTTCGGCTAATGAATGTAGGTGCAACCTTTCAAAGGACCATGGAAATTGAATTTGTTGGAGATAAGTATGTGGTTATATATCTGGATGATATCACTGTTTTTTCAGGATCAGATGATGAACATTTAGAAAATTTGCAATGAACTTTTGAGAAATGCAGGAAGTTTGGTTTGTCACTGAACCCCAAAAACTCTTTGTTTGCATTGGAAGAAGGTAAATTATTGGGCCACATAGTTTCCAAATAAGGGGTAAAAATTGATCCAGCAAGGGTAGAAGCAATCCAGAAAATTCCTTTGTCCAGAAGTAAGAAAGATATTCATAAATTTTTGGGAAATATTAATTTTCTAAGAATATTTGTATCAAATTATGCAGAGATTGTTAAAAACATAATTGATATGTTGAAGAAAGAGGAAGAAGTGCAATGGACTAAGGAATCAAGAGAATCATTTTCTATAATAAAGGAGGCTCTCCAAATATCTCCTCTTCTTACCAATCCTGATTATTAGAAGATGTTTCAGACATTTTCATTTTCTTCCCCTTCTACTATTAATGTTGTGTTATTGTAGAAAAATGAAGAGAATAGAGAGAAACCAATGTAATTATTCAGAAAATTTCTCAGAGATGCTAAGATAAAATATAATATTTTTGAAAAGAAGGTATATTCATTGGTTAAATAACTCAAATACTTTAGAACTTATGTATTGCAATCTAAAATAACTACATATTTCCCTAATGCTACTGTCAAGGATGTGGTAATTGGGAGTGATGTAGAAGGGAAGAGAGTAAAGTGGATAACGAAAATTCAAGAATATGATCTGGACATTAAACCTACAAAACTAATCAAAGGTCAAGGTTTGGTAAATATGTTAACAAGAACAAATTTTCAAGCATTGGGAATCAATTTGTTAGCACCAGTGGATGAAGTTGTTAATGAAGAAGATAAAAATAAGCCCAAATTAGGTATGAATATTTAGTACAAATATTTATGTTCAGATTTGGTACAAAGATATTGTTCACTATATGTTTTTTTCTCTTGTCCAACTACACTGAATAGGACAAAGTACAAAGCCCTCAAACTTAAGTCTCAACCATATGTCATAGTAGAATCAAAATTGTACTGAAATAACCTCCTGGTATAGGCTTACTACTATATTTAACTGAAGGAGAGTCCATTGAGATTACCAAAGAATACCATGAAATTTGAGTGGGGATCATTACAGTTGGAAATTTACAACACATATGATCCTCAAATCAATTTTTTATTGGCCCACATTGTTTGCAGATGTATTTAGACTAGTCAGAGGCTGTCAGACATGTCAATTGTTTGCAGAAAAGAAGAGACTGACCCCTTTATCTCTAATTCCAGTGTTTATAGAAGAACCTTTTAGACAGTGGAGATTAGATTTTATTGGAGAAATCAATCCACCATCAATTGGAAAGTTCAAATGGATTCTAATAGCCACTGACTACTTCACAAAGTGGGTTGAAGCGATACCCACAAAGAAAGAAAATCATCAAGTGGTGATAAATTTCTTGGAAGAGAATATCTTGAGTAGTTTCGGTTGTCCAGTCAAGATTGTGATAGATAATTCCCATGAATTCAATTCTTCTCTATTTATTGATTTCTGTCAAAATTATAATGTATTTTTGTCCCATTCTACAACCTAACATCCACAAGGGAATGGATTGGCAGAATGGTCTAACAAAATATTAGTTAGAATCCTAAAGAAAAAAATCACTAAAAATCGAAAGGATTGGGACTCAAAACTTAAGTTTTCTCTTAGGGAAATTCGGGTTACTACTAGAAGGTCCATTGGAAGATAACCTTTTCAGTTGCTATATGGAACACATGCATTTTTTCCTAGTCAATTGGCCAAGCTCGTGATTGATTTTATTCAGGAAGCTCCAGAAGAACCCAATGCTCTGGTTAGAAGAATGAATAAAGTAATTGAGTTAAGTGAAAACAGAGACAAAGTTAGAGACAAATTATTTACTTATCAGACAAAGATGAAAATCATTTTTGACAGGAAATCAAAGGAAATTATCTTTCAAGAATGAGACTTAGTACTAAAGTGGGATATCATAAGGGAGGATAAGGGAAAGCATGGTAAATTTGATCCCCTATGGTATGGACCTTACAGAATCACTGAAGCAAGATCTAATAATACTTTCATCCTAGAGGATTTATATGGAGAATCTCTACAACTGCCTGTGAATGGGTAGCATTTGAAGCACTATTTTCAGCACTGAAATAAAAACATTCCACCATTGCAAATATCAGATTTCCTATTGTTCATATTTCACCAAAGCAATATTTGACTCCATGCCCGAGGTGAAGGCACTAATCTACAATTATTAGTACTTTAGTGGTAAAAATAACTATCTCCAAGTGGAGCTAGATGTTGTGGCTCATTTGAAATTTCATTTCCAACTCTCAAAATCTAAAAAAACTATATATAATATTTTGAAAAAGAAAATGAATCAAAGTTTCATATACCAAAAGTTATTTTGATTTATATGTGAAACATTAACATTATGTTTCAAAGCATGTGTAAGGTGGGTTCGACCATGGTTTTAATTAGTGCGCAAATTCTTAGGCATAATTAAAAGGATAATAGATAGGAGTTGATCGAGACAAACCCACGAGCACAAACATCTTGACAGATAAGTCATGGGATGCCTCCGTAGTTGACTGTGATGTAGGCTCGTTGACTCAAATCAATTTTCCATGATCACTGTGATAGCACAACCCTGAAGAGCCTGATGTAGAAGAGGTGCTCTCGTGGTAATGTAAGCAGCTAGAGACAATGTCAGCAAGTGAGCTAGCTCACTGTCTCCGTCATTCCCATACCTATCTTGTAATGCAGTTAATGGATTCTTCCTTCCCCAAATTTTTGCTACGCCTATAAATACTGAGTCAAAACCCGTTATTTTTCACATGTTTGTCTCATTTTAAACTGTATTAATAATCCTAATCATCTTTCTCCTCTATTTAGAGTTAGTTCAGTCATCATCCCATGTGTTAGCATGGCCAAGTCATCCCTATCTGGTTCATCTAGTCACATTCCCCTCATGGATACAGAGCAGGACGTAATGGATACCCGTTGCATAGTGGAACATCTACCTTTGTATCAACAAGTTGTTCTTAACCAACACAATTCCCCTGTCTTCATAGCCATGGTCATGTCTGGAGGATTTTCTGCATGTGTTCCAAAAACCTGTCTTGTCCCTGAATTCATTCACTGGATAACATCAACATCATACCCCAGCAATTTTTTTGTAATGAATCATTTGGGAGAATGTGTCTTCCATGTTTCATCCTTGTTAATTCGTCAATTTTTCTGTTACCTAGAGTTTGAGTCATATGTTAGTTTCAACGAAGAGTCATTGAAAACACATTTTGATAATATTGCAAGGCAATATTGCACACATATTTTCTTCTTCTTGTAGCCAAAACCAGGGAGGTTTTCTCCATATGAAAAGGTATTCTCTTTGGAAATTTTTGATGCATAAATCAAGCCTGTATGGAAATTCTTATAAAAATTCCTGGAAAGGAAGATGCTTCTCAGATTTACAGGTCAGTGCTTGGACTATTTGCTTTGATGATGAAACCTATAGTAGTGTTGGACATCCCATCATTTTGGCAGGAGAATATTAATTCTCAGTTCATGAGCTTAACTTTAACAGATTCATTTAAATTTCCTTCAATTTTTACCTATCTGTTCATGTATCAATTTTCAGAAGAGTTTTTGAATTTGGGGTTGAAAATTATGGATTCAAATAAGCAAAGGCAGTAATTAGTCTTTTGGACTGACCTGGTAAGGAATGAACCTAGTGATGGACGGTTATTGGATTTTTCTGCTTAATACTTGCCAATTGCTTATAAAATTTTGAATGGGACTGCTCCCCCATTTTTTCTGCCTAAAGCTCACGAATTACTTGAGCTCAATAATAGTTGCAAATATGGATATTGGTTTGTTTTTGAAGATTTTTTAGAGATTATATTATATGGGGTTGGGTTGGAACATTATAGATTGCCTACTTTTGTCCCCATGAGACTGTTTGCCTTAGAATTTATTAGAAAGATTTTAAATGTGGATCAGATCCAATTTGTGCCAATGAAGAAAGGACATTTAATTAAATTTCCCATGATTGTTGGACCTTTCATAGTGAATATGAGGCAAGCTGCAAAAGAGGCAAACTAAATGCTAGAATACATGCATATATTGCTAGGAGAAAAGTGGGCTTATAACCCACATCAAGTGATTTCTAAAATGAGGGTTGAGATGGTTATTCTGCTTTTGCTAATGAGAGTAAGCTTGAAATTGAAAAGTTGGTTAGTAAGGGTTTTGCAGGAAATGGCAGCACTATTATTGAAACTCCTGCTATATTTGAAAGGGGAAATAAAATAGATATAGAAAATAATGATGATACAGAGGAGCAAGGAGCTGAGAAGAGAGCTAAAATGAGTGAAGAAGTGCCATATACATAGCCATGATTATCAATTCAATTGAGATATATACATAATACACCAACTTCACCATCCAGACATGAAGTTTTTCATGATCACGTACAATTAATTGAGTAGGTTTTGCCAAAATTGATAAAAAGAATCAGATGGTAAGAGAAAGCATGGAGGCTCAAGCTTAGGCTCAAATCACCCTTGATCACACTAGATTGTTAACCACTATGGATTTAGAAAAATAGTAGTTGAAGATTTCTTTTTCTCACCCATCTGAAATGAGAGTAGGGTCATCAAGAAATTTCAGGACTGTTAACTTGACTTTTGATGTGAGGAAGATTCCCTTACTTGATAAAATCAATTTACACATGCAAAATAGTTTATTAATTGTTAATGATTTGACTAAAACTAGTGCAGTTGCAATTAAAGTTGAAAGCATGTTGGGAAAGGTGATCAAGTAGATGAAGCTAGCGAAAGCTAATTACAGAGCTCTCTCCACCAAAAATGAGGTATTAAAGAAGATACTTGTCAAAATTGGAGTATATCCCACTGACAGATCATCTATGCTGAAGTTGTTGCAGAGTGAAAAATCATAAGTAAATGTACTAAGAAAGAAGCCAAATCTTCCTACTGGAGAACACCCAATGGAAGCTGAAGTAGCAGAAGTGGAATCTGAAAAGGAGAAGCTTTTACAACAAGTGTTACAGAACGATGAAGACATTTCCAAATTGAAAGAGGCAGTAAGTAAGTTATAGGGGAAGGTTGACTCACATGTTTGTAAAATAGTTTTTTCATCTAAAACTGATGAGCCAGAAGCTAAGATATCACAGTTGAGTAATGAGTTGAAGATGGCAGAGATTGATATGAAGAAATCTCAATGTGATCTTGAGACAGCTACAAAGGTTATAAGGGCTAAGGATAACGAAATTTTAATATGAAAGGACACTACAGACAAATACATAACAGATTATCAGTCAACTTGTGAAGAAATCAAGAATCTCAGAGAGAAGGTGAAGGATAACATGCCCCTAATTGAAGCTAAACATATTCTTTGGAATGAGATTATATGAGTGATGAAGACAATATGGGAATCACTAGTTCTTATTTCGAAACAGAAGAGTATAATAAGAGATCTTCAAGAGCTTGTATTAGTTGACAAACAAAAAAATGCATGATAGAGCTATATGGGCTAAGAAATTGATTGATTTTTTCAACTCCAAATCATATCAAGAACTGGGTGAACATTACATTAAAGATAGAACATTATGTGTTCTAGAAATTAATAAGGCGATAGTGAAGAATGCACACAGGAAGTCAACAGAAAAGAAGTTGACAAACATCAAGCAAGAAATAAACAACTTCAACACTATATTTGATAAAATAACCAGGGCTGGATTGCCATCTTGCTAGGATCTACAGGGTAAATTATTGTCCTAGGAAACATATGAAACTCTATTGGTGGATGAAAAAAGTAAAATTGACAATACTCATGAGAAGTCTGTAGTTTTAAAAGGGACAACAATTATCAATTTCCTGCATAAATATTTTCAGTTGTTATGGATGGTCAAGACTCTATTTCTAGACAAGCATACTTCTACTAGGATCACTTCTTTTAGATTGGAACATCATAAGTTAGTTAATGCCGCAAGGACAAACATTGAACTTTGGAAAAATTGCATAAAATGGATGACCAATCTTCCTGAAGACACATCAACAGCAAAGGGAATCACATCGACAACAAAATATATTCAAAAGAGATCATAATATTTCCATCTATTATTGTATTTTATTTCTATTTTTTAAAAAGAGGATGTATTATTACCTTCTATTGTAATGAAATTAGTTGATAGAGGAAAGAAGTAGTTTAGGTAGTTTCAAGAATTTTTGGGAGTTACAAACTTCTTTTGAATGTATTTAAGAAACATGAAAATTAAGAAGAGGGGTTTGGAGTTTTGGAACCTCTCGAAGGCTTTATTTTTGTACTTATTTCTTTGAAGAATTAATAAATGAACTCTCAAGTTTCGATAAATTGTTGATGGTGATTTGTTTTTCCTATGTCATCTTTTGTTATTTCTTCTATGAATGAAGTGAAGTAATGAAGTTGCAGGTCTTTGAAATACATTTGTAAGTAAGAGTTAAACATCCTTAAAATGCACTCCTTCACTCCAACTCATTTCTATTCATAATATCTCTCTGAAACTTTAGTTAATAGATTCTGTGTTTACAATATATCATCCTAAGTTCCCATACAATTATTCTTATTCATTCACATTTCAGCAATTAAAGGCATTATGTAATCTTTTATTTACTCCAAATAATTAAGGGTTTTAAAACTAATTTCCAAAGGAAAAGAATGAAGAATATATGATATAGAATGTTTCTATAATATATTGTTAAAATGTCTTAAGCACTAATTCCTTTCCACAACAAAGGGATTGTCTCTTAAGAACCAACAACCTGTATGATGAATTATCCTATCGCTACGTACAATTGGCAGCATTCACTCCCCAATTCTTCTTCTTCTAGATTCGAAAAAGTTTCAGTAGATGGAGTTGAGCCGTGACGAAACCATGATGTAAAGATCTAAAAGAAGAGATTAATAAGTGTAATTCTTCCTAGTTGAGAGGGAGTGTTAATTTTTGAAACTAGAGTCAAATTACACTTTGGAAAACTCAAATGGTTAAGATTATAATTTCATTATATTCCTATTTTCGACCTATAGATATCCCCAATAAGATAAGCATAAGTTAACTTATGAATTATTTTATTTATTTATGGGTCGGCTTCAAGTCATGTGGATTCAGTAAAATCCCTAAGCAGTCCCTCAAAAATCTATAAATAGAAGTGACCTCAAGGTCATTCTCACACATTCGCTCATGATATTTTTGTCTTGTACTTTTTTCCTTAGATCATATTTTATGTTTTTGGCTCACATAGGTACCTCGAGAGAAGTTTGTGAATGGGTTCAAGATCACAGTTGAGAGGCTCACTCTGGTCCAGGTCTTCTAAGCTAGGGCTACATGCACAATACTGAATATTTTAGGCTAGGGCTGCGGGAAAACTATGTTATGGTAGCAACTAAGATGGTATAGCTATGGGAAAACAGTGTTCAAGTCATAGATAGGGTTTCTGAGTCAGATTGGGCTGATATAGATTTGGGCCGCGGACTCAGAGTGTTTAGGTCACGACTAGGGAAGCTTCAACTGAGGGCTGAGGGTGTTAAGATCGTGGCTAAGGGATTTTATGGGTAGATCTTAGTTGGGTCACATTTAGTTGCTTACGCAATGCCTTCATTCATTTGTCGCTCAGTCATAGTTGCTTCAAACCAGTTTTTGACAACATTTTAGATTCAGATCTAGGACTTGGTAGTTGATATCACTTGGTTTGAGTGATCTCTTAGATTCATGATCTTGATGTTGTAGATCCATAGATCTATAGATCTGATCTCTTTTTTTCCTCTTCATATATGTATTGGGATCATTGTACTCTCTACTGAAATTTTTTTATTACAATCTATTGGAGAATAATATTTGAAAGGGTTTCCCCCATAGTGGGGTTTTCCCCTGGTCTTGGACCAATCTTCTGTCTCTTATGGTTGTGCTATTGTATTCTTTGTCACTAGATGCAGTGTTCTATTTTTAGTTATGGAATATGATTATTTACACTGCTTCTAATTGGATGCATTTTTTATGAAGAAGGAATTTTTTCTAAAGTAATTGATACAATATAGAACAATATGAAAAATTAATAGTTAATAATAACTAAGTTTATCTTACATTTGATGAGCAAATGTACTTGTGGTTTTGTGGCTTTAATGGTTGTTCTATAATTGTTATTTATCTGGTTATATGTTGATTATAAGCATGGTTATATGACAAATCTAAGTATGGCTCTTATCACATCTTCACTAATGAATGTCTAGTTCATGAATGTATGACCTAGCTAGTGTTATGACATCTATTGTGAGAAGGCAGTGATCCTTCTTATTAATCATTAGATAAGTTTTGAAATCATTATGTTTATCTATGAATTCATGACCTATAGGTTTCATGTTTACCAGGTGTTTGATGAAATTTTAGTCCTAGTTGGGAGGGGTTAGGTCAAGTCTTGTTTTATAAGCTTTGCTTCTATGTTACGCATCATTTCTTAAAATTTCACCGAGTTCTGGGCAAAGGCCTGAGTCCTAGCCCTAAAAAAGTGCCTTAGAATTCAGGGTTGCTGGCATAGAAATAACTGGAAAAGTACACAGTCTCCAGAAGGCATGCCTATGGGAGCGACTAGAGGCTTACAATTGCTTGAATGCCTTGGCAAGGGAGCAACTGAGGCTTTATTTTAGTGAAAAGAGAGTTATCTCGGGGGTTGGATACCTGGAGGGGTTGGGTTTCTCCTGGAGGTCTTGTAACACCTGAGGGAAGTCAGTAAGGTCTTAAGTTGTCAACTCCATTTGTTTAGGGTCATATAGGAGGTTGAGTCTTATCATAATGTCCCTTAGCTCATGTTTACCCTGGGAAAACTGGTGAAAGTAGGTAAATGTGGGAGGAGGCAGGTTACACCACCACTCATAATATTTCTCCACTCATATATAACATATAATATATATCACAAACATATATCATGTCCACCTCTCATACCATAATAATTCCACCCACTCTCATATTATATACCACAACCTCAACATATAAAAGGATTTAGAATACATAAAATATATGAACCATATCCAAGTTTAAACATAGCCAACACATATAGCTTAAATAGGCTCTACACACTTATTCAATACCAACAAAAATGTTTCATATATGCAAAGAGATTCATTTATCAACCTTTTAAAAAAGTTTAATGCAGGTTTGCATTGATTTTCAATGTCTTTACACAACCCATCCAACACATATAATATAAAGCACCAAAATTATATATACCAACACCAACATAATGCATACCAAACATACGCATGCATACCAACATACACAGGAAGCCAACACATATTCGATGGAACTCAATGCTTACCATATTAAATAGACCATGACCTTCACACATGAAATGACAACATTACTCGCATACCATTTACATATATGTGAGACTAAAACATAGGACTTCACTAGATTTTCATACACGGTCATACCATTTCAATGAATATAATTCCACCCAATTCAAGGTAGAGGTAACTGTAGGTTCAATGAAACTGTATGCAGAGGTCTCAATGAATTGTTACCCACCATTCACTGTAGAGATACTACGAGCATGAATGAACAACAATCAAATAAACTCCAAGGGATTTTAATTGAAAAAATCTCTCAAAGAATATGGCAGAGAGCATAGGGACAGAATAATGAAGGATTTATGCAAGAGTTACGAGAGCAAAGGGAAACAAAATGGGGCTGGCTCTGATACCATGTTAGGAAAAGAGGGTAACTCCACAAACAAATTATATTTTTTCATTAAGAGAGAACATGGATATATACAAGGAGATAGAGACGATTAAGATTCATCTTCCAATGTCTCTTCATCTTCCAATTTCCTTTATTTTTCTATTTATAGTATTCACAAAGATTTTCCTAATCCCAAATATTATGTGCCAACACTACATACACTACTCTTCATTCAAATGTCAGTATTTACTACACTTTACCATTCCGAGACCCTGCTCTTTGGATTTTATGGTGTGTTTGGTATTCGTCCCTATAGTAGGTGGGAAAATTACCTTGGGTGTCTTACAGA
The DNA here is from genome assembly GCA_034641835.2 of Pinus albicaulis. Classification (NCBI taxonomy): domain Eukaryota; kingdom Viridiplantae; phylum Streptophyta; class Pinopsida; order Pinales; family Pinaceae; genus Pinus; species Pinus albicaulis. The sequence goes on along the minus strand of CM076583.1, from coordinate 872,593,283 downwards.
GGAAGGTTTGCATTCAACGGTAAATTCACAAAGATATGGTGTAGTAAGTGGTATTTTTATCATGTTCAGATGTTGCCTTCTATTCTAGCTATGACTTAACATGTGCTTGCATTATATGCAACCTAGATTCTAGGCTTGTAGGTCCTCAGCGTAGGCACTATAATTTGAGAAATGGTTGGGGGATAGGCTTTGGGAATGCAAGACACCCAGATCTTAGGACACTAACAAAAATATTGGAACTTGATGCTGCAGGATCCTGTGGTGCTAGTATTTATCTAGCTCATACGAGCTCACCAATTAAATTTTAGAGGGATGGTCATTACATGATATTTTTCTATTCTTTTAGTTCAACAATATCTTTCAATGGTCTTTATTTTAGCATGTGGATGTTTGCTTGTTTTATTGTGAGCTCATTTGGGTTGGGGAGCAGTCTAAATTATGTTGTCTCCCAATGAGTATTAGACCCTACCAAGAGTATTTCATCTGGAATTCCTTATCATTTATCCTCCTTTTTTGGTTGGCCTTGTCTACCTTGGAATCCTAAAACTTCTTGGGTTTTTTTTTATGGTTTTCTTAGTCTCAATCCTTTGAGCCCTTGGGTGTTATGGGTAATCCATCTTGTTTGGATATTTATTTTGGTGCAATATGCCCTAACAGTGAATGTACAACTGTAGGGGGGATGGGGTTATAGGCCCTGGGGGTAGGCCGTGTTCCGAAGCTTAAGATCATTATGCTATAACCATCTTCCATTCTACCACCTCCCTGAAATTTGCGAGGAAATTTTCCAACTCAAAGCCCTAACCACCAATGACCAAAAAGCATATTATAATTTAGGGATCTAAGCAGAGGTAGCCAATTCGATTCCTAACCCTTACCATACTAGGGGATGATGGAGCCAATACTCGAACCCCATCACCCTCCATTTTCAGATGAAAACACTTCTTGGCAGGGTCTTGAAAGAGAAGCATGGAGACCATAATGATACAATATTTTCTTCGAATGAAATCAAGAGTGCAACATTATTGGCACTCCCGTCTTGCTAGTTTGGATGTCGGTCTATGTCACCTTGAAAGTCATCTTATGTGTGAGCTAAAACTTCTTGCTCCAGTTGGAACAAGCATTCAATATCCAACCCCAGTTACTTCTTCATACTCTCGATGTTATGCTCTACCTCGTGATAGTTGTTTTCTTTCTTTATGTATTGTAGTCTATGGTAACTGCCAATAGTTTATCAATATTAGATATTTTTATATTACATTACCTAAATTCTAGTCAAAAATCAACAAATTTGGTTTTCCTGAAAAGAGATTAAGATTAGACATTGAATAAACAATGATATTTTTGCTAGTATATGAAGAAATTTTGAGACACCATTTTAATTCAAAAATAATAATAATAATTTAAAATAAAATTATAATTTAATTAATTTTTAATACTGATATTTATAGACTTTTCTCTGTAATCTAATTGACTTGGATATGACACGATTTCATATACGAATATTCTATTTTATTTTCTTGGCTTTAGGTGAAAACCCTTCTCAACTTCCCATGCAAAAGAAAAAAACTACACCCACCTCTTATTTTTATCAGTAAAAACTTTAGTACCTTTCTATTATGAAAAAAAAGCTATATGCTAAATGTGAGAAGCATTGCTTCTGAACTTAAATATACATATGTACATCTAGTAAGCTAGGATTAGTTCCAACCATCATATACATAGATTACAATGCCCATATAAATGTTAATGAGGAGATAACACAACACAGATGCACATCTAAATGATGTCATCAATGAGTATGAGTAGTCGTATGCTTTTCTTGGCATTGGGTGAAATTGAGGGAGTTTGGAACCATCCAACGATGCAAATGCAGAATGTGTAAAAATGAAATAGTGAAATGTGTAAAACAGGACCAAAGGATACTTGAAGCGTTTGAACACTGGTTTGGAAATCAAAAATTAGTTATGACCATATATATATATATATATATATGTAAATTCCATAGTACTTATTCATTTTCTATTAAAAGAGAAAGTTGCTGAATATTTACATCAATATATGGTTGCCTCAAACTGCCCAAAGGAAACCAGGTCTGTTGGCCACCTCAAAGAGTTGTAAGCTAACCAAAATTGGTATAGTTTCTTTCTTTGACTTACTGCTATAATTACTCGACTATGTCCATAGAAGCTACATACAAAGAAAAAACTATATATACTATCAAAAATCATTCAAAAATATGAAAGCATGATTTAAATTATCCATCTGATGAGTCTATAGGAGTTGGGCCTTTTGCTATAGACCTAGGAATATTTGCTTGTTGGAGAGTCCGAAGTTGATGCTCAATCATGCCAATTCGAGCATTCTGCTGATGCTGAGTCTTGGTCATCTCTCTCATATCTTGCTTCATCTGATGTATATAAACTTTTGGATTATAACTGAGGGGTTTTGATTTTTTCATTTTTTTTATAAATGAAAAATAATATAGGATTTTTCCAGGTTGTTATTCAATTTTTAATTTTATGTTAAGATTTATAGTTGAATTTTATCTTTATTTTCATGTTGCAAATTATTAAAACTCTTTTATCTTTTGTCAAATCAATAGATTTTCAATTTTATTTGAAATTATTCACTTTCACATGGTAGGCCAACTGTAATTGTAACTCTTCACTTCCTCTTGAATTGTTTATTTGAATGCACAAATTAACTTGTGATCCATCTTATATTGATTATATTGAATTTTGCAATTTAATTTTCAGGTATTTGTATTTTATCATTTCGATAACATACCTAATTCCCTCAATAATAACAATATCTTTATTTCTATTACTAAGATAGGTAAATAAGCAATATGAAATGGAAATGAAAATAAATATTGGATACCAATTGCATGAATGCAATGATTCTCCACCATGAAGGTGACTCAATTTTCCTTTACTATTTACTATGTTTTGAATTTTTATTATTCCATTTAATTAAATATTCAAACTGATCTTAACCTTATTCTTTTGGGTAAATTGTTTTACAACATTTTTTCAAACATTCTAGTAGGTTTGACTTGCAATAGTCCTTCCCATTCTTGCATGGTTCACTATCCTTTTCCTCCTCATGAAACTCACATAAGTGAGAAACACTAAATATATAAGAAATTTCAAGGGCCTTAGCTTGTAGGAGTTATTGCATTTTTTTTCAAAATCTTACATGGATTAGTTTTCTTATACTTGAGTTTTTTGTGTGTTCATTTGGAAAATCTATCCCTCAAAAAATGTGGCATCTATTGGAAATATTGTCATTTATGGCAAAGGAGCACAGAGGAGCAGCACCTGAACCATCATTAAGGAAAAGGAGCAGAGAAGCAACAAAAATAAGGCAAAGAAGCAAATCAAGAAATAATGCAGTAAAGAAAACATAAAAGAGAGGTAGAGGAGTAGCAGAGAGGCAGGGAGCAACATTAGACCATCAAAAAAGGCACCAAAGGAGTGAAGGAAACAAAAAGGCAAAGGAATATTAAAAAAAGGTAGCAAAGGCAGCGAAACAATTGGGTAGAGTCATGAATAGCAAGTGGGTCAAGTCAAAGTAAATAACAAACATAAGAACAAGCTTAGGAGAGATCAGTGGTTTTAAAAATTGAATAAAGCTTAGGAAGGATAACAGAGATGCAGAGTAGCGGTGGTCGTAGAAACCAGAAAAATCGACTAAGGCAGCAAAGACTTAGAAGAATCGAAGACCAATCAGATTTGCAAGAAGCAGTGAGGGGATCATCTCGCAAACCCGTGAAGACTTCACATATCACAGGATTTAGCGGACAACATTAAGGTTTTTCATGGTAAGTTATTTAAACAGAGATGCGAAGTTGATCAACAAAACAAGTGTGGACCATCTGATCCTTCAAAGACCAATGACGAAGATTGAATCGCACCGGGAGCGATTTCATGAATCACAACTTTTAGAGTTTAACGCTAAGGCATCGCATGGAAAATTATGTTGTTCGTGATGCAAAGTGGAGAAAAAATGTGTTGGCACATCAGGGCAAGTAGTAAGGACTGTTAGATCGTATGGCAGATCAACGGTAGATGGTGAATCACGAGTTCACACATCGCAAATGTTAGCAGACAACGCTAAGGCTTCACAAGGTATGTTAATTAGTTTGCGAAGCGATGCAGGAAGGATGGAAGGATGCGATGCGATGAGGGAGGATCCACGTGTCATCACTATGCAATATCATACATCGCATATTATATGGTTTAGCATTATCGATAAGAGTTAAATTTTTGGGCGAACAATTGCGATAAGGCAAAGAGGTATAGTAAGACCGTTAGATCTGGCGAAGATCTACGGTGGAGATTACAACGCAAATTTGCATCGACGGAATGATAAGCTCGCTATTAAGGTTGTTTGGTAATTTTTCCGAGATGTGACGTGTTGTGATTCATTCAAGGTATTGTGGGACCTTCCAATAGGAAATTCCACATGTATGCAAGAGATTTGGGTTTATGTGTAGTCTAGTTTAAAGTAGCATTGTTTTATCACTAATGTATGTATGTTGTATTTAACTCCAAAGTTGTATTTCGCTGCATGTTAAAAGGGATTTTATGTGGGCCATACCCCACAGGTCACAAAGAAAAGACTTGAATGCATAACAAAGGACCAGGAGCTCATGCAGAATAGTGTTGCAATAGTGAGTCAAACGAAAAGGCTGAGTGCGGAAGAAAAGACTCGGGTAACAAAAGAAAAGTATGAACACAACAAGAAAAGTCTTGAGTAATAAAAAGGACCCGGAGCTCGTGCAGAACAATGCAACAGCATGGGTCGAGTCGGGAAAAAAGGTGGTCATGTAACATGGTTGGAATATAACTGCAGAAAGATAAAAGATAAAGGGACAATAAGCAGAAGAGGACAAACACACAGAAAATCTAAGAAGCTGAAAGCGCTGAATGAATATTTGAATGTAATTTTAAATGTATTATTTGTTTTATATTGTTTGTGATGCAAAGGAAAGTCTCCTAGGAAAAGAAAAACTCCATTTTATACTTTAATAATTGTATATATTTGTAACATCCTAAATATGTTGAGTGAGGAAATGAATTGGTGGAAGGAAAGAGTCATGCTTGTTCACTTCATATTACCATAAAGAATGCAAAAAACCATGAAGTGATCTCTATAAATGATATTATTTTAATATGCATAGAGAGGTTAGAGAGTCGAAGAATGAGAGAGAGAACAGATAGAGATGATGTGTAGATCCAAAGCTGATATGAAGCAGATTTGAAGGATGGAAGGGCAACATTGAAGAAGGAGAAAAACAGATCTGATATCCAGGTAAATCAACATATGATTTCATTTTAATGTGAGGGATTTGGTGCTTCCATATCAAGTTGTAGCTTGATAGATGTTCAGTTGCATATGGTTGAGGTAGGAGCATCCTGTGGGTTGTAGCTTGAAAAAAAATGCATGGGAGCTGGTGCTTCCATTTCAAGCTGTAGCTTGATAGATGTCCAACTAGAGCTTGTTGAGGTAGGAGCCTCCTGTGGGTTGTAGTCTGCAGAAAATAGATGGGAGTTGGAGCTTCCTTGTAAGTTGTAGCTTGCATAATTTGAGGTAGTAGCCTCCTGTAGGTTGGAGCCTATAGAAAATAAGTGGTGAGAGGGAGTTGGAGCTTACCTTTGCATCACAACAATAATAAGATGTGGTTTTATCCCTTATGGTTTTCCACTTATATATTCTATCTATGTGCTTGATGGTTATGTGTTGATGTGATGTTTTAATATACTTAATTACTTTATCTAAACACATTAATTTTGCTTATTAATTATGTATTGAGTTGCTTATGAAATGAAGATATAAATGAGTTGAATGAAAAGAGTTTTAAATGTCCATGAATGTATTAAACTAATTCACCCCCCCTCTCAGTTTAAATAAGGGTTCATTAATTGGTATCAGATCAAGTTCCTTCTGTATCAGCTTAACAATTGGAAGGAGATCCTGGGTCCCCATAATGGCTAGCCTAGAAGGATGCTCAACAAATAAAGCCCCATTGTTTACTGACACAAAATTTTCTTTCTGGAAAATAAGAATGAGGACATACATAATGTCTCTAGGAATAGAAGTTTGGGCTCCTGTGGAAGAAAGATATGCTCCAAAGGATACGGACACAGAGAAAGAAGGGAAACAAGATTTCATAGCTAATGCAAAAGCAATGAATGCAATCTTGAGCAATCTGTGTGAGTCATAATTTATCAAAGTAATTCACAGTAAAAATGCCAGAGATATATGGGATACCTTAGAAAATATCCATGAGGGAGATAAAAAGGTGAAGATGGCCAAACTGCAAGCCTATAGAACCCAGTTTGCAATTTTAAAAATGAATGAAGATGAAGATGTAGCCAGTTTCTTCCTAAAGGTTGTGGAAGTTGTGAATAACATGATAGCTCTAGGAGAAAGCTTTAAGGAATATGTGATAGTGCAAAATATATTGAGATCTTTACCCTCCAGATTTAGCCCTAAGGTTTTTTCCATAGAAGAAACAACAAACTGGGAAACCTTGACCATGAACCAATTACTTGGAAACTTGACAGCTTATGAGATGAGACTTCGAAAGGGAAAGTCAAATGTGAGGGAGGAAACCTTTAAGGAAGACAAGTGCACAAAAGAGAAGGAAGATACGTGCTCATGCTCAGATGAAGAAGAGGCCAAGTTCTTCAGAAGATTGGATAGAGGCACGGGTAAGTACAAAGGTAAAATTCCATTTAAGTTCTTTAATTGTGGAAGAGTGGGGCACTATGCTTCAAAATGTCCCCATAAGAGAGTAGAGAACCAACCACAAGAGATAGAGGAAAACAAAATAAATAACTAGAAGAAAGGGAAGAGATTCAATAGAAAATCATTTTATGCTCAGCAAGATAGTAGTGCATCTAAAAACTCAGATGAATCCTCAAATGAAGAAGGAACCTCTGAATTTGTGTTGATGGCCAAGGAAGAGCCTGGAAGATTCCTTCTGGAAGATGAGGAAGAAGGTGAGGTAGATCTTGAGGGGGAGCTAATGAGTGCCCTAGAGGAAATAGATAGATTTAAACTCAAGTGCAGAAAACAAAAAGACATTCTCCTAAAATATGTAAAGGATGAGCCAAGTTCAAAAAAACTCATTCACTTGAAAGTAGAACCTGAATAATTTAAGAAGATGAAAGACATTATGATAAAGCAAATAAAAGATAAAAATCAGGAGAAAGAGAAATTGGAAGAAGAAGTAGTATTCTTGAGAAAGAAATTATAAAAGGCCCAAAGGGAATTATCTATGAATACTCCACAGATGAAAAGCTCTGAACAATTGGAAAAAATACTAAATTCTCAAATATCTCCTCTTATAAAGACTCAGATAAGCAATGAAGGAGAAAAAAATAATTCCAAGGTTGAAGATGACAAGAATATCACTTTCGTGAAAGCTGTAATAAAAGAAAATGATAACTCTTAGAAATATGAGATTATTGCAGCTAGAAGACTGATAGAAGAAAGGAGAAGGTTGTGTAAGTAGCTCAGGGATGAGATTACCTCCATGGAAAACTCAGAGAAGGCAGACATTGAGAAAGATGATGAAAAAACCCAAAAAATATCCAAAGAATTAGAAGCCAGTAAGACCTTGATGGGTAATGAAGCAAACATAAACAACCAACAACCTCAAATGACAAAGAACAAAATGAAGAAAAAACCAGCTATAAAAGGCTCATACACTCTTGAATATGAATTGAATAAATTTAGAAGCTATTAAAGGAGGTTCTTTCCTCCTATGAGAAGTATCACTTGTTTTTCCTACCACAAACCTAAACATACTGCGGCATACTATAAGACAAAGAAAATCTAGTCCAACCAAGTAAAGATGTAGCCAATAAAAATACTACCTCAAGAAAAAAAATGGAGAAGAAAATATATCACCAGGTACACAAATCATTTCCACGGATATTGTTTTTCATGCAATAAATTTGGACATAAATCTATTGAATGTAAATTTTGTTAAAAAAGGGGAAAAAAATACCATACATCAGCTCAACCTTACTTAGGTAAAATAAGATGTTATTCATGCCACAAGCTTGTTCATAAAGAAAAATATTGTAATCTGCCATATCCATTAAAGAACTTTAGACGGATGATGGAATCCAATCAAATCAGACAAAAATGTGAATCAAAAATAAGTGTAGACATTATGAAGAACCCCAAAAAAGTATGGAAGGAAAAGAGAAAGGGGGAGCATGTTACCTCAATAACATAATGAATCCATCATAGTCTCAGGGGAAGATTCTCCAGGAAGCAACACAAATATCTAGCCCGTAATAGATAAGAAGAAACATCCTGGGGGGGGGAGCAGTTCATAAATAGTCCCCATAAAAGTAGTATAAGAAGAGCTCCTTGGAATAAGAACATCTAAAATTTTAGGAAGGGAAAGGATAATTCCTCTGGTAGAGAACTATAGAGGAAGAAGGATACCTCAAGCATTCAATAGCCAAAATGTTGATAAAAGGAGAGAAGGCAACAAGTAGCCATGGTGGTAGAGGGAGCATCAATCATGAACATGTAAGCTAAGAAGACAACAACACACTAAGTGATGAATGGTTAAAATCACAAAAATTATGTTTCGATCTATAGAACTGGAAGGATCCATAGAGGATGATCACACTATGCATCACACTGCAAGAGTTAACAATGAAACAAAATTAAGAAGGATGAGTAAGAGAAATGTTTATCATCATTATATCATTGCAACATTCATCAATAGAAGGTCCCCTTGGAGGAAATAAGTTAAATGAGTGATAAAAGTATGAGTTGTCTGCCCTTTTAGATTCTGAGTAAAGAAATTGAAGATGTCTTCCTGAATATCATTATGTTAGAACAGTTGAATTGTATATAAAGAAAAAATGATTCTGGAGTAGTCCTAGGAAGGAATATGAAGTGACATTATTTTAAAATAGAATAACAGAATAATCAAAAGATTAATGAACCCAGGATCAGATTAAGTATATTGATGATTTCTGCTGAGAAAAATGGAGAGATCAATAGTAGAAACTATGAAAGTTGCCTTAATTATGGGTGTATGTTCGAGCTGAAGTGAAATTACTACATGGATTATCAAATTAGTATCAATTGGTATTTGGAACAAGCAGCCTTCCTATCAGCAGAATACCAAGTGTTATCAGTGGAGCAGTAGTATGGTATAGGTCCTTAGGATCAAAGTATTATGGTAGAAGTACATCAAGGTAGTATTCCCATCATTATCAACATTAGAGTATATGTGGATTAAGCTCCAGTTGCTATGATTATTGCAAATTATTTTCTGATTGTAAATACTAGAGAATGCCGACCTGCATTATTAAAGCATGAAAAGGTCAATAAAAGTGCTAGCTAAAGCATCATTATCTCATTTACATTTGAAGTATTATGTTGAGCATTGAAGCAGTATATATTTCTATATATAACTGCATGCCTTCTTCAAGTTAGTACACATATATATTCAAGGCCTCTTTGTTAAGATCATTCATAAAACTGTGTGAAGCATGGTTTGCTCATATTTAAATTAAACAACTTGAAGATGTTTTGTTGAAGATCATTATGATAGAACAATTAGAGCATTTGAAGTATCAAGGACTAGTTGTGTTAATCTTACTATTTGAAGCTCAAGATTCTTTTATTGATTCATCTAAAGCCTACTTCAGTAGAAAGGAATTGTTGGTATTTCACCATTGCAGAGAGGTTGATCATTTATATACATAGCCCCCTTATGTCATAAATAAAATTGTATAATTGATAAGTGAGACTGATCAATGAATTGAATGTATTTAGCCTCAAGGGTTTGTTTTGAAAATACTCTGTACCATATTAAATTAATTGGGTCTTTTAGATTGAAAGACAATTTAGTTTTATAACAAGTTGTAAGGATTATTGAGATTCATTGTTCACATTAGTATCAAGGGCCTTTTGGTTGTTAGTGTAATATCCCTGTCATCAGTCTAACACATATCACCACCAATAGGCAGTAAAGGTGAATCAAACTACAAAAGATATATTGGCATCATCATATTTGAACACATGTGTACCACAGATTTGTATTGCAAAAGAAGACATATTCCATATACAACCTTCCTCAATAGATATGTATCTCAGATGAAGATCATAATATAGACTAAAGTATATTTGGAGCAGAATTTAAATGTCGTATGGAGCATTCTCATTATTTTGGTATTATTCCAATGATATATCTCTGATTATATAATTCCAGTAGAGTTTGTTCTATGAAGTTTCCTTATCATCACTTTCAGCTTTATACAAGTGCAAGGAATCTATGCTTTTGGATGGTATCAACTTACTGTGTATATACGTACAAGTTCAATGATTCTCAAAATGTTCTCCCAAAAACTCTTGTACACCATTATGGAGTAGCAAGGTATAAAGTCATAAGAAGAAGGCCTATACATAACCTAGAGAGAAATAATGAAAATATGGAAAATACACTGGGAAATATGCAACCCTTTTCCATTCATGTCGAAGGGGGAGGAGAAGCAAGCATAAGAAGAAAGGCTCTTCTGAAAAGCAAGCAGAAGAAGAAAGGGGGAGGAAGTCTTAGAGGAAGTACTAGAGTGTTGGAGGAAGTTTTTCCATCAATGCCAAAGGGGGAGACTGTTGGAAATGTTGTCATTGATGGAAAAGGAGCACATAGGAGCAACACCTGAACCATAATTAAGGAAAAGGAGCAGAGAAGCAGTAGCAATAACGCAAAGAAGCAGATCAGGAAATAATGCAGTAAAGAAAACATAAAAGAGAGGCAGAGGAGTAGTAGAGAGGTAAGGAGCAACATTAGACCATCAACAAAGGCACCAAAGGAGCAAAGGAAACAAAAAGGAAAAGGAAACAAAGGCAGCAAAGGCATCAAAACAGTTGGGCAGAGTCGTGAATAGCAAGCGGGTCGAGTCAGAGTAAATAACAAATAGAAGAACAAGCTCAGGAGAGATCAACGCTTTTAAAAACTGAATAAAGCTCAGGAAGGATAGCGGAGATGCAGAGTAGCGGTGGTTGTAGAAAGTAGAAAAATCTACTATGGAAGCAAAGACTTAGAAGAATTGAAGACCAATTGGATTTGCAAGTAGCAACGAAGGGATCATCTCACAAACCCATGAAGACTTCACATATCATAGGATTTAGCAGACATTGTTAATATTTTTCATGATAATTTATTTAACCGGTGATGCGAAGTTGATCAACGAAACACGTGTGGACCGTCTGATCCTTCAAAGACCAATGGTGGAGATTGAATCGCACCTGGAGTGATTTTTCAAATCGCAACTTTTAGAGTTTAACGTTAAGGTGTTGCATGGTAATTTAAGTCATCTACGATGTGAAGAGGATAAGAAATGTGTTGGAATTATAGGGAAAGTAGTGAGGACAGTTAGGTCGTATGGCAGATCAATGACGGATGACGAATCACGAGTTCGCACATCGCAAATGTTAGCGGACAACACTAAGGCTTTGCAAGGTATGTTAATTAGTTTCCGATGCGATGTGGGAATGATGGAAGGATGTGATGCGATGAGGGAGGAGCCACATGTCAGCACTGTGCACTAGTGCATATCATATATTATATGGTTTAGCATTATCGATAAGAGTTAAACTTGTGGGCAAGAGATTGCGATAAGACAAAGAGGTATAGCAAGATCGTGAGATCTGGCGAAGATCTATGGTGGAGATGACATCGCAACTTCACATCGGTGGAATGATAAGATCGTTGTTAAGGTTGTTTGGTAAGTTTTCATAGATGTGATGTGTTGTGTGTTAGTCATCAGTATTTTTCACTATCTTTAGATGACTATAGGATGGTTATAGTTTTCTGAAAACAATATTCCTTGAATATCTTGAGTTTCAGAAATCTCACTGCCTTCATTATCCTTATAAAAATATTTTCACTATTCTATCAGTTTTCCATCTCAAATTCACCCTGTTGCTCTTAAAATACTCATCATGGGCTTATACCTCTCATTTTCATCTTTCTTTCCCACTTGAGACCTCATTGCCCTATTTTCCCCTGTTAATAAACTCCACCCTCCCTCTAGGGTTTCTTGTTTCCAACTCGTTCCCATGTCCGTTTGGGCATAATAACCTATAACAATACTATGTTTTCACTTGAAAATCTCCAAGTCAAATTTCAGTCAAAATCAAGTCAAAGGACACTCCCATTAGGTCATTAGGGTTTTACATTTTTTATGGTTATCCTTGGATGTTTCAGGCACTACTTTTCCTTAGCTAGAATCTGGTTCAGATGCATTAGAAATGTCAAGACATGGTTATTCAAGGACCTAAAATTTCCAAAGAGGATTATCTTCTCATTTCAGAGTCAGCAAGTGAGAAAAATGGACAAAGTTTGGCACTTCTGCAGAATTGTTGAAAGATTTATTAGCAGAAGGTACTGATGATGTAAACTGTCTACTCCTGAATGAAAACAAATTACAACAAGGGAAAGAGGAAACACTTGGTCTTGTAGATGACTAGGTTTATGAACTTGTTAGTCCATTTGAGTGCCAAAGTAGTGATCACTTACAGGAAAATGATATGGAGGAAGCACACAAGGCCAAGCATGAAGAAAGTCTCTCAGAAAATATTGATAGAAAATGGAAAAAAGGTAAGGTGGACTGGATAGAAATGAATGAACTTGAAAGGGATATAGAAAACTTAGAAGACAACACTGATGATTGTTGTAAATAACTACAAACACATAGGTTTTTTGAAGAAGGTGACCAAAAAAGGTGCAAAATTTGAGTTGAACTTTATGGTGGAAACTACAGAAGAATTTGAAGATGCTACTATGTGAGATCATACTAAAGTTGTCAAAATGAACTTGTCATGCCTCAATGATCAAAAGAAAAGCCAACTCAGTAACTTCAGTAACCTGCAAACAAAAAGGTGTCAAAGGGTTAGTGAGAAAAGAAAAGGGACTTTAGACATTAGAAATTGGGTTTTCAAAGTTATATTAAATCCTGAAGCCTATAAAAGCCCATGAAGCACTTCAAAAGAACCATTGTTGCCTTGCAAAGCTTCAGAATTTTCAAGAGGAGAATAATTTGTGAGTTTTCAAGCGAGATTCTACTAAGTTTCCTTGGCACTGCATGTTTGACTTGGCATTGTGCGCCTGGGAGTTGGTGCCGCGCCCTTGCTAGTTTTCCTCGACGCAAATTCTGAAGGCACTGTGCGCCTAGGAGTTGGCACTGCACCCTTTCCAAAGCACTAAGATCTTGCCTGAATAGAACCCTCTCAAGTTGCTTTGGCATTGTGCGCTCAAAGCCTGGCACTGTGTGCTTCTCTTGGCACTGCACCCTCAGCCATTGGCATTGTGCGCTTGGACAAAAAGGGTTTTAGAGTCTTCCAACCACTCAAATCACATCAAAACTTCTTCAAATATTTTCTCAAGTCTTCTAAGGCACTGATAAGAGGTAAGTGCATACTATAACCCATTTTCAAGCCATTTTGGTCATCATTTAATCAATGGAAATGAAAACCTAATCAAACCCTAATTTTTAGCTTATCATCTCTGTTTTATCCCTATTTAAAACTCCTTAAAGAAATTCAGTCACAAACAAGGAAAATTACATTGCTTGAAGGTTGTCATTGAGTTAGTTTTCCCCTCACTCATTTCCTACACCTATACCCATTCACTCATTCCCTTCATTTTCAAAGCTATCATTTCATTCCTTCCCCTCATTCGTTTCGCCTACATTATAGGGTTTCATAAAACAGAGTTTTAAAAATGTGAGAGGAAGGAGATGGTGGCAGTGGTGGTGAGGCACAAATGCCAAGGAGACAAGATCATAAGGGAGGGAATATAAACAGGTTTGAACTCCTCAATACAAGGGAAATCATGGCATCTCCTCTTACTGTTTCCTACTTTAAACATGTGGGATGCTTTTAGTTTTATGAGAAGGTGCAACAAGTCCAAAATCAGCCAGAGCTAACAAGAATATTCATCATTAACCTAAATAAAAAGCAAGTCAATCTTGCTAGGGTTACATTTGAGATGTCCACTGATGCTATTTTAGCTACTAAAAGGATACCTAGTGTGGGAGAGAAGTGGTTCAAACAAGAAAACCTGGACATGAGTTATTTTGAACCATACCTTAAACCTAGGTATAAAGATCATCACAAGTCCATCTTCCCTTTTTCTCATATTATTGATAGGTATGCACCCATGATGAGGATAATAATAAAGTATTTCACTTGTGAGGGAACATTTTCCTGCCTCTACTCATACCACATCCATCTTCTTATGCATTTCATTAGTGTTAGGATGCTCCATATACCATATTACCTTTTCTGTAGCATTGAAAAAATGGCATACATTGTGCAAAAGAAAGATTAAAATTAGCAAATGCAGAGCCTATTTCATCATTCACTTATCAATATGGTGGTTATGCATCAGCTCCAGTAGAAAGACATTCCATGGGATACCTTCATTGCCAATGAGGTTTTTATCACTCCACCTATTCATCATCAACATGGTACCCCTTCCTCATCTCATTCCCCCATTCCTACTTCTCCATCACATCCCACTACTCATGCATCACCATCCACTCACCTCTAGTGAGCTCATATTGATCCTCCCTTATCACCTTTTCATAATCATTCACCATCATCTCTTGATACCAGAGCCTCAAGTAGTGAAAGAGACATTGAGACAAATGGCACTAAAATGCATGATATTGAGCCTTTTCCTTTAACCTATCAGAGAGGCCACAAGCATGTGTTTGCTTCACTTGAGGTGAAAGGGGGCATGCCTTCTTCATCAACAAAATAGGTTGATAAGAGGAAAGAAAAGGTCACAGAGCAGGTCATTGTTGAGGAGGAAGACAAACATGAAATTGAGAAAGAGTTTCAGTTGATTGACCTCGAGGATGAGGATGAAGAGAGAATTACCAATATGTTGCTCAAAATCAAGGATGCCAATATTAGTGAGCTCCAAGCTAATCTTGGTAGAGCAAAGAATGTGATTAACTATTTTGAGTTAGAGAATCAGCAGTTACAGACAAAGAAGGCAATCAGTGAGGTCAGGGTAATAAGAGCTCAGAAAGAGGCCAGAAATGCCAAGACTTTGCTAGATGAGACCTTGGGCACTTTTGATGACAGTGATTATGAGGAAGAACAACTTCCTAGGTAGAGACCAAGGACAATTGGGTTGAAGAAGGCTTTAGCCCGAGAAAGAGAGAGAGGCAGAATTGGTAGAGCAGCTCACTCCAAGTGAGCTGCTTTCCATATAAATTAGCAAAGATAGGGAATCTCGGTTTGAGAGGGAAAAATTTCATTTAGAGAGTCATTTAGATAAGGCCAAGAGAGACACTAACATGCAGAGGAGAATGGCAAAACATTATGTCATGAGAAACAGGATTGTAAGGGCCAAGATCAAACGAACCCATGCAAATATTCAGGCTCTAAATGAGGTAAAAGAGAAGGAAAAATTGAATATTCTTGTTGAGGTGTCCCTCCAAGCCTCCCAACCATGATTAGCAATTAAAAATTCATTTTTGGTACTTTGGTGCAATTTTTTAATTTTTGATAGTTTGGCTTGCAAAACATTGGGCCAAACGCGCAGTGCCATTGGTGCTATGCTATTTTTTGGGGCACTCAAATGAAAAAAGGTCAAAATTTTGATGTTCCTCATGCCAAGTACATCAACCTCAGAAAAATGTATAGGATTTGGAGCAAAACTGGTCCCTCAAAAAGGCCAAAAACTACCAAAAAATCACCTTTCTACCCTCTTTTTGGCACTGGCGCTGCGAATTTAGCAGTATTGGGAGAAGTGTTTTTTGAATAGGGAAATGGACACCATTATGGAAAGTAAATGAAAGTTTTGAAACTATACAGGAAATTTTTTCCAATGAGCTATCATGGAGCTCATTTGGAAACTGGGAAGGCCTCCAAAAGCTTGCTGCAAAACAGGTCATTTTCCGAGTCTTGGCACTACGCGTTTGCACTAGCATTGCGCCCCTATACCTTGGAGCTGCGCCCTTACCAGGAGTTATTGCAAAATATATTTTGGAGCCTTAAAGTCAAACTTTTTCAAAAATTATCTCAAATAGTTATGTTAGAAGTTATTTTTGCCATTAATGAGTTTTAGATATTTTTCCTTGGGCCTTGCATGCTCTCAAAGTTCAAAATGAATTTACTATGTAATGGATGACATTTGAAATGCTAGCTAGGATTTACCTCCTCATTTTGCAGATAAATACTGCATGTATGCTTTATAATTTTGTTGGTTGATTGTTGAGCTCAATATTACATAGATTTTGGGTTGTGAAGAAGTTGCTCATGGAGCTTTGTGACAATTTTGGATTGAATGTCAATGGAGTAAGCACATTCACAAGATTCATGGACTTTTTCAAATGGTGATGTTATACTAATCTAGTTATTGTTTCCTCTTATGTTTTCCATATTTTTCATCCTTTCTCCTATAACAGTGCAGAAAATTTAGGTTAAGATATGTTGTTAGAGGAACCTTAACGCTGTCTACTTTTTGTTATTTAGATGTTTTCCTCTACTAAGTCTGATTGAAGAATTCTTAATTGCTTTCTGATTCGACCTAGATTTTTGCCTTGAAAATGGTTTAATAAGAGTCAAACCGAATAATTTTATGGTATGCCCTGTCCTTCAGTGCAGCTTGAAACATTGTTTTTAAGGCCTTTCTTTGAAATTTGATTACTAGGGTTTAGGCTAAAGACATTTATGGTTTGCCCTATCCTTTGGTCTATCTTGAAAAGTCATTTAAAGGGTATTTGAAGTCTGATTGAAGAACTTAGGAGTTCCCTTCTCCTTAAATCATTACTGAAATTTTATCTTAAATGTTTTCTTTCTCTGAAGGTGAATAAATAGAGAATTTAGGAGTTCCCTACTCTCTAGGATTTGCTGGATTGTTGTCTTAAAGTTTACTTGGTGAAGTCTCACCAAAAAAGTTTATGGTGTGCCCTTTCCTTTAGTTATTTCTTAAGCATAGTGATATTTAAGGCTCTTCTTGTTATAGTATATGTTAAAGGATTCTTAATTGCCATTTAAACCTACTAAAATTCACAACTTAATGTTCATTTCACACCCACATAAGCTATTAAGATCCATGTGGCTTTGTTAATTTTCCGTATGAAACACCCTTGATTTATTGTTGTACTTTTCAAGCCTTTCACATACCCCATAGCCCAATAGTTTGAATCTCTTACTCTATCAACTATTCTTGACAAACAACCCAACCAAACAAACAAAAGAAACAAACCCTATTACTTTAACTAGCCTAAAATCAACATCCTAAATCAATCAAGTCATATATTTTACAAAAATATAGAGAGAGCCCTCTTTGAGTCCAGGAAATCTAGGTCCTAGGACTCCAAAGTTGGTTTGATGTTACCGTTGTCTCTTTGGTCTTGCCAATCTGAAAAATTACAGGGACCTAACATAATGGCCACTCCGCTGGGGACACTCATTAAAAATATTAGTGTTATATAAAGAACACAGAAAACCCAAAAATATGTCAAGATTGGTATCCAATTGTTGATGGTGGACAATAAACAAATCCTCAAACAGTTAGCATCATCCACTTGGTGACTCCACTCATTTTCAATAGGCCTGCTAACTCCACCGGTTCTCACATACTCCCCTGGGAAGATATTAATCAATCCTGATAGTATAAAGCCCAGTCACATACTGTGTGAATTCAGTATTCTTACATATAGGTCTCTTTTTCAAAACCCTTACAAACTTTGGCCTCTCTATGTTGTGGGTTTGAAATCTGGTTTCACAAAGAATCAATACTAGATCTCACCCCGACCCAAATCTCTTGCTATAGTTGATGACCCAAAAAGAATCTTAAGAAAAAATTCTAGGACTGAAGATTCAACTATTGTCTTACCAATTCACAAAGAAAGTTCATTTCCTGAAAACCTTACATCCTTGCAAGATACCTAATTTGACTTACACCATAGAAGAAACCTATTCAAAACTAAGTCTCAAAGTTGGATAGACCAGAAAAACCTTGAGCCTACAAGCTTACAACACGGTCCTAGTAGAGAAGCCTCTCCTTCCACTCCTCCCGATCTTCAGCTTCTCAAGCACTTTGACTCCTTTCATTCCAAATCTGCTCAATATCAGCTAGCTGGTCCAAGTACATCTGCTACCCCCACTCATACATCCACTGTGCAAACCATTCCATTTTATCCTCCACCTCCACTCATAAACCCTCCTCTTATAAATCATCCTTGGGTTCCATTACCTCCCATCACGGCAGCATGGTATTCCCCCCTGGTACTACCACAACCTTACTGCCTATGCCACAGGACTATCAATCTAGAATCCCTTATTTTAATGGAACTGATCCTACACCTGCCCAACATCATGTAGACAAGATGAATGATTCTTTTGATTACCAAGAAATAGAATATGAGACCATACAAATGAGACTGTTTGCCCAAATTTTAGGGGGAGAAGCAAATAAATGGTTCAAGAACTTGACTCCTAATAGCATTCATGATATCCCTTCCCTTTATCAAACATTCATAAAAAAGTGGGAAGCTAAGAAAAATCCTCTTCAAATCTTGTCAGAGTATGAAAACCTTAAGAGAATGTTTTGGGAGAGTGTTCAAGACTACTGCACTAGGTTAAATAGTGTATATAATGCACTCCCTCCCCACATGAAACCCCCACAAGGCCTAGCCCTAGTAAAATTTCCAGATGGTTTTGATCCAGAAATGGATTACCAATTAAGAGAAAGAGATCCCCTTACCTTAGAAGACATGCAAAGGGGAGCAGTAAGTGTAGAAGCCAATATAATTGCTAAAAGGGCTAGAATGAGAACAAAGAAGAGGGTTACATACAAAGAGGAACCTATGGCCTGCACATCTGATGTTAAAATTGATCACCTAGTTAGGACAATGGAAAGGATGATGGAAAGAATCTACTTAAATGAAAGAGCACCCCCTAGGGAAAACCAAACAAATCTCAAAACAAAAACAGAAACCAAAACTTCAGAAGAGACCCTCCTTAAATAAGACAAAGATAAAATGACCAGCAAATTAGACCTCCTTTCCAAGAAAACTATGTAGATGAAGAGGAAAGAGAGACTGAGGAGCTAGAAGAAAACCATGTGAATCTTAATAGTCTCTGATAGTGAGGATGTTGTTTTTATCACAAAAGAAGAACAAGGTTTGTTTTCCTCAAACCAAACTGAAAGAACATATAATTATTTTCAAGAATAAAAACTAGGGTTTGAAAATGCTATCATGAAGGTTCATAGGCAGTATGACCTCAAAAGTAGGAAAACCCAAGATATCCCCAAGAAGGAAAAACTAGAAATTTCTGCTAGGAAGACCCCTGAAAACACTCCTAAAAAGACAATAGAAAATACCAACATAATGGATAATAATCCTGATCAAAGAAATAAAAAAATCAACCAACATGATGGTGACCAAAGTTTCCCTAGTACATCAACTAGTGGCCCTAAAAAAATTGCCTTGACTGAGATTCCAAATAAAACTCAGCAAGCTAACGTTGCTGAAAAAACCATGTATGATAGAACTGATCTAACTCTGCCAAGAACACAGACACCATTCAGTATTGAAATTGAAATTTACAAGATCAGAATAACCATACCCCTTACTTATTTAGTGACTCAATATGTATATAGATCTCAATTTTTGAAGGATATAAACATAGGAAATGACACTGATACTATAAATATGACTGATGACAAGCCATAATTGTTGTTTGGACCATAGGTAGAGGGAAAATTTCAAGAGGGACTTGTGCCTCCATTCTATATTAGCCTGAACATCCATGAAAAAATCCTAAACAAGGCCATGCTAGATTCTGGTGCTTCACATAACCTCATGCCAAAGGCTGTGATGGAGAGATTAGGCCTTGGAATAACTAGACCATACAAAGACTTGTACTCTTTTGATTCAAGTAGAGTTAAATTTCTGGGCCTAATCAAATATATGTGTGTCAATCTGGCACAAATACCAGCTAAGAGCCTCGTCATGGATATTGTAGTGGCTAACATTCCCCCAAAATATGGCATGTTCTTATCTAGATCATGGAGAGCCAAACTCCACGGAACCCTCCAAATGGACATGAAATATGCTACCATTCCAGTCTTTAACCATACAAGAATACTATACAGAGAATCTCACATGAAATACATGGTAAGCAACCAAGATAAGCCAAATAACACCCCTCTCTATTCTATCCATTCAAACCTTGATTCATTTATTTTATACAATGAAGATGACATTAATGAACAAGTAGCTAAAAAGGAGGAAGAGAAATACTTGTAAGAATATTCAAACCAAACACAAAATGAAGAACATGACAACCAAAACCCTAGCAGCCATGCACAACAACATAATGGTGAATCTGAACTTGAAACTATTTGGAACATGAGTTTTAATGGCTCTTGTGGAAAAGATGGTTCAGTGGCAGGTGTTTGGATACACAACACAAATGAAGGTCACTCTTAAAAGTTGTATTTTCAATGTAAAAACAATATTGTAGAGTATGAAGCTCTTCTCTTAGGGTTACAATTGCTAAAAGGTATAGGAGCTAAGAGAATTTTTTTTTCAATGAGATTCCGAGCTAATTTTAGGAAAATTAAAGGAGAATACTCAGCCAAGAATCCTAGGCTAAGAGAATATAGAAATGTTGCCTTAGACCTGATAAAAAAATTGAAATATATGAACTTACCTCTGTCCCAAGAACTCAAAACAGCCTTGCAAATGAACTAGCCTTTGCTGCCAGCACTTGCTAACTACCTCATGCCAATGAAAAATACAAGGTAAAGGTCAAAAGTAAACCAATAGTACCAGATAACATAGATTATTGGAAATTTTTTTAGGGTGAAAAACACATTGAAGACTTCCTGCAATCCAAAAATGAATTTGAAATGACAAAACCAAATTCAGATCATGAAGAGAGCTACTCTACTGAGGAACAAACACACAAAACAAAGCCACCTTATGCTGTTGATGTAAATCTGTTAGAACATCCTCATGAGGAAGAATTGTGTGAGGATTCAGACAAAAGGGCCCTTGAGGTATTGCAATGAAAAGACAACTTATTGCCAAGAACACTTTCCCCCTTAGAAGAACTGTTTGATTTTAAAGATGTTTCTAGGAAGCCTAAAATGGAATCCACCAAAACAGATGTAGAAGAATGCAACATAGGAAGTGAGGAAGAACCTAAAATGATAAAACTATCAAAATTCATGGTGGAAACTACAGATGATTTTGAAGATGATGCTATGTGTAATCATCCTAAAGTTGTCAAAATGAACTTGTCATGCCTCAATGGTCAAAAGAAAATCCAACTTAGTAACTTCAACAACTTGCAAACAAAAATGTTTCAAAGGGTTAGTGAGAAAAGAAAAGGGACTTTAGACATTATAAAGTGGTTTTTCAAAGTTAAATTAAATCCTCAAGCCTCTAAAAGCCCATCAAGCACTTCAAAAGAACCATTTTTGCCTTGCAAAGCTTCAGAATTTTCAAGAGGAGAATAGTTTGTGAGTTTTCAAGAGAGATTCTGCTAATTTTCCTGGGTGCTGTGCGCCTGGGAGTTGGCACTACGCCCTTGCCATTTTTCCTCCATGCAAATTTTGAAGGCACTACATGCCTGGGAGCTGGCACTATGCCCTTGCCAAAGTTCTTCGCTCTTGCCTGAACAGAACCCTGTGAAGTTGCCTTGGCACTGAGCGCTTAGCTTGGTGTTGCACCCTTAGCCATTGGCATTGCATGCTTGGACAGAAAGGGTTTCAGAGTCTTCTAACCACTCAAATCACATCAAAAATTCTTCAAATCCTTTCTCAAGTCTTCTAAGGCACTGATAAGAGGTAAGTGCATACCATAACCCATTTTCAAGCTATTTTGGTTGTCATTTAATCAATGGAAATGAAACCCTAATCAAACCCTAATCAAACCTTAATTTTTAGCTTAAGATCGCTGTTTTATCCCTATTTCATCCTCCTTAAAGAATTTCAGTCACAAACAAGGGAAATTACATTTCTTGAGGGTTTTCATTGAGTTATTTTTCCCCTCACTCATTTCCTGCACCTATACCCATTCACTCATTCCCTTCATTTGCAAAGCTATCATTTCATTCCTTCCCCTCATTCATTTCACCTACATTTTAGGGTTTCATAAAACAGAGTTTTAAAAATGTGAGAGGAAGGAGACAGTGGCAGTGGTGGTGAGGCACAAATGCCAACGAGACAAGATCATAAGGGAGGGAATATAAACAGGTTTGAACTCCTCAATACAAGGGAAATCATGGCATCTCCTCTTACTGTTTCCTACTTTAAACATGTGGGATGCTTTGAGTTTTATGAGAAGGTGCAACAAGTCCAAAATCACCCAGAGCTAACAAGACTATTCATCATTAACCTAAATTAAAAGCAATTCAATCTTGCTAGGGTTACATTTGAGATGTCCACTGATGCTATTGTAGCTACTAAAAGGATACCTAGTGTGGGAGATAAGTGGTTCAAACAAGAAAACCTGGACATGAGTTATTTTGAACCATACCTTAAACCTAGGTATAAAGATCATCACAAGTCCATCTTCCCTTTTTCTCATATTCTTGATAGGTATGCACCCATTATGAGGATAATATTAAAGTATTTCACTTGTGAGGAAATTTTTTCCTGCCTCTACTCATACCACATCCATCTTCTTATGCATTTCACTAGTGTTAGGATGCTCCATATACCATATTACCTTTTTCGTAGCATTGAAAAAATGGCATACATTGTGTAAAAGAAAGATTAAAATTAGCAAATGCAGAGCCTATTTCATCATTCACTTATCAATATGGTGGTTATCCATCAGCTCCAGTAGAAAGACATTCCGTGGGATACCTTCATTGCCAATGAGGTTTTTATCACTCCACCTATTCATCATCAACATGATACCCCTTCCTCATCTCATTCCCCCATTCCTACTTCTCCATCACATCCCACTACTCATCCATCACCATCCACTCACCTCCAGTGAGCTCATATTGATCCTCCCTCATCACCTTTTCATAATCCTTCACCATCATCTCTTGATGCTAGAGCCTCAAGTAGTGAAAGAGACATTGAGACAACTGACACTAAAACACATGATATTGAGCCTTTTCCTTTGACCTATCAGAGAGGCCACAAACACATGTTTACTTCAATTGAGGTGAAAGGGGCCATGCCTTATTCATCAACAAAATAGGTTGATAAGGGAAAGGAAAAGGTCACAGAGAAGGTCATTGTTGAGGAGGAAGACAAACATGAAACTGAGCAGGATTTTTAGTTGATTTACCTTGAGGATGAGGATGAAGAGAGAATTACCAATATGTTTCTCAAAATCAAGGATGCAAATATTAGTTTGCTCCAAGCTAATCTTGGTACAGCAAAGAATGTGATTAACTATTTTGAGTTAGAGAATCAACAGTTAGAGAAAAAGAAGGTAATCAGTGAGGTTAGGGCAATTAGAGCTCAGAAAGAGGCTAGAAAGGCCAAGGATTTGTTAGATTAGACCCATGGAACTTTTTATGACAGTGATGATGAGGAAGAACAACTTCCTAGGCAGCGACCAAGGACAATTGGGTTGAAGAAGGCTTTAGCCTGGGAAAGATAGAAAGAGGTAGAATTGGCAGAGCAACTCACTCCAAGTGAGCTGCTTGGCATAGAAATTAGAAAAGATAGGGAATATTATTTTGATAGGGTAAAATTTCATTTAGAGAGTCATCTAGAGAAGTCCAAGAGGGACACTGACATGCAGAGGAAGATGGCAAAACATTATGCCATGTGAAACAAGATTGCAAGGGCCAAGCTCAAACAAGCTCATGAAAAGATTCAGTCTCTAAATGAGGCAAAAGAGAAGGAAAAAATGAATATTCTTGCTGAGGTGTCCCCCGAGGCCTCCCAAGCATGATAAGCAAAGCAAAATCCATTTTTGGCACTTTGGCGCAAATTTTGAATTTTTGACAGTTTGGATTATAGAAAATTGGGCCAAACGTGCAGTGCCACTGGCGTTGAGCTCTTTTTTGGGGCACTCAAATGACAAAAGGTCAACATTTTCATGTTCCTCATGCCAAATACATCAACCTTAGAAAATTTCAAAGGATTTGGAGCAAAACGGGTCCCTCAAAAAGGCCAAAAAATACTAAAAAATCACCTTTGTGCCCTCTTTTTGGCACTGGCACTGCGTGTTTAGAAGTATCTGGAGAATTGGTTTTTAACAAAGAAAATGGACACCATTCTTGAAAGTAAAAGCATATTTTGAAACTAGACAGGACGTGCTTTCCAATGAGCTATAATGGAGCTCATTTGGACACAGGGAAGGCCTCCAAAAGATAGCTTCAAAACATGTCATTTTCCTAGTCTTGGCGCTGCACATTTGCACTAGCGCTGCGCCCCTGTACCTTGGAGATGTACCCTTACCAAGAGTTATTGCAAAAGATATTTTTGAGCCTTAAAGTCAAACTTTTTCAAAAATTAGCTCAAATAGTTATGTTAGAAGTTATTTTTTCCATAAATGAGTTTTAGATATTTTTCCTTGGGCCTTGCATGGTCTCAAAGGTCAAAATAAATTTACTATGTAATGAATGACATTTGAAACCCTAGATATGGTTTACCTTCTCATTTTTCAGATAAATACTGCATGTATGCTTCATAATTTTGTTGGTTGATTTTTGAGGTCAATATTACATAGATTTTGAGTTGTGAAGAAATTGGTCTTGGAGCTTTGTGACTGTTTTGGATTGAATGTTAATGGAGAAAGCACATTCAAAGGATTCATGGAATTTTTCAAATGGTGATGTTAAACTAATATAGTTATTGTTTCCTGTTATGTTTTCCATATTGTTCATACTTTCTCCTATAACAGAGCATAAAATTTAGGTTAAGATATGTTGTTAGAGGTACCTTAACTCTGTCTGCTTTTTGTTGTTTAGATGTTTTCCTCTGCTAAGTCTGATTGGAGAATTCTTAATTGCTTTATGATTCCACCTAGCTTGTTTCCTTGAAAATGGTTTAATAAGAGTCAAACCGAAGAAGTTTATGGTATTCCATGTCCTTCGGTGTGGCTTGAAACATTGTTTTTAAGGCCTTTCTTTAAAATTTGCTTACTAGGGTTTAGGCTAAAGAGTTTTATGCTTTGCCCTGTCCTTTGGTCTATCTTGAAAAGTCATTTTAAAGGTCTTTGAAGTATAATTTAAGAAATTAGGAGTTCCCTGCTCTTTAAATCATTACTGAAATGTTATCTTAATTGTTTTCTTTCTCTGAAGGTGAATAAATATAGAATTTAGGAGTTTCCTGCTCTCTAGGGTTTGCTAGATTGTTGTCTTAAGGTTTACTTAGTGAAGTCTGGCCAAAGAAGTTTCTGGTGTGCCCTATCCTTTGGTTATTTCTTAAGAATAGTGATCTTTAAGGCTCTTCTTGTTATATTATATGTTAAAGGATTCTTAATTTCCCTTTAAACCTACTAAAATTCACAACTTAATGTTCATTTCACACCCACATAAGATATTAAGATCCATTTGGTTTTGTTAACTTGCCCTACGAAACACCTGTGATTTATTGTTGTACTTTTCAAGCCTTTCACAAACCCCATATCCCAATGGTTTGAATTTCTCTTACTCTATTTTCTCTTCTTGACAAACAACCCAACCAAACAAACAAAATAAATAAACCCTATCACTTTAACTAGCCTAAAATCAACATCCTAAATCAATCAGGTCATATCTTTTACAAAAATATAGAGAGAGCCCTCTCTGAGTCCAGGAAGGCTAGGTCCTAGGACTCCAAAGTTGGTTTGATGTTACCCTTGTCTATTTGGTCTTTCCAATCTGACAAATTACAGGTACCTAACATTGTGATTGGTTCAAGGTATTGTGGGAACCTCCAGCAGGAAATTCCACGTGTGTGCAAGAGATTTTGGTTTATGTGTAGTCTAGTTTAAATTAGTGTTGTTTTATTGCTAATGTATGTATGTTGTATTTAACTCCAAATTTGTATTCCGCTTCATGTTAAAAGGGAGTTTATGTGGGCCATACCCCATAGGTCACAAAGAAAAGACTTGAACGCATAACAAAGGACTAGGAGCTCGTGCAAAAATTTGTTCTGGCAGTGAGTCAAACGAAAAGGCTGAACGCGGAAGAAAATACTAGGGTAACAAAAGAGAATTCTAAACACTAAAAGAAAATGCTCGGGTAAGAGAAAGGACCCGGAGCTCATGCATAACAGTGCAACAGCATGGGTTGAGTCGGGAAAAAAGGCGGTCAGGCAACACAGTTGGAATATAACTGCAGAAACATAAAAGAAAAAGGGACAAGAAGAAGAAGAGGACAAACACACAGCAAATTTGAGAATTTGAAAGGTATCAGTGAAATATTTGAATGTAACTGTAAATGTATTATTTTTTTTTATATTGTTTGTGATGCAAAGGAAAGTCTCCTAGGTAAAGAAAAACTCCATTTGATATTGTAATAATTATATATATTTGTAACATCCTGAATATGCTGAGAGAGGAAATGAATGGGTGGAAGGAAAGAGTCATGCCTGTTCACTTCATATTCCCATATAGAATGAAAACAACCATGAAGTGATCTCTATAAATGATGTTATTGTAATATGCATAGAGAGGTTAGAGAGTTGAAGAATGAGAGAGAGAAGATAGAGATGTTGTGCAGATACATAGATGATATGAAGCAGATTTGAAGGCTGGAAGGGCAGCATTGATGAAGGAGAAAAATAGAGCTGATATCGAGGTAAATCAACATATGACTTCATTGTAGTTTGAGGGATTTGGTGCTTCCATATCAAGTTGTATCCTGATATATGTTCAGTTGTAGCTGGTTGAGGTAGGAGCCTCCTGTGGGTTGTAGCCTGCAAAACAAATACATGGGAGTAGGTTCTTCCATTTCAATTTGTAGCTTGATAGATGTCCAGTTCGAGCTAGTTTAGGTAGGAGCCTCCCGTGGGTTGTAGCCTGCAAAAAAACATATGGGATTTCGAGCTTCCTTGCAAGTTTTAGCTTGCATAATTTGAGGTAGTAGACTCCTGTAGGTTGGAGCCTATAGAAAATCAGTGGTGAGAGGGATTTGGAGCTTGCCTTTGCATCACAACAATAATAAGATGTGGTTTTCTCCCTTATGGGTTTCCACTTATATCTGTTGTCTATGTGTTTGACGATTATGTGTTGATGTGATGTTTTAATCTACTTAATTACTTGCTCTACATACATTAAGTTTGCTGATTCATTATGTATTAAGCTGCTTATGAAATGAAGGTATAAATGAGTTGAATGAAAAGAGTTTTAAATGTCCATGAATGTATTAAACTGATTCACCCCCCCCCTCTCAGTTTAACTAAGGGTTCATCAGTATCACTGTATCACCTTACTCTAAAACCTTCAACTTTATTTACAAATAAACCTCCTCCTTATCGTTAGTATTAATATATTGTAACTTTTGGTTGACATGCTTGTTAATTTCATACATGCATTTTAAAAAATTATCATGCATCAACGCTCCTCCTATCCTCAATTTTTTGACAACTTAACCAAGTATTCTTGCCATAAACTACTAAAATAGACTTACCAGTGGATCTATTCATCGAGTTATTATATAAGTTTCCCAAACTTTTGTTATCTACCTCTATTTCATTATTTGTATGTGCATGATAGGTTTGAACTGTAGTACAACTTGGAATTCATTATTTTCCAAAGAGCCTAAAAAAATGTCAAATAAATCAAGTCTCTCTCCTTGAAGTGATACTCCTAGGAAGCTCATGCAACCTTATAATTTCCTGGAAAAACAACAAGCATCACTAAAATTTTCGTGCAATATGGAATACCATATTAAAACTTTATCCATAACTACCAACACTAAATCACGACATCTATATGTCCTAAACAATCCCAAAATAAAATCTAAGCTTCCTATGGATTTTTAGGTATATGTAAAGGAGTATATAGCTTATTGTTTTGGCTTCTCCCCTTGGCCAATTAACAAAATATATAGAACTAAAAAAATTTCCCTACATATTTGCTGATAATAGGCCAAAAATACCTTCCATCCACCAATTCCTTGATTTTATCCACTCCAAAACATCCACTATGTAACCCTTGAATGTCGGTTAGTCTCAATGAACTCTATAGAATGCATAATTTTTCATATTTGACAGAAATCCTTCTTGGAAATAGAAATCCAAATATGGTGTCCTATTCATAGTTCATGGTTCTTTGCATGATTTCCATGAATCTATCAAATTTTCATCCTGTAAATACAACTCCTTCATGTTGTCCAATCTAAAAACTTCAACATGCATGATATTTAATGTATTAACAATTTTATTAGTTTTTTTAAAGTACGTTTTAAAGAAAATGAGTAAGTTTAAAAAAAATCCTCTCATTTCAAATTCTTATAATTCAAATTACCTTGATTTTCTATGTAATACAATGTCTAATGATTGGTAAATAAAACAAATTCCTTCAATAGAAAATAGAGTCTCCATTTCTTCAAGGCTTCAAAAATGGCATAGAATTCCTTATCATAAACATAATACTTTTTCTTTGTATATTTTAACTTCTCAATAAATGATGTTATTGATTTATCATATTTATTCAAGGTTTCCCCAATTACTAAGCCAATTACATTAAAATCTAATTGAAATACATCAATAAAATTTGGAGGTACTAACATTGACCATTCAATTATCTTTTTCTTGAAATTTTCAAAATACTTTGCTACTAATACTATCAGTTGAAAGACTCAATGAATGGTAGACAAATCCCATAAAAGTCTCTAATAAAATTTTGTTAAAAACTTTTCAAACCATGGAAAGTCCTTACCTCAAATGTACATTTAGGAATTCAAAAATACTTAATGGTTTTCTCCTTTTTAGGATCCACCTTCAAACCTTCCTTGGAAATTACAGAAAATAAGAAAACCAAGTCTTCTTGCAAGAAAATACACTTCTTTAATTTAATTTTCAACTTGTTTTTTTAATCCATTCCAATACTTCATTCACATGCCCCAAGTATTCTTCCTTTTATTGGCTAAAAATTAAAGTGTCATCGAGATATATAATGGTAAAATTTCCTATAAATTGCTTCAGGACCTCATTCATAAATATAGTAAAATTATCGTGTGTTAGTAATAGATGTGGTTAACCAATGGATAAAGAGTCCATCATTTGTATCGAACTCTATCTTCCACTCATCACATTCCTTTATCTAAATATGATGGTATTCACTGCTCAAATATATCTTTGAAAATAACTTTTCCCACCTAAATTAATCTGCAAGGTCTTCTATTCTTGCTAAGTGAAATTGAATGTTGATAGTAATATTGTTAATAGCTATTGAATTGGTGTATATTTCCATTCACCACTCTTCTTTGGTTTCAAAATAACTAGGACATTATAGGGACTTGAAATTTCTAAAATCAACCCCTCATTAAGTAATCCTTACAATTTCCCATTTCCTTCTTCACCTTCTGTGGGAGTATAGAATTAAATCAATCTAATGTGAAATACTTCTCATGGGAGCTATTTCCTTAGGCATATTATAAAAAATCATTTTTAAAAACTCATCCAACAACTTTTGAATCTCTATTTACATCTAATGATTTTACTCATCTTCTTGTACCTTGTTTGGAATTATGGCCAAATAATTTTTTTTCTTTATTACTTCATAACTTATTTTATTGAGCACAATATTACATGACCAATTTTTCTATGACTACTCCTAGCATAATTATTTTCCATTGTCATTGCCTCCTCTTTTTCCATTGGCTCTAGGCTATATATATTTCCATCCTTATTTAATTCATATGTTATTGTTATACCAACGTGTATAACCTTCCCATAAATAACCATTTTCTTCCTAATAATGAATTCCATGTGTCCATATCCACCACATTACATAACTTGGTCGCGAAAGTTGTTGATCTAGAAACTCAACAAACATTTCTCTATCATAATGACTTGTCGGCCCCTCTGTAACCATGAAACCCAATATGGGTTGGACAAGGGATGCACTTTAATTCGATCTGAGAGATCACCTCCATGGAAACCAAATTTTATGCACTCCAATAATTTGTGATCAAATTACAATGCTTTATTTGAACCTTACATTTGTTTTTAAAATTCATCTTCCTCTATCAATTTTATTTTGTAGCCTTTTTTCATGTTTGAATAACATCCTCATAGAAATAAGGTTTTCACCCTCTTAATGTTGAATTATTACAACATTTTCTCCTATAATTGATGCCTCACTTGCATGCATGTATGACATTAGTCTTAGGGCTCATTCCTTCTTCATAGATTGTGCTTGTCTAGGTATTCAAATGTTGTGTGCCCTTATAGTCCATAGTTGTGTAAAGTAATGGCATATTTATCCTTTCCTATTCCATATCCTTCATATATTATAACATATTTTTCTTATTTGGAAATTTTACTAGTGGATGCTTCAATTCCTATCCCTTCACTAGAATTTCCTATAATAGCCTTCACTCTCCCTGTACATCTAAGATTATTTAATCCATAATTTTTCTGCCACTTCCTATTTAAATTTTCATCTATCTTAAAGTAATTATGCCATGCTTCATCCATAATTTCTAAATAATGGGTGATCATCACATCCTTAATCTATAAGTTCACTACAATCACATACCTTGGTACCATTTAATACTTTTCTCCTAACTCCTCATTTAAGTTCTAGTTTGAATAATTATTCTAATTACTCCCATACAAATAACCTTTTTCTTTCCAATTTTGTGGTATTTTTCACAAACTTTATTGGTAATCAATAGGAAGGAATTGATCCCTGATTTTACTCACCATTTTATTTTAGGAATTTATCTTCCCATCATGCTTGTCCACTTTATATTTTTGTAAAACATCCCACCAAGGGAGCCAAGCCTCAATTTTAGTGGTTATTGCAGTGAGATCCACACCAAATATGGTATGCATGATTTGGAGGCACTAGAACATGTGCGGTTAAATTATTAGTATTGGGAATTAATTTCACTTGTCTCATCGGTGGGATGACCAAAAAGGAAAGTGACATCATTTAATTTAAAATAAAGGGATCCATAACCAAAGGTAAAAGGATCAGACTACTATTTTTGTTAAAGGTAGATGAGCATCGTCTAGTTTTAATGGCCATGTGACATGAAATACTAGTTCAAAACCATGGAATTGAAAGCAAAATAATAATACTAAGAATGGAATTATTTGTATTTTAACAGATCTCATGACTAATTATAGTTGGAGGTACGATGCTTAGGAATAGTGTTATAGTGCTTGTGGAGTCCAATATTAGATATTATTGATATATACAAAATGCTTTTGAAATGAATTCTATAGAATCTCTTTCTTGTTAGTATATTTTTTTCTATTGATGGGGTTACTTCAATGTTAATGTTTGGAGTTTCTTGTGCCTCAACATGTGTTATCATTCTCATTGGAAATGTTATTTCACTTTGAAAAAAAAATATTTTTTCAAGTTATGAAACACACGGGGGAGAATATTAATAGTATTAGAGTAATTAATTAACATTTGGAAAGAGTTATTAAATCATGAACCATAAAATGAGGATCCCAATGCAGTAGCCATGGGAGTTGAGCATCAATATTATTGGCTACTACAATGAGCTCAACACTAACTATGTACATGGAATCTAGAGGTATGTGGATATACGTGTTTACATTCTCAATCTAGGGGCTCAAATTCATTTGTATCATTGGGGGAGATGACCTAAATGAATTATTGAAGCCTCATATGACATATCACGAGTTTCTAGTTCAAGACCACAACCTCAAAAGTCAGAGAATAATAGTAAGAATATAGTGTTTAGTATTATAAGAGATCCCATTACCTAAAATGGTTGGAGGTATGATGTTCATAATTAGTGTTGAAATGTTTTCAGATTATTGAATTTAGTTTCACTTATATGCATGCATTTCTCATGAAATTGACACTACAAAATTCCATTTTTTTTTGTATATATGTTGTTGGTGATGAAGTTGTTACAATATTAAGTTTTTGACTTATTTGTTTCCTTAGTGGGCATTATTATAGTTATTGGAAATGATATTATGCTATGTAAAAATAATCTTTTAGTTTTAAAGCACATGGACGGGAATAAAAATAGCCTAGGAGAAATGAATCACTAGCTAGAAGGAGTTGCATACTAAGTCATGAACTAGAGAATGGGGAGCCCAACATAGGAATATATGAGATGGAAATGGTGATGTGGAGTGTTCCATTAAAATATTTTTTATCATGAGAAGAGAGAAGAGTAGGTGATTGTAGACGCTGAGAAATGGGCCAAGATGTCGATATCACAAGGAATTAAACAAGTATTTTGATATTTTGGCTGAGGAAAAATACATTTGCAAATGTCCCTAAAGAGAGATAAAAACGTAAAGAGGATGTCTTCACTCATAAAAAGTAAAACGGACAAGGAAAGCCATGCTCATGATGAAGTATGACAAAGAAGGAATAATCTATATGAAGAAGTAGAGAATAAATGATATGTAGTGATGAGATGGAATTGTGATTATATTTTGGGCATATGTGTTGCAAGGGGTGCATGATGAATTGTACTTAACACCTCAAAATTTTGGTCCAAGATGTAAAAGTAAAGCTATAGGAAATTTTATTTCTCCAGGTGTTTTGTAAGCCTTATTGATTCAAATAATACATTCAATAATGTGGTAGCACATGTAATCATTTAGCATGTACCCCCCCTTTTCATAGAGAGGACATGACATCAAGTTGTGGAATGAACCAATATGCGGGTATGAGGTTGGAAGGTTTACTCATATGCTAGCTTGATTTGGTATTTGAAAGGTTTGATATTTGACTAAGAGGAAAATGTGAGATGGATTAATATAAAAATGTGAGAAATTTAAGACAACATTATTATTAAAAGACGTTTAACATATTGGTGAACCATGAAACTAGTAGTTACAATGGTTAGTGACCAGTGTATTTAGGTGGATGGAATTATTATTTTATATGAACTTAAAAAAACATAGTATGTTTCAAAGGATAACATATTGATGAAGACATGAGAAGCTGGAGATTAAGACAAGTAGCCATTTGAAGGGGGGGTGTGGGGTGGGGGGGGGGGGGTATGGGGTTTGGTGTTAGAATATCTAAGTTCTACTTGTCTTATGTGTGATTATATTTGTGGATTGTTATGATTATTGAATATTATTTGGAATTCATGTTATTACCCCAAAGGGGGGCTATATTGGGATAAATATATATGGTATGACCCAAGAGGGGGCATATATGGGGATAAATGTACATGTAATATGTAAATGTATATGTAATAGGGTCATCTAAAATATAAAGAGGCCACATGTGTAATGTGTGGATAGGAATATGTAGAGATCATGTATTCATTATGGAGGAGAGAGATATGATTGGGAGGTATGAATGTATTTGGATGAGGAGTTTCTCCTATTATTATCTGCATTGGAGTTGTGCTCCATGCTCACATTTTTGTACAAGGACAGTTCCTCTTATTTTTATGTCTTTGGACCATAACACTTCATCTCTACAAAAAAATTCTCTTCCTAGTATTGTAGTTTGATTATCTTGAAACAAATGTTGTTGTGGTTGTAGTTATATGTGTATCATTACATTGTTTACTATCTTGAAAAAAATGTTGTTTTTGTAGTTTTATGTATATCATTGCATTGTTTAATAGAGACTTAGAACACATTTGTGTGTGCAATAATGTCTACTTTCCATTTTTCTAACTAACCCTATGATTCTTAACCTCCATGTTACCCAAATAACTTGTGGTGCATATTTGTCTTTAAATTTTTAACATAAGTGAAAATTTTGTTTTTCTCATAATGACTCCTAGGAGGATATTGTTTAATAAAATATTAGCACACATTTATGTGCGCAACAATATATACTCTCCACTTTTCTAATTAACACTATAATTCTTCACCTCCTATTCTCTACACAAAAGGGATTTCAACCACTTGGGCTACCCATAAAAGCGAGCCTAAATGAATTCATTATTAATAACAATCTCTTTATTTCTCCTCTAAACCATATGAAATTCAAATTAAAAACAAATACCTATTTTAATACTACTTATGAATACTCTACACAAAATGGTTTTCAACCACTTGGGCTACCCATAAGAACTAGCATAAATGAATTCATTAATAATAATAATAATCTCTTTATTTCTCCTCTAAACCATATGAAATTCAAATTAAAAACAAATACTTATTTTGATAGCACGTATGAATAAGCATATTTTGCCAATAATATTGCATAGTGGGATGAATATTATTTACTCATGCATCTGGTTAAAATCCAACAAACAAGTTAAAACCCTCAACACCCATGATCTTGAACTGATTCAATGAGTACTGTTAAATTTCACTAGACTGTCTGAAAGTGCAATGTTGAGTACAAATCCCTTCCTTTATGATGCATGCTATAAATTATATAAATTTGGAAACGATGATCAAACTACCAACCAGGGCAACATAAGAGATGAAATACATACACGTTTTCCATAAATAAAAAAATATTGCCTAAACTAGTTAGAAGTAGTCACCCGGATTATCCGACTAACTTCCCTAGAAATCCTTACATCGTATATATTTCAGTCATAAATATATATGTGGGATTATCACACCGACCATCTTGGAGAGCGTGATTACATCTTATCAATTTCAGTTGTAACATATTCTGTGTAATACAACTTCCTTGGAATTATATTCTCCTATTGACCTAAAACTTATCTAGAGGGGAAGCTGCTCAAATATTCCTCGGATTATCCCACCATTTTTGAATGAATTAAGGAGAACATCTAAATAGTAAATTAGCTAATACATTGGATCTACCATTTGGTGTTACGATTTTTGGAATTTTTTAATGCAACAAAACAGAGGAAATGTGTTTACCCCTACAACACAAAGACTTCAAATAATGTGGAAAATAAATAGTCAAAACACACACAGGTAGCATAAATACATAGAAGAGGAATGAAATTAATTTTTCTATTCAACTCTTTCTCTCTCTCTGAAAACAAATGAAATTACATTAGTTATACAAAAATGGCCAAATACTGTAAAACCTAATATATTCAATGTGATTCATTGTTGAACAGACGTTCAACAACTTCTCGTACTTTGGCTGTCAAAAGACCCATATCTTTATTAATTCGGCACACATGTCATATTTGTGCTAATACATGAAACATGCAAGAATGCATTCAGAACATAAACTGGTGGATCTCAAATATTATTTTTTCTAGCTATGAGTCCTCATCGCATTCGGTTCTTTATCGCAGATCCGTGAACTTAACTGTTCACTAGCGCGAACACGGGTAAACATAATTCCTTGTGGGTGTGATATGTGATGGCACGATTGCATCGCAAATCAAACAACATACGTTGCGACACTAAATGGTAAACTTAAATGGTTGTGAATGTGATGTGCGATAGCACGATTGCATTGCACGGAAAATAACTTAACTTGCAGATGGCAGAAGGTAAGTGGTAAACAATGCAAAGTGTGCTCTGCAGTGCGGCTAACTGTTCATAAGTGTGGTAAGGGAAATACAAAGGAATAAGGAACAAAACAAGGTTTTGGGTCATGCAGTAAGGTTAAGGTATGTCCCATCGGATATCGCATCGGTGGTAGAATAACATATAGTGAAGGCTTAAGTGGAAAAACAAAAAAATTGCGATTGCGCGCTACGGGAAAAGGTAAGTCAAATTGGTAAGTAAGGAAATAAATACAGAGGATGGCTCGGGTACTCTGTTTTCTGTGGTCGCGTGAAAATGCATTCGGGCTCTTAGATCCTTGCTTGTCCTTCTCTGCACAAAATTGATGAAGTTTCGGCTGCTTCCGCTTCTCATTCATGGAGATTATTGGGAGTATAATTCCAACACTCCCCCTTAATCACAACTGCCACCATCGGTCATTCCTAGATATTCTCTGAGATACTCAAAAAAAATTTGTGTTAATGGATTTGTGAGGATATCGAAGAATTTTTCCTCTGTCCTACAATGATGTAAAACAATCTCACCATTGTTAACCAATCCTCTTATAAATGATATTTCACATCTATGTGCTTTTTTCTCTTGTGGGAAACATAATTATTTGATAATGCAATTGCTGAGCTATTATCACAATAAATTGTGGTTCCTTTGTCTTTCTCATGACACAAATCTCTCAGCATCCTTCTCATCCAAATAGCTTGAGAGGTTACCGTTGTTGCTGCTACATACTCTACTTCTGCCATTAATAAATCAAATATTGGTTTCTTCTTGGAAGCCCATGAAA
The DNA here is from genome assembly GCA_034641835.2 of Pinus albicaulis. Taxonomy (NCBI): domain Eukaryota; kingdom Viridiplantae; phylum Streptophyta; class Pinopsida; order Pinales; family Pinaceae; genus Pinus; species Pinus albicaulis. The sequence goes on along the minus strand of CM076583.1, from coordinate 872,556,927 downwards.
TGGCTCCCGATCCCAAATGAAACACATACCCAGAAGTGCTCTTTCTATCATCTATACTTCTAACCCAATAATTGTCAGTGTATCCAATCAATTTAAAATTATCAGTTTGGGAGTATAGAACATCATACCCCTTTGTTCCATTGACATAACTTAAAATCCTCTTGGCTGCTTGACAATGTGCCTCCTTTGGTGTTTCCATAAATTTGGAAATTAAACTTAAAACATACATAATATTAGGCCTAGTTGCAATAAAATAAATTATACTGCCAACTATGCTCTTATACAATGTTAGATCGACATTTTTTCTGCAATCTTCTTTACTTAGTTTCAACCCCATGACATTTGGAGTTACAACTGCCTTGTTTTCTGCATGTCAAATCTCTTTAAAAATTCTGCAACATATTTTTCTTGGGAAATAGAAATCCCCTTTTCATTTTTCTTTACTTCTATGCCCAAGAAGTATCTCAATAAACTTAAGTTAGTCATTTCAAATTCACTCTTCATGACTGCTTTAAAATCAACAATGAGAGAAACTTCATTACCTGTGAAAATCAAATCATCTACATATAAAACAACAATAAGTATCTTACCATAATTTTCTTTAATGTAGAGTGTAGGTTCATCGTCACATTTTTCGAACCCATTAACCATCAGGTAAGCATCAATCCTAATGTACCATGCTCTTGGTGCTAGCTTCAGCCCGTAAAGAGCTTTTTTCAACTTGCACACTTTGTGCTCTTGGCCTTCAATCTCATAGCCTAGATGTTGTTCAACATATACCTCCTCTTTCAACACTCCATTCAGAAATGTTGGTTTTACATCCATTTGGTAGACTTTCCACTTTTATTGTGATGCAATGGACTACACTGTCCACACTGTCTCCATCCTTGCAACTGGTGCAAAGGTTTCTTCATAATCCCTTCCTTGCTACCTGTTGTAGCCTTTCATAACAAGTCTTGCTTTGTGTCTTTCTATATTTCCTTCGGCATTGCTCTTGGTCTTATAGACCCATTTTACTCCAATTACTTATTTACCTTTTGGGAGGTCCACTGACTCCCATGTGTCATTCTTTTCTATTGCACCAATATCTTCATTGATTTCTTCAATCCATTTTTCTTCTTTCACTGAATCTTCAAAAAGGATTGGGTCATCAACATGAAAAAACAAAGAAAATAAATAATTCGGACCATTATTATTATCAGCTTCTTGCTCATAAATTTCACTCAAAGTTACGAATCTTGGTCTTCTTGATGTGCTTGGAGTTTCATTTGAACTCGAGGGATTTTCTGATCCTTGTGGTGTGCTTGGAGAAGCACTTCCATGATTTCTTAAGGCTGTTCTATTTCCTGCTTGTGGTGTGGTTTGTTGTGCTTGTGTAGGTGGAGGAGGATCCACTGTGGAGGAATTATTTTATATAATCAATTCCTCTTGCTCTTCGTGAGACACACATGTCTTCACATTCACCGTCTTCTCTAAAATTTCATCCCAAGCTTCTTCTTCAATAAATTTCACATCTCTGTTGATTATAAATTTCTTGGTGGATGGATTATAGAGTTTGTAGGCCTTTGATTCATCACTATATCCAACAAAGATACACTTCTCCCCCTTGCCGTCCAACTTCTTTCTTAGTTGATTCGGGACATGTGCATATGCCACACATCCAAAAAAATTCATGTGAGTGACAAACTTCTTTGTTCCACTCCATGCTTCTTCCGAAACTCTGTTCATAATAACTTTGGTTGGGAATCTATTCAAATTATACACTGCACAATTCACAACTTCAACCCAATACTCATTTGGCAAGTGTTTTTCCTTCAACATACTTCTGACAATGTCCATGATGGTCATGTTATTCCTTTCTACAACGCCATTTCGATGTGGTGTGTACCTTGTGGTAAACTGCTTGTGTATTCCATTCTCCCTATAGAAACATAGGAAATATTTGGAGATGTATTCTCCACCTATGTGAGTTCTCAGCACTTTGATGTAGTTCCTACTCTGCTTCTCTACAAGATCTTTGCAGTGGTAGATCTATTCAAACACTTCACTCTTCTGTTTCAAGAAATACACCCATGTCTTTCTAGTGTAATCATCTATAAATGTCAAAACATAATGACTGCTAGCTAAATATGGAATTTTCATTGGTCCACACAAGTCTGACTGGACAATCTCTAAGGGTGCTTTTTCCATTATACTCTTCCCTACTGGGAATGCTTCTTTGTGTTTTTTACCTAATATGCAACCTTCACATAGGTTGTTTGGTTTCTCTATGAGTGGTAATCCATTTTCCATCCGCTTTCTATGCAGAAGGTTCAAACCTCCAAAATTGAGATGTCCAAATCTCAAATTCCATAACCATTTTTTGTCTTTCACTTTGTCTTGAAAGACCTCTTGTGTGATTGCTGCTACCACACCTCCTTCCTTCAAGTTTGTTCTGAGATTGAAAGGAAACTTTATATTTTTTTTCATATGCACTTCTACAATGACCCTTTTACTTGGAGGTATGTCCATGATAGTACACACATTATTCTTAAAAAGTACATCGTAGCCCTTGTTTATGAGCTGTCCAATACTCAGAAAGTTACGTTTAGGCCAGGTACATAATAGACATCTGGCACAAATTTATTCTCTCCCTTCCTTGTGAGTATTGATACTCTTCCTTTTCCCATGACAAAGAATTTTCTTTCAGTCCCCATTGTCACTTCAGACTTCACATTTCCATCCAGATTGGCAAAAATTGCTATGTTTTCAGTCATGTGGTTACTACAACCTGAATCTAAGAACCATACATCTTCTTTTTTTTCCTTGTGCTACATTACAGGTTAGAAGCACATTACTCTGGTTCTGATTTTCTTTTGCAAAATTAATAATTTTCCTATTATTCATGTCATTTCGTTTCTTTCTACATTCATTGGCATAATGCCCATACTTTTTACAATAATGACATTGGACTTGGGATTTATCATACCTTTGTCCTTGTGATTGACTTTAGCTTGAGCCTTCGATTTGATTCTGGTTGCTGCCCCTTCCACTTGTGATTGCAGGGTTGTTTCTTCCACCTCTCCGTGGGCTTCTTCCTCTTCCTTGGTAGTTTGATCTTCCTTGACCTCTACCTTGGATAAAAGACATCTGTGTCTTGAATGCATGCTCCAATGAGGATTTCACTGTTCTGTTCAGTTTATGTTCATGAGACATCAAATATGCACAAAGCTCATCCACTGAAAATTGTGAGAGATCCTTTGTCTCTTCTATTGCCACTACTATGGCATCAAATATTGAAGGTAGACTTGTCAATATTTTCTCCAATATTATTCTTTCCTCAAGTGTCTCTCCATGATACCTTATCTGGGTAACCAACCCAATAAAATGTGTGAAGAACGAGTCTATGTTATCAGACTCTTTCATACAGGGAGTTTCAAAATATCTCGTCAACATTTGTAGCTTTGTTGTCTTCACTTTCTCCATGCCTTGATAGGCTGTCTTGAGAATATCCCATGCCTCCTTAGACTTTGTTGCTGCTGCAATCCTTGGCAATATATGCTCGTGTACTGCTTGGTAGAGATAGAAGAGGGCTTTAAAGTCATTCTTCCTATTACCTCTCAACAATTCTCTTTCTGTTGCTGTCAAAATAGACAGCACTGTTGCGTCTGCTGGTTCTTGGAAACCTTGTTCCACCAACTCCGATATATCTTGTGAAGCAAACAGGACCTTCATTGTAATGGCCCAATAGTCATAGTTCTTCCCATTAAACTTGGTAGTTGGGGATTTTTCAGGCTTGTGCATGTTGCTACCATCGTGACTGTGTTAAACAAACAATCTTCTTGACTATGTAAAATAGAAGCTTTATCACTGCTCAAGAAATCTGCTTCTTCAAACCAATCTTACAACTTCTATAGCAAAGAGAGCGAGCTCGTGCTTCTTTGACTGAGAGTCTAGACCTGCTTTGATACCATGTTGGATTTTCTTAATGCAACAGAACAAAGGAAATGTGTTTCCCCCTACAACACAGAGACTTCAAATAATGTGGAAAATAAAAATTCAAAACACACACAGGAAACGTAAATACATAGGAGAGGACTGATTTTTTTTTTTTCAATTCAACTCTCTCTCTCTCTCTCTCTCTGAAAACAAATGAAATTACATTAGTTATAAAAAATGGTCGAAGCCTGTAAAACCTAGTCTATTCAATGCGATTCATTTTTGAACGAACATTCAAAAACTTATCGTCCTTAGGCTGTCAAAAGACCCATATCTTCATTAATTTGACATGCAAACAATATTTCTACTTATACACGAAAACATTCAAGAATGCATTCAAAATAGAAACTAGCATATCTCAAATATTATTTGTTATGGCTCTGAGTCCTCATCGCATACAGCTCTTTATCGCAGATTGCAGATTGACAAACTTAACTCTTCACTGGCATGAACATGGGTAAACATAA
>CM076583.1:872247390-872552382 GCA_034641835.2 Pinus albicaulis | reverse complement strand
GATGTAATATTTAAATCATTCCTGTATCAGAACGATTTGAGTTAGTTTCTAGTTAGTTTCAATCTGAGTATGGGAATGCCTACCTCAGTGATGACATATATATATATATATTTTGCATTGAATGTTTTTACAGGTTCTGAATGGGGTGTCCACAGGATGATCTTTGAATTGATAAAGTACTGCACTCTTCATATATGACAGACTACAGCTTCATCTATTCCAGACTTTGCACTTTAGGGGGAAAATTGTTACACTAAAAACTGTTATCCTGACATTTTGCTATGAGTATGAGCTCATTATTACTCATACTTCCTCCTTTTGCAAGTCTAAGATATCAGCTCCTCATGTCAAGCTTTCAAAATCAAAGAAAATTTCCTAAAAATCCCCTAAACATTGGTATCGCACTTTCTTTATTCATTGCCTGCGGTCCCGCACCTAAAGTTCAGCTTGCCTGCGGAACCATACCGCACGTTCTTTGTGTTATGGGTGCGGACCTCTGTAAAACTCAAAAAGGCGAGAAAGTAAAGATAAAAATTTATTTCAGATGAATTCTAGAAGATTCTAGATGGGAATTTTCGGGAATGGATACGCTGTGAAAAGGTTCATGCATCCCTCACTTGATGGAGCTAACCCCTTGATGTAAGGAGCTAATCCCTTTGAAGGAGGATTCTATCCGTTCATATTTGGAACAGAAAACCTCCTCTTTTCCACTATAAAAAGAGGCCTTGGGTAGCCTCAAAGGGAGTTCAAGCTTAATATATTTGAAGTTAAATGCTGTTGAGATTCATACTTAGTTAACTAAGACTTTCTGTGAGGTTAAATCACTCACCTCTATTGGTCTTGGTTCAAAGAGCGCAATGCTTGTCAAATTAGAAGAGATTCCTGCTTCGAACCCCAGGAGGACCTGCACGACATCAAGGCACAGGTTGTAAAGGTTTTCTTTATTTGAATTTAATACAAATATACTCATTTCTCTCATTAAACTGTCTATTCATGGTTTATTTCATAAATTCCTTGATCATTATGATAAGTATGATTTATAATAATGTCTATACAGGTGCTATGTAATCTTTTTGCTTGTTTGTGACTGCAGATTCATGAGGAACGTTCTTTCAAGTGCACGGGAAGGACTTCAACAAGATCAAGCAAGCGCTGGACATAAGGTAGGCCTTACACCTATATAGCATTTTTATGAATCTTGTATGCTTAGAGAGAGATTAGTATAATTCGTTGTTTGTTGCTAGTTACTTTTAGTACTAGAGAGATCGGTCTTGTCCGCAAGACGGATTAATCTACACAACATTTACATAGCTACCTTAGACATACTATCCTTATGTTCAATCCTACTATTCTAGATGAGGTTTGTGTTCAAGAACCACATTTAGAGGCAAGGGGTAAACAATATTTTGATGGGAATGAGGAAAGTGAGTTTAAAGGCAAAGGGAGAAAAAAGAGAAATGCAAATTCTAGAAAAGAGAAGGGAAAATTTTTCTGCAAAAACTATTCTAAAACTAGCCGTGATGAGGACCATTGTTGGAAACTTCATCCAGAGTTTAAACCATAAATTTTTAAAGCCAAGGAAAATGGCAAGATAGTTGCAATAGCTGAACAAGATCTAGGATCAGAATCAGGAGATGAAACAAAAATCATAACTATGGAACTAAAGAATTTAAAGGGGTAAGAGAATGAAACTAAACCCAGTTCTAGTATTTTTAACTGTCACATAGAATCTCCAAGTGAAGAGAAGAGGATTGAATTGTTTCATGCGAGGGTCATTTCCAAACACACAAATATTGACACGCTATTTGAAAATGGGTCGCAAGCAAACCTTATTTCTGAAGACTTAGTAAAGCAACTAAAACTTAAGACCATTCCACATCCTAACCCATATCCTCTTGGTTAGATTTGTAAGGATGCAAATTTACAGGTCTAAAAGAAGTGCATGTTGCGTTTTGCAATAACAGCACATTTTATTGACACGGTTGAATTAGATGTTGTTTCGCTTGATATTACAAGTGTGGTTTTGGGAATTCCTTACTTGTATGATAGGAAAGCTATCTTTCATCGCCATTTCAAGGATGGCAAGGAGTTTATTGTGAGAGCACATCGCAAAAAACTAGACTCTTCTTTAGTGAATGCAGGGCAGATGAAAAGCCTTGTCAATGCAAGTGAAAATTTGACTTTGATGTTGATTAAACAAAGGGAATTTGTACATAATCCTTTTCATGTTAATGCTGATGTAAATAATGAGTTGTTTCAGTCTGAAATCAGGTCATCTTTGGAAGAAGATGACAAGAATTTGTAGCAATTGTCTTTGGTGTTGATTGGTGCAGAAAACAAAGTGTCAGTGCAAAGTGGTGAAAAGATCCAAGAGAGGGTAAAGCATCCAAGTAGAGAGGGCACAAAGTTCAGCAATGATCATTGCTGGTTTCATAATGGCAGGGTACTATGGCGAGAACACTTGGTCAGGAATCGACACAAGTACAAGGCTAATTCAGCAAAAAAAATTTCCATAAGGATAGAATGTAAGGTGAATGTAATTTTCAGTTTCCTTTGAAGGTAGACCTATGTAGGAACAATATTTTTACTGCAAATTTCAGTTGTTGCTTTGCATGTTTCGAAATTTTGCAACATGACAAGTTCAAAGTTAGCAACAGTTGGTCAACGGATTCAAGGAAGAATTTTTCATTTTATGAGAAGCTCCAATTAATGAAATCAAGGAAATTTCAGTGGATCAAGATTGGAAGAGTGGAGATTCAGTCTCCTCATCTTCAGGTTCAGTAGTCCAGAGCTCTTTTGGGGTCCGAAAGCTTCCTAGTGGGGAGGTGTGATCAGGAGATCATGTCCAAGTTATGGAAATTGCTCAAAAATTAAAGTGCTCAGAAGTAGTTGCAATCTGAACAATCAGAAGGGTCTCGTTGCTGTGATTCTAGCGCCATGAATGGTTCTCAAAACCAAGGTCGCATGAAAAAGTTATGAAGGTTTGAAAAACCTAGTAAACTCCAAAAATGAGTTGACCAAGTTTGACTTTTCAAAATTTGAAAAAAAAAAAAAAAAAAAAAATAAAAAAAAAAAAAAAAATATATATATATATATATATATATATATATATATATATATATATATATATATATATATTTCAAGGAATATTCTGGGAATATTCATTGGACTCTTTCCCGGAATATTCCACATGGGAGAGTAACATTTTGACAAGTGGCAAGGCTCTATTGCATGATTGGTTGACTTTTGGTTTTTGTGGCCTGTTGTTCAATATTTAACATAAGATATTGGTTTATTAAATGTTGATAAGTCATTGCACCGAACATTATATCAAATGGTGAAATGGTTGAAGAGTGGGTCGAAGTGAAACAAGGTAAGAGAAGTCACGTGCCTAAAAGCTAGAGGCGGAAGTAATACGAAAGGGCCGAGGTATAAAATAAGAAAGGGTAGCGGAAATACCAAAAGTGAAATTATGTGGTACGAAGAGTGCACAACAAATATATTAAAATAATTTGCCACTTTACGAATATGCGTACAAGGGAATGCTGCAGTTGGGAATTTCCGTGGGGGTCGAGCAGCGAGAGAGGGAAGAGACCCATACCCCCATGGAGTTGCAATAGGGTGACGTGGCGAAACGCAATGTGGGCCCTTACAACTGATAGGTTATGTATTTAATTCACTTTTGGGGATGATATGTTTCAGGAATCATATGGCGCATGCGGCAAAGAGGTAAGGTAAGTCCTAGATGATCTAGTACTGAGGCCCGTACCAGTATTAAACCCGGCACACGGTGTTCACCTGTCCCCAACTAATGCTCAATCCCTACACACCATGTGCCCCACTGTCAGTGTCCTTACGACACTTACCCTTCTTATTTCACCTCCACCCCTTTTTGCCTCAGAATTACCAGTCTTAGACAGCAGTTTCCCGTATTTTACTGCGGTAAAAGTCTAAGGTCTTCCAGTTATGGTATATACCAAGCAGGAACAAGTACCAGGTCTACCCAGTAATCACCAGACTACCCTCTGCATCGCTTTCCCAAGAAAATTTACCTACTGTGCAGGTACTCCGTCCCTTACATTCCCTCTGTTTTCCTTTCGTTTTTCTTTTCAGATTTCATATGTCAGTCATGGGAAGGGGCACACCCAAGAAAAACGAACCAGAGACTCCCCAGGTCCAAGAAACCAGAAATTCGCCTGGGTTCGAGCCTTTCATCAACTAGTAAGCTCGAATCTGCGATCACCAGTACCCTTTCCCCATTAGCAGTATAAGGCCTGAGATTTTTTCGCGTCATGTCCATAATAGGGATTGATTTCGGGTGATTGTATCAGGTTTCTACCATCATATTACCCCCCGAGTCTTCCCGGTGGTCGAGTTTATCTACTGGCCTAGAGACGCCTATGATGAAAACTGAGGCACGTTTACCACCCCTAAGGGGAACGAGATTTTCTCCCTTTCGTCCGACATCATCAAGCAAGCCCTCCGTTTTCCCACCAGCGCCAACTACACTGCTTTCAGCGAAGAAGCTTTAACTTCCCAGTTTACTAAATTTCCATGGGAGCATCAAAAGAGCTTCATTGCTTCTATTACCAGCAGCCAAGCTACTACCCTTCTCGGTGCGGAACTCCTCCCATTAAACCTATTTAAGGAAAAAGTGCAACCCATCCTCACTCTCATTGTGGGTCTTTTAGGTGTAGGCGGGTTGGGGGAAACTTCCAAAGTATGTGTTTTCTTTCTGTGGTTAATGTCTCAGAAGGGGGTCGTCCTGGATATCCCGGGTTACTTATCTGCCAACATTCACACCCAGTTCCAAGAGCTTTCAGAAACCAGTCATTTTTTTTTCTGTTCAATAGTGTTCTATCTTCTCTTGTATCAGCATGCCGATAATTTCAAGCCTTTGGGCTTGGATAGGGTATACGAGGTCAATTCTCAACCTCGACCTGTTTTTGACTGGAACTTTGCAGTGCGCCAATTGCCAAAAGGGGTGGGTTATTCAAGTTTCCTAAACAATTTCATGTCCATCGCTTACACCATCATTCATGATTCGCCATCGCCTAGGGATTTTCCTGAAATGAAGAACTAGCTGCAAGCTGGTAAAACCCAAAGCACCGGGGATTGGTATCTCTCTGATAATTATACTTAAATTTGGGTTTATGGAGCCGAAGTCGCCCCTTACCTGCTACCTGTGTTTCCCGCTCGACGAGTTTATGCTCTAGAGTATATTCGGCAAGCCCTCAAAGCTGACCAGCTCCACTTTGTCCCTGCTAAGAAGGGTTACATACTGAGGCTTCCTACCCATATCGGCCCGTTCGTCGTAAATTCAAGACTCACCCTTCCCATTGTCGAGAAGCTGTTGTAGGGCATGGACCTAAGACAGGGGAAGACTTGGGCCTATGATCCTCGGGAGATCATTTCAAACAGAAGAAAGAGGAACCGGTCCACCCCTTATGTGCATGAACCAAGACCGTTTATAGAGTGGAAGGCTAACTTGGAAATGTGGCCTTTGGTTTTGCAGATGGAGACAGATTTATCTACCACACGGGAAGAAGAAGGCATCAATAAAGGCCAAGAAGGAGAAGTGGGTCCTTCAGGAGCAGGTTCTCCCACTCGTAAAAAGCAGAAAACAGTCTCAAGTGAAGCCGAAGTTATAGGGGAAGAACAGCTGCTTGAACCTTTCATACCATATGCACCACTTGACAGCAGCAAGGCCAGAATCAAAGTGTTAAGAGACAACACCACCTCCTCCGACTTAACTGAGGTTTCACAGGCCATGGGAAACTATACTTCACTAGTGGCAGCCGAAAGGATCAAGAAGAACAGAATAATCAGAGATAAGTACAAAGCTGAGCTGGAGGGGTATGTAGAAAAATATCACACCAGGATTTCCGCCACCATGAATGTGGATATTGAAAACATGGTGTTGTCTATGGCTGAAGCCCTTTTGGACCTAGATACAGGTTCCACTAGCTATCGGGTACTCCAGCATGCAATTGACATGACTAAGGTGCCAGCAACTGATATGTGTAACCTGTTTCAGGTTGTAGGTGATATGCTAAAGGACGAGGTAATGCGGGTTACCATTGCCCTGAGAAAACTCGAGAAAAAGCATGAACAGGTGAGGATTACCCTGAAGAATGAGTAGGCAAGTACCCGCGCCCAGGAAAATCAAATACGTGGTCTCCGGGATCAAATCAAAGGGAAAGAGACTGGGGAAGCAAACCCACAGGGATTTTTAATAGACCAATTGCAGAAGGAAGCTGCCTCATTCAAAAGCAAAGCCCACATGTCGGCCTCCCAGCATGTGCAGACAACCAAGTTGGCACAAGTAGAGAAAGAAAAAAAAGGAATTGGCTGGCACATTGTCAAAAGAAAGAGAAGAGAAGGAGAAATTGGCAGGAACAATCGCTACCCTCCAGAGTAGGTTGTCAAAGCCACAGAACAATTGGGACACGCACAGCTGCGCACCTGCTACAACACCACCTGAGACGAGTTCACTTTCAGAGAAGCTGGACGCAGCGAAAGCTGCAAATGATACACTGGAGAAGCAAGCTTCCACTGCAAGGCAAAGGATCACAGATTTGGAAAAATCCCTGTCAGAGAATACTAGAAGAACAGAAGCATTGCAGAAAGAGATAGAACACGAAAAGAAAATAAGGGCCGACTAGCAAAAGACCATAAATGATCTCAACGCACGCGTAAAAGGTAACCTCACTCTCAGGGATGGTAGAAAGATTATTTGGTCCGAGATCATTTCAGCCATAACAGAGCAATGAGAGTTTCTGAAATTCATCAAGGAGATGAAATCCTCAGTACTCTATCTCAGGAGACGATTTCAGGAAGGGGATCTCGATTTGGTCAACAAAGCTCAGCGTGCCAGGGAGTATGTGTCATTCTTGAAAGGGCTGAGGGCTAAAGAAGCCAAGCAACATGGCATAGTCAGCCGGCATAAGGAAGCCTTGGAATGCCAGAAAATCATTGATAAGGAATCGGCTCGCATCGTGGCTTCGAAGGCCTTACAGCAGTTGGTATATAGCGTGGACCGGTTTGATGCGGGTTGGACCAAGATTATGACGACAGGGCTTCCCACGTGCTAGGATTCCACCACCCCTTCCATGCTGTGACCATTACTGGAATATGAAGCATGCCTAAAGCAAGAAAGGGACCGAACAGATGTCTTGTCAGACAAAACCACCCAGCTCAAAGCCGAAACCATGGTTGCATCACTCCACCCAGATTTTTCCCTCCACTTATTAAAACATAAAGTTCCTACCGAGGCAAACCCAAGTGATCTCACCGAGGCCTTCATCAGGGTAGAAGGATTTACAGCGATGCCTGAGCCTGTCGTGGACAGTCAGCAGAGGTGCACCCAGTTTGTCAGCCAAATTTCCAGTTCATCCGCAAACGTGCTGCCACCAGTATCAGCAACAACCTCGACCCCGTCTCACAAATGATGCATTGTTATTTCATGATTCGGCCCTCGCGGCCTTTTTACTTTGGTTTACCTTAGTTAGTCTTTTTCAAGTTTTAGGTGGAATTTATTTCTCACCACATCAATTTACTTTTATTTAGATTGTTATACAATTTTGGTTTTAAATGGTCGAGCGCCTAACAGCAAAGGATGAGAGGTTTTTATTCCTCATCATGATTTTTGTTGCTTTGACAAGGACTTCTAACAAATTCCTAGCATGCGAGGAAGATATTTTCCTAAAATATCTTCTCTCCCATGTATAGAGGTTCCTATATAAACAAGAACAGCAGAGAACGTCGGGTTCCAGATTTTATTAGAAAAACTATGCTGTAAGACGATTTTGTATGCATTTTTTTTTAACTCTTGCATGAAGATTCAGAGCCCGTTGGGTTTCAATGAAGAGAAGTTTTATTTGTAAGGAAGATTCCAGTCTATGATATTTAATAGAACGTTACTTCGCCTTTATGTGTTAATCAATTGTTCCTCTTATCTCATTCGTTTCTCCTGTATCATGTTTTGGAATGCGAGCAGCTCATTGATTTTAATGTGAACTTATCCAAGTTGATACTTATGTTGGAATCAATCTAGCGCTTTAAATATGGCTCATGCATGATATATTGTTCCACTCTCACTGCACCCATACTTCTACTATATTGGCTTCGATGTGATGTTATTTTGGAATACACTATTATTGTGAATGGATTCTTAAATAGATAAGCCGATTACATGGTGATATGTGTGTCCGGATATTATCTATGCGACGGTTGATATTTTCTTATTCTTTCTTACATAGTGAACATCTGCAGATTATTCATTTCTGTTAAAGTATTGTGGAACTGTCCCTCTTTACCGTGAACTGTCTTTGAGTTGTCTGATGCCTTTGCGTAAGAGTTTTACACTTTGTCTCTGCAATATATCTTTTGCGCGTCAAAATTCTGAAAATTTTGGTCCCATTCAAAGCTGAACTTCCTGTTTATAAATGAAAAGAATGAGAGCTCCGTCCTGTTTAGTTTTCCCTATTATATTACATTACTTTTGCTCTCTGTTGTTTAACATTTCCTAGGCACTGGTCTTTCACAACTCAAGGCTGTCTCTAGGATCGACAACATCTTTTTGGTGCCGTTTCTGGGGACGAAGTTGATGAAAAAATTGAAATCCCTGGGCCTCGACAAAAACCTATTTCACCCTTCAATTAGGTGAGCATGGAGAGTTGAGAGCTGTATATCCCTCACCTTGGCGACTCCACATTTGTTTTCCAGAAAAATCTAATTGCAGTCTTGGCTCCTCGGAAGCCACACCTTAGGTTAGATACGTCTCAGCGAAAGACACCCTCTGTGTCTGACCCAGAGAGAATTTTACATAGAAGAGGTTGGAAGGAGAGACGATTTTTTCATACTCAGATCCCACAATTCTCTCTAGAAGACTTTCCTTCTTCCTCTTCTCAGGTTGCCCAATTGCAAGATTCTGACTCCGCTCTGGGTGAAACCGGTTATTACTCAGACTGTTTACCCCTGGCAAACATCCAAGTTAAGGACGAGGCCGAGTCAATAGACATCACTCGTTATACATTTCACCCTACTCCATAGGTTGAAGAAGTTAAAGAGGACATGGAAATATCTGTTGTTAATACTCCACCCTTGTCTCCGTCCTCTCAAGCTGTTGTTCACTATATTCCTATCATCATCCACACCACACTTCCACCTACTCCCCCAGTTACTCACCAAGCCCTCTTGTTACCTCCACCTCCTCCTCCAATGGCCAACGTTTCAAATTTCTTTCTAAATAAATATGCTCCCCTGGCATTACCTCAAGCTCTAAATGATATGCCGCAAGACTATCTGAAGATTCTGCCCCATTTTAATGGAGAAAATGAGATTGATGCTCAAAAACACCTTGAGGTATTTTGTGCTTTTGCAGAAAACTTTAATGTGGAACATCTAGACACAGTCCTCAAACTATTTGTGCAATCCCTTAATGGTGAAGCCTGAGAATGGTTCAAGATGTTGGGAGACCATTCTGTAAATACATGGGAAGTAATGGAAGAAACTTTCCTCAAAAAATGGGGAGAGAAGAAAGACCACAGACACTGTCTTACTGAGTTTAATACGCTCAAGAAAATACACAATGAAGGAGGGGCCGAATTTATTAAGAGATTTAATAAGTTGTACCTGAGTCTTCCCACAGAAATGAAACCGCACCAGACCGCTACCATGGTTGTGTTTGTTGCAGCTTTTGACTCAGAATTTGGCTTCTCTCTGAGAGAAAGAAAGCCAGCCATGCTGGATGATGCTCCGACTGATGCACTGGAGCTTGAGGCTAACTTTTCCTCCACTGGTAAATCTAAAATAAGATCTGAACAAGATACGAGAAGAAGAGGAAAGGAGGAGGTATCCACCTCGAGCCAAGATAGAGATTCAGCTAATGACAAGATTGAGGAGATGAACAAGATGATCAAAAACCTCTCAAGTAAATTGGTGAAACTTGAAATGGAGGCAAAGAACTCATCCTCCAAGAATTTACAAAATGCTCCAAACAGAGGATTTAATCCTGAATACAGAAATCCACCATTACAGATACTGCAGAGGGGACAGAAGGAGCAGCAAGAACAGGTACCGCATCCTCTATACTTGGAGGGGCAAGTAGAGGGTTCTACTGAAGACACTGCTTGTGAGAAAGAGGAGGCATGCCTTGTCTTCTCAAACAGTAATGAATCAAATGTCCTGTATATGGAAGCGACGAAGTGGAGTTGCAAGCACACTCAGAAGTGAAAGCTAATGAGGATACCGAAGATCCCGAGATTGATGACTACTGCAAACAGTTCGTTGATTTCATGCAAGCCCAGTTCAATAGAAGATATGACCTCAGGTCCTCTAGAAAGCGAACCCGTACTCAGGATCAAGAGGAAGACACACCTCAAGAAGAGGCACCTACACAGAAGGAGGTCACTCCTTAAAAACCCCCGGAAAAAGGTAAGAGGCCTCTTAACCAATCTTTACAGTCTGCTGATCAAATTCCTTCATTTTTGCAAGGGCATGCACCTCCTAATGTCAAACCAACCTTAAAAGAAGTCAAAAATTCCCCTCAGAAAGCAGACTCTAAAGATAAAGAACTAAAAGAGGCGCCAATAGATAAGTCTTCCTCTACTTTCAACTTACAAAAGGAGCTTGAGAAGGTAAAAATCCCAGTCCCCTTGACTGAGTTGCTAAAAAAACCTGCATATCAGTCCTAGGTCACGTCCTTTATGCTCCCTCCTGAGATAATAAACATTCCAGATAGCCTGAATCTTCAGGAATAAAGGCCTATGGTTGTTTTCGGCCGGCATGTGGAAGAATTAGATGCTGCCACTCCCCCATTTTATGTGTCTTTAGTAATACATGACCTGCTGCTGCACAACTGCATGTTAGATTCAGGAGCCTCTCATAATATTTTACCCCTCTTAGTCATGGAGAAACTAGGACTACAGATCACCCACCCATACAAAGACCTTTACTCATTCGACTCCAAAAGAGTTAAGTGCATGGGCATGATAAAACACTTGGTGGTTAACCTGGCCCAAATCCCAGCAAAAAGTGTAGTGATGGATATAGTGGTGGTCGACATCCCAGCTCACTTTGGCATGTTACTGTCAAGATCATGGGGGACCAAAATCGGGGGATCGATTAAGCTGGACCTGACCTATGCCACTATCCCTGTGTTTGGTGGCCAAGAGAGGAGGTTGTACCGGGAAACCAGATTTGTCAAGACAGTTACTAAGGTAGATGATTCAGTTAATTCTCTGGTTTATAGCAGGGAGGGGGATTTCTCATGTTTAATGTTGGAGGAAGATCAGGAGTACGCACATTAACCATCATTTTGCCAGATTAAGACAGAACAGTTCATAGAAAGCCCTGAATTAGAAATCTGGACGCTTCACTTTGATGGAGCCAACTCTAGGGAAGGAAATGGAGCCGGGGTGTTATTGATTTCGCCTGCAGGAATATGGGTGCCTCTATATTTCAAGCTGGAGTATGAAGCCACAAATAATGTGGCCAAATATGAAGCACTCCTACTGGGGTTGCAGACAGCCAGGAGTATGAACATACAAAGTTTAAAAGTTCTGGGAGATTCAGAACTAGTAGTCAGGCAGGTGAGAAATTAGTGCCAAGATAAACATCCTAGGCTGAGGGCCTATAGGAACAAAGTTTGGGATCTGGTGGAGAAATTCTTCTTGGAATTTAATATCTAGTTCATGCCCTGAGAGCAAAATAGAATGGCAGACTCTTTAGAAGTGGCTGCTAGTACCTTTCAGCCACCTCAGAACCCTCTATTGAGATATGAGATTGAGGTGTGTTATAGGCCATCTATCCCAGACAACATCAAGCACTGGAAAGTGTTCGAATATGATGATAAAGTCAAGATATTCTTGGAAATAGTTGGGGAATTCTCCAACATAGAGATTGACATCTGCGAAGAAATGGAGACTGAAGATGCTTCTGGAGAGAAGTGGGAAGAAAAGGTAGCTGGTCATAAATTTCCGCAGCTGAAATGGAATTTCATTCCCCAAGGATTAGTACCTTTAGAAAGGCTGTTTAACAAGAATGATGTTCCATTACAGCCAAACAAATTTGTAGAGGAGAACCAGGTGGAGGATCTAAATCTAGGCATAGAGGCTGACCCTAAAATCGTGAAGCTGTCCAAGAAGGTCCCGGAAGAATATGAACAGCTATATCAGAAGTTATTCCAATCCTATAAAGATGTTTTTTCCTGGTCTTATCAAGATCTAAAAACCTTCAATGTCAGCATTATGTAGCATAAGATTCCACTGAAGGGAGATGAAAAACCACACAAGCAAAAGCTTAGGCAGATAAATCCCCTATTGCTACCTTCTATTGAAAAAGAAATTAAGAAACTGCTAAAGGCTAAAATCATTGTACCATTGAGGTATTCTAAGTGGGTAGAAAATTTAGTCCCTGTATGGAAGAAGAATGGAGAAATAAGACTATGTGTTGATTTTAGGAACCTGAACAGGGCATCATTTAAAGATAATTACCCACTGCCCAAGATGGATCACATATTGCAGAAAGTAGTAGGGGCTTCCCGGATGTCAACGATGGATGGGTTCTCTGGGTATAATCAGGTGGCTGTGTTGCCAGAAGATCAAAATAAGACGGCCTTCACCACTCCATGGGGGACGTTTATGTATGCTAGAACGCCTTTTGGGCTGATTAACGCAGGGGCCACTTTTCAAAGGGCCATGGATATTGCTTTTATTGGAGAGCAGGACCAGTTCGTGGTGGTATACCAGGATGACATTATTTTGTTTTAAAAGGATGATGCAGAGCACATAGAACACCTACACAGAACCTTTGAGAAGTGTAGGAAGTATGTCCTCTCCCTTAACCCACAGAAGTCTTTGTTTGCACTGGAAGAGGGCAAGCTCTTGGGACACATTATGACCAAAGATGGAGTAAAGATAGATCCCAAAAGAGTGGAAGTCATAAATAGAATTGCCTTGCCCAGAAACAAAAAATAATTTCAGGTGTTCCTAGGACGTATAAAATTCCTAAGGAGGTTCATCCCTAATTATGCTGAGATAGTTAGGCACATAACTGATATGCTAAAGAAGAATAATGAGGTGAAATGGTCACCAGAGTCAAGAGAAGCCTTTGCCAGAATTAAAAATGCATTTGCTGAAGCCCCTGTGTTAGCCGGGCCAGATTATGCCAAACCGTTTATGATCTTCTCCTTTGCATCCCCTCATACAGTAGCTGGAGTTTTGCTGCAGAAAAATGAAGAGGGTTAGGAACAGCCTATCACCTTTTTCAGTCAGGTGCTTCGAGGTGCTAAACTAAAATATAACATATTGGAGAAGCAAGCGTACGCTCTAGTGAAATCCCTCAAAGCTTTCTGTATGTACGTTTTGCAGTCCCATGTCACTGCATTTGTTCCTACAGCAGCTGTTAAAGACATTCTTATCCAGGGGGACAGTGAAGGGAAAAGAGGAAAATGGATAGCAAAAATACAAGAATATGAGTTAGATATCCATCCTACCAAATTAATCAAGGGGCAAGGTTTAGCCAAGATCCTGTCTGAATCAAATTGTCAGGCCTTGGGTATCAATTTGTCTATGACAGCAAACGAAGATTCTGGGGCGAAGGAGGAAGCACAAAGAATAGAAATAGCCTCCCAGAAGATACATATGAAGTACCTTATCAGCCCATGGTACGAAGAGATGGTAGACTACCTTCTAACCCTCAGTTTCCTGCCCAGTTGTGACAAAACTAAGTACAGATCACTGAGGTTGAGGTCGCAAAAGTATGTCATTGCGAACGGTCGGTTGTATTGGTGAGACCCCTCTGGTATCTTACTCCTGTGCCTTACAGAAGAAGAGGTGGAGAGTATAATGGCTGAGTTTCACGAAGGAATCAGTGGAGGCCATTACAGTTGGAGGGCTACTGCTCACAAGATTCTGAAGGCTGGTTTTTTCTGGCCTAAACTATTTGGAGATGTGTTCACTCGAGCTAGAGCCTGCGAGAAGTGCCAAAGGTTTACAGAGAGACAGAAGCTCGCGCCTCTCCCCATGATACCTATCCAGGTAGATGAGTCATTCCAGAAATGGGGAATCGACTTCATCAGAGAAATACATCCTCCATCCAGCAGCCAGCATAAGTGGATATTAACCGCCACACAGTATTTCACAAAGTGGGTGGAAGCTATACCTGCTAGGAATGCAACAGACACTGTGGCAATGAAATTCTTGGAAGAAAACATCATATCCAGATTCGGTTGTCCTGCTAAGATAGTAACTGACAACACACAAGCCTTCAAATCCACAAAATTTGTCAGCCTTTGCCAGCAGTATAATATTGCACCGGGTCACTCTACAGCTTACTACCCCCAAGGGAACGGCCTCGTAGAGTCCTCAAATAAAACTCTGGTCCAAGCACTAAAGAAGACTATCAACGAGAATCAGAATAATTGGGATTCCCAGCTGAAATTTTCTCTATGGGCAAACCGAATTACTAGCAAGAGGGCAACAGGGAGGTCCCCATACAAACTAGTTTATGGGAGAGCAGCAGTTTTTCCTGTGCAGTTGGCTTTACCGGTAGCTCGGTTCATGCAAGAAAATCAAGACGAGCCTGACGATGTAACTAGGAGGATTAATCAGTTGGTGGAGCTAGAAGAAACACGAAATCAGGTGAGCCAGAAGCTAATTGAGTATCAGGAGAAAATGAAGGATCTTTCTGACCAACATGCCAAAGACAGAAAGTTACAGGTGGGAGATCTGGTGCTCAGATGGGACATTCGAAGCACAGATAAAGGGAAACACAGAAAATTCGATCCCCTCTGGTTTGGCCCTTTTAAAATTATAGAACAAGGTGGCAAAAATACTTTTAGGTTGGAAAATTTGTAGGGGGATTTGCTGGACGCCCCTATTAATGGTCAATTCCTCAAGCCTTATTTCCAGTACTGATCTGGGCCGAGAAAGCCTGATGTATCATATTGTATATTATTTCCTGTTTTAAGCGTTGTTTGAATAATGTGTGTTTGTTGATGAATCATGAAGAAGAGGTAAAAAGTCGAAAGGGATGTGGAATGGCATTCACAGAAGACAAACAGCTGGTCTACGTAGTTCTCGACACATTCAAGGATGAACGTGTCATCCCCAGGTGGAGCCAATGTTGTTCAATATTTAACATAAGACATTGGTTTATTAAATTTTGATAAGTCATTGCACCGAACATTATATCAAATGGTGAAATGTTTGAAGAGTGGGTCGAAGTGAAACAAGGTAAGAGAAGTCACGTGCCTAAAAGCTAGAGGCAGAAATAATACGAAAGGGCCGAGGTATAAAGTAAAAAAGGGTAGCGGAAATACCAAAAGTGAAATTATGTGGTACGAAGAGTGCGCAACAAATATATTAAAAGAATTTTCCACTTTACGAATATGCGTACAAGGGAATGCTGCAGTTGGGAATTTCCGCGGGGTCAAGCAGCGAGAGAGGGAAGAGACCCATACCCCCGCGAAGTTGCAATAGGGTGACGTGGCAGAACGCAATGTGGGCCCTTACAACTGGTAGGTTATGTATTTAATTCACTTTTGGGGATGATATGTTTCAGGAATCATATGGCACATGCGGCAAAGAGGTAAGGTGAGTCCTAGATGAGCTGGTACTAAGGCCCGTACCAGTATTAAACCCGGCACGTGGTGTTCACCTATCCCCAACTAACGCCCAATCCCTACACGCCGCGTGCCCCACTGTCAGTGTCCTTACGACACTTACCCTGCTTGTTTCACCTCCACCCCTTTTTTCCTCAGTATTACCAATCTTAGATAGCAGTTTCCAGTATTTTACTGCGGTAAAAGTCTCAGGTCTTCCAGTTACGATATATACAAAGCGGGAAAAAGTACCAGGTCTACCCAATCATCACCAGACTACCCTCTACATCGCTTTCCCAAGAAAATTTACCTACTGTGCAGGTAATCCGTCCCTTACATTCCCTTTTTTTTCCTTTCTTTTTTCTTTTCAGATTTCATATGTCAGTCATGGGAAGGGGCACACCCAAGAAAAACGAAGCAGAGACTCCCCAGGTCCGAGAAACCAGAAACCCTCCTGGGTTCGAGCCTTTCATCGACCAGCAAGCTGGAATCTGCGATCACCAATACCCTTTCCCCATTAGCAGTATAAGGCCTGAGATTTTTTCGCGTCATGTCCATAATAGGGATCAATTCTGGGTGGTTGAATCAGGTTTCTACCATCAGATTACCCCCCCAGTCTTCCCAGTGGTCGATTTTATCTACTGGCTTAGAGACACCTACGATGAAAATCGAGGCACGTTTACCTCCCCTTAGGGGAACGATATTTTCTCCCTTTCGCCCGACATCATCAAGCAAGCCCTCTGTTTTCCCACCAGCGCCAACTACACTGATTTCAGTGAAGAAGCTTTAACTTCCCATTTTACTAAATCACCATGGGAGCATCAAAAGAGCTTCATTGCTTCTATTACCAGCAGCCAGGATACTACCCTTCCCGGTGCGGAACTCCTCCCATTAAACCTATTTAAGGAATAAGTGCAACCCATACTCGCTCTCATTGTGGGTCTTTTAGGTGTAGGCAGGTTGGGGGAAACTTTCAAAGTATGTGTTTTCTTTCTGTGGTTAATGTCTCAGAAGGGGGTCATCCTGGATATCCTGGGTTACTTATCTGCCAAAATTCACACCCATTTCCAAGAGCTTTCAGAAACCAGTCATTTTTGTTTCTGTTCAATAGTGTTCTATCTTTTCTTGTATCAGCATGCCGATAGGTTCGAGCGTTTGGGCTTGGATAGGGTATACGAGGTCAATTCTCAACCCCGACCTGTTTTTGACTGGAACTTTGCAGTGTGCAAATTGCAAAAAGGGGTGGGTTATTCAAGTTTCCTAAACAATCTCATGTCCATCGCTTACACCATCATTCATGATTCACCATCACCAATGGTTTTTCCTAAAATGAAGAACTGGCTACAAGCTGGTAAAACCCAGAGCACCGGGAATTGGTATCTCTCTGATAATTATACTGAAATTCGGGTCTATGGAGCCGAAGTCACCCCTTACCTACTACTCGTGTTTCCTGCTCGACGATTTTATGCTCTGGAGTATATTCGACAAGCCCTCAAAGCTGACCAGATCCACTTTGTCCCCGCTAAGAAGGGTTACATACTGAGGCTTCCTACCCATATCTGCTCGTTCATCATAAATTCAAGACTCGCCCTTCCCATTGTCGAGAATCTGTTGCAGGGCATGGACCTAAGACAGGGGAAGACTTGGGCCTATGATCCTCGGGAGATCATTTCAAACAGAAGAAAGAGGAACAGGTCTGCCCCTTATGTGCATGAACCAAGACCGTTTATAGAGTGGAAGGCTAACTTGGAAATTGGGCTTTGGTTTCGCAAATGGAGACAGATTTATCTACGACACGGGAAGAAGAAGGCATCAATAAAGGCTAAGAAGAAGAAGTGGGTCCTTCAGGAGTAGGTTCTCCCGCTTGTAAAAAGAAGAAAACAGTCTCAAGTGAAGCCGAAGTTATAGGGGAAGAACAGCTGCTTGAACCTTTCATACCATATGCGCCACTTGACAGCAGCAAGGCCGGAATCAAAGTGTTAAGAGACAACACCACCTCCTCCGACTTCACTGAGGTTTCACAGGCCATGGGAGACTATACTTCACTAGTGGCAGCCGAAAGGATCATGAAGAACAGGATAATCAGAGATAAGTACAAAGCTGAGCTGGAGGGGTATGTAGAAAAATATCACACCAGGATTTCCGCCACCATGAATGTGGATACTGAAAACCTGGTATTGTCTATGGCTGAAGCCCTTTTGGACCTGGATACAGGTGCCACTAGCTACCGGGTACTCCAGCATGCAATTGACATGACTAAGGTGCCAGCAACTGATATGTGTAACCTGTTTCAAGTTGTAGGTGATATGCTAAAGGACGAGGTAATGCGGGTTACCATCGCCCTGAGAAAACTCGAGAAAAATCATGAATAGGTGAGGATTACCCTGAAGAATGAGCAGGCAAGTACCCGCGCCCAGGAAAATCAAATACGTGGTCTCCGGGATCAAATCAAAGGGAAAGATACTGGGGAAGCAAACCCGCAGGGATTTTTAATAGACCAATTGCAGAAGGAAGTTGCCTCATTGAAAAGCAAAGCCCACATGCCGGCCTCCCAGCATGTGCAGACAGCCGAGTTGGCACAAGTAGAGAAAGAAAAAAAGGAATTGGCCGGCACATTGTCAAAATAAAGAGAAGAGAAGGAGAAATTGGCAGGAAAAATCGCTACCCTTCAGAGTAGGTTGTCAAAGCTACAGAACACTTGGGACACGCACAGCTGTGCGCATGCTACAACACCACTTGAGATGAGTTCACTTTCAGAGAAGCTGGACGCAGCGAAAGCTGCAAATGATATACTAGAGAAGTAGGCTTCCACTGCAAGGCAAAGGATCATGGATTTGGAAAAATCCCTGTCAGAGAATACTAGAAGAACAGAATAATTGCACAAAGAGATAGAACAAGAAAAGAAAACAAGGGCCGACCAGCAGAAGACCATAAATGATCTCAACGCACACCTAAAAGGTAACCTCACTCTCAGGGATGGTAGAAATATTATTTGGTCTGAGATCCTTTCAGCCGTAACAGAGCAATGGGAGTTTCTGAAAGTCATCGAGGAGATGAAATCCTCAGTACTCTATCTCAGGAGGCGATTTCAGGAAGGGGATCTCAATTTGGTCAACAGAGCTCAACGTGCCAGGGAGTATGTGTAATTCTTGAAAGGGCTGAGGGCTAAGGAAGCTGAGCAGCATGGCATAGTCAGTCAGCATAAGGAAGCCTTGGAATGCCAGAAAATCATTGATAAGGAATCGGCTCGTGTCAGGGCTTCGAAGGCCTTATAGCAGTTCGTATATAGCGTGGACCAGTTTGATGCGGTTTGGACTGAGATTATGATGGCAGGGCTTCCGACGTGCTGGGACTCCACCACCACTTCCATGCTACGACCATTACCAGAATATGAAGCATGCCTAAAGCAAGAAAGGGACCGGACAGATGTCCTATCAGACAAAACCACCCGGCTCAAAGTAGAAACCATGGTTGCATCACTCTGCCCAGAGTTTTCCCTCCTTCACTTGTTAAAACATAAAGTTCCTACCGAGGCAAACCCAAGTGATCTCACCGAGGCCTTCATTAGGGTAGAAGGATTTGCAGCGATGTTTGAGCCTGCCATGGACAGTCAGCAGAGGTGCACCCAGTTTGTCAGCCAAATTTCCAGTTCATCCGCAAACGTGCCGCCACTAGTATCAGCAACAGCCTCAACCCCTTCTCACAAATGATGCATTGTTATTTCATGATTCGGCCCTCGCGGCCTTTTTACTTTTGTTTACCTTATTTATTCTTTTTCAAGTTTCAGGTGGAATTTATTTTTCACCACAGCAATTTACTTTTACCTAGAATGTTATACAATTTTGGTTTTAAATGGTTGAGCGCCTAATAACAAAAGATGAGAGGTTTTTATTCCTCATCATGATTTTTGTTGCTTTGACAAGGACTTCTAACAAATTCCTAGCATGTGAGGAAGATATTTTCCCAAAATATCTTCTCGCCCATGTATGAAGGTTCCTATATAAACAAGAACAACAGAGAACGTCGGGTTCTAGATTTATTAGAAAAACTATGCTGTAAGAGGATTTTGTATGCATTTTTGTTTAACTCTTGCATGAAGATTCAGAGCCCGTTGGGTTTCAATGAAGAGAATTTTTATTTGTAAGGAAGATTCCAGTCTATGATATTTAATAGAACGTTACTTCGCCTTTATGTGTTAATCAATTGTTCATCTTATCTCATCCATTTCTCCTGTATCATGTTTTGGAATGCAAGCAGCTCATTGATTTTAATGTGAACTTATCCAAGTTGATACTTATGTTGGAATCAATCTAACGCTTTAAATATGGCTCATGCATGATATATTGTTCCACTCTCACTGCACCCATACTTCTGCTATATTGGCTTCGATGTGATGTTATTTTGGAATACACTATTATTGTGAATGGATTCTTAAATAGATAAGCCCATTACATGGTGATATGTGTGTCCGGATATTATCTATGCGACGGCTGATATTTTATTATTCTTTCTTACATAGTGAACATCTACATATTATTGATTTATTTTAAAGTATTGTGGAACTGGCCCTCTTTACCGTGAACTGTCTTTGAGTTGTCTGATGCCTTTGCGTAAGAGTTTTACACTTTGTCTCTGCAATATATCTTTTGCGCGTCAAACTTCTGAAAATTTTGGTCCCATTCAAAGCTGAACTTCCTGTTTATAAATGAAAAGAATGAGAGCTCCGTCCTGTTTAGTTGTCCCCGTTATATTACATTACTTTTTCTCTCTGCTGTTTAAGATGTCCTAGGCACTGGTCTTTCACAACTCAAGGTTGTCTCTAGGATTGACAACATGGCCAATCGCAGGCTACCACGTGGCAGGCCTGGAGGCCACAATGTCGCCCCAAGCTGGAGAATGGATGGTCTTTTAAAATTTTTGTTACTCTACAGGATTCAAAACTGGCTCTACATACTGCTAGCCAAATGTCCCGACTGGCCCACTTGTGGGTTAGTTCTTGTCCAATATGGCACACGAGTTTGATTTGTGGTTTAAAATATTTTGCAGCGGAAAATTAAAGGAGCTAGCCCCTTAGGGATAGCCCAAACCCATGTGACCCAACCACCCACAACCATACGACACTCTTCGATGGTTAATATTACGACAGAATATTATGCCATGTGGCTAGCACCGAACTTAATATGAAATGCCACGGTTAGTTAACGTTTCCGCCGGCGGTTCTGACAGAAATACAACATGTGACCACACCCTAGCATTTAATTTAACCTTTAGCAGTTACCGAAAAATTTGGGCGCAGTTCTGCCTTTTCTGGAGTTTTTCCATTTTTGGCGCTCTTAACTGGAGTTCCTCTAGTTTTGGAAGAGTTTTTCTAGGGATATTGGGAAAAAATTGTTTTTTCCATAACTCATTTAGTTTTCAACCAAACAAGGTGCAAAAATAGTCAATTTTGGGTATTCTCGACATTCTGAGGATTTAGGAACAGGTTTTAGGTCAAACAGAGGTCATCTTCAGTAGTTTTAGCTTCGAGGAAGATCAAGGATCCATCAGGACCATCATGGAGAAGGCACTGTATTGGGATTTCTTTATGTGTTTTATGTAAATGAATAGTCATCTCTAGCTAATTCATACCTTTTGAAGTTGATTTTACAGATATTTTTTCCTATTGAGGCTTATTTTCACTTGTACTTACATTTTGAGAAAATTAATACATGAGGGACATGCCATTGGGAGATGGACCAGCATATGTAGCCCAGGAGGGGTGAAATTCTTCAAAAAATTGTTGAGTAATGTGCTTTGTGAAGTTTATTTCTCTATTATTTATTTTTGTACAATGATAAATGGTTAAAATACTTAATCAATCCTCACACAGAAATCTATTTAACAAAGCCAGAACTATTTGTATAAATCGCAAATTAAGGATAACCTTATGCACACATTATTATTACTGTTTGGATACTTAGCATAGCATAACTAACAATGCTTCAGTTCTTTCTCTTAGATACCCCATTATACTATGGGTTTTTGGGTGTTGTCATTTCTCTTCAAATGCCTTATTTCGCCCAAAAATTCTTGAATTCATTCGAAACATACTCACCTCCATTGTCGCTCCTACATTCCTTCACCTTCTTGTTGGTCTCTTTCTCAGCTAGTGCCTTGAATTCTACAAACTTGCAGAATGTTTTATCCTTCTTCTGAATGAAGAAGTTCCAAAATTTCCTTGATAAATCAACAATAAAAATAGCAAAATATTTTTGTCCGGTAGTGGAGGTTGTCGATAAAGGTAATTAAACATTAGATTGGATTCTTTCCAAGACTGCATGTAATATTTTTTCTCAATCATAGAATGTGGATTTTAGATACTTCCTTGAGGTACCTTTTTCGACATCGTGTGGCTCAAGTGCTCCTTTAGGGAGGCTAGTGACTATTTTTTTCATAATATTTATGCACCATGAAACTTTCTACACCCTATCATGTGGAACGAGGCACCGGGGTGAAAAGTGCCACATGCTCCACATCACGGTGTTGGTCATGCATGTGATAAGGGTGAAGTCAAGCTTGAACTATGAATCCAAGGCTTCACCTACTTCTCCTCCTGATTTCTTCTTCCTCAAATTTTTGTGTGGACACTTCACTGCACAGTGCTTGAATTCATGAAAATTGAATCATTTGATTTTGGACAAGTATTTCTTCTTGCCCCCTTAGCTGAATTCTAGTTTGGTTTGAGACTTCTTCCCTTTTCCCTTATTTCCCTTTCCAACCAATGAAAATATTTCCTCATCCTCTCCCTTGGATGAAGCTCCATCTCTGGTATTCCAGCTAATCTCTTCTTGTACCAAATTGGACCATAAGCGTGCCCAATTCAGTGATTTATCCCTCTCGTTCATTGAGTCATGGTGGCTATGCCAACTTTGCGGAAGGCCTAGAAGAGCTAGGCTCACCAAGTAATCTTCTAGAACATTCACACCAATCCCTTCGATCTCATCATGAACTTGTGTAAATATACTAAGATACTGCAGAATAATGTCATTCCTCTGCATATTGATGTTTCGAAGTTTGTCTTTGAGGGGTGGTTTTCTATGATCATTGTTATTCTCGAATAGCTCTGACAATATCTTCCACATTTTGAATGGAGTTCTTTCCCATGGATATTTGAGATAATTTGGTCTCACACTCCCTCCAATATTATTCTCCTCGCCTTGGATACATCTTTCTTCCATTGAGCTAGCTTTTGGGCATCAATTGATGTTGGTTTTTTAATGTTTATCTTGACATTATAAAAATCTTTTGTCTTCAAGGACCGCCTCCATGTGATCCTTCCATGCAATGAAATTTGATTTTCCTTCCAAGGTATACTCAATTCTTAGCCCGTTGAAGGTCATTTTCCAAAATCTAAAGATATCCTACTACAGTAAAGCTGAAAATTCAAACATCCTGAGAAACAACTTCAAAACTCTTGTTGTAATGTGATTCCTACTCATACTATATAGGAATGTGGTGTATAATTCCAACAACTCAAGAAGTTTTAATCAAAATCATGAGACACAATTCTAATATAATTCTCTGCAAAAATTAATTCACAATTTAGAACCTCAATCTCAAACATGCAACAAGAAATAACACACACGCACAATATTTTTCTAGGGGAAAACAACTCCTAAAAATCCCTTAAATCTTGCTTGCATTAAATCAAAATAATAGAGATGTGTTACAATTTCTAGCTATGTCTGAGCCCAACCCACAAGTGAATAACTTATCTCTCTACTCAATGAGAATTTATGACCAATAATTAGTCAATTTTTACTCATCTTGAGAACATGTTTCCTTGCACAAATCCCGAGGAATTAGGCCCCTATTATTTAGGAATATTCCTTCAATTTATTGTGCAATTCCCAAGGTTAGTCCTCTGACTGAATGCAACACCTGTACACTCAAGAATAGTCTAGAACTAATGCTACACTATCTTGGAATCTCCACCACAAATGGGGAACTCAAATTCTCTACATGCACTAGATATTTTGGGTTGATTGATCAGTTAACTCAATGATCACTGAGTTAGACTGTTGTCCCACTACACAACTAACCTTCCACAAGTTCCTCCAATAGTTAGAACTAGTTCAACTGAAAACAACTTGAAATAACTGACCTTGATTTCTACAAATTAGAAATCATACATTCTTAAATGAACTCCAAGCCCTCTAACTCGAATTTATTGAGCTAACTAAGTGAAAAGAGCCATGTTACACAAGTTAACTGCATCCACATTGTCTATTGATGTGGAAATTCGTATGTTCTCAATTTGACTAAGGCAAAGTCAAATTGAGATTCTCTTGCTGCATTTTCAACACATCAATAGTGAGGATCTTATTCTTCCATATTAGCCATCCAAAAATATTAAAATTTGTTGGAATTTTCCATCTCCATACATAAACAAACCATCTATAATTACCTTAGGTTGTAAATCATGATATATGAAGGAGTATGTCTCAACTACAGTCAAATTGTCACTCTTCAGGTTACCATTCTGTTGTGAAGCCAACTCCAAAATAGAAGAAAAGAGATATCAACGCCTTATAAATAAGCCACTTCGAGGAGGAAACCTCCAATACATTACATGAATGAACAATTCTTCGATGATACAAATTACAAAACCTCCTTTCTATATATAGGAGTCCATGGGGCGACAATGTAATCCTAGCCGACCTAACAATAATAATTTAAGGGCACAATAATAGCAATATGGGGTTACAGAGGTACAATAATAACAATAAGGGGGTTACAATAACAACAATAAGGGACTATACTAGTAATATAGGGACCTAACATGCCCCTCTCCTTCAAAAAAGTGTTGTCCTCAACGCTTGAGTAGCTCTGGGTGCTTCTGTATAAAATTCTCACCCTCCCATGTAGAATCTTCAGTGGGTAAGTTCTTCCACTTGATGAGATACTCTGAAATTGATCGATTCCGTAGCTGTCGAGTTCTTGTTTCCATGACCGCTTCAGGTTCCAATATGATTTTTCCTTCCTCATCAAGTTCTGGCAATATTGTTTGAACTGGAAGATTTTCACCTATAACCTTCTTAAAGCATGAAACATGGAAAACTGGATGTACTCGCGAAGAAGCAGGAAGCTCCAATTTGTATGCCATAGTACCAATATTTTGCAACACCTTGTAAGGACCATAGTACTTTGGTGATAATTTATTATCCTTCTTAGCTTGCTTGAGGGACATTTGTTTGTATGGTTGTAGCCGTAAAAATACCCAATTTCCTACATCAAAACTTCTCTCGCTGCGATGTTGATCTGCCTGTTGTTTCATTCGATTTTGTGCCAAATTCAGGTTATCCTTTAAGAGTTGGAGAACTTCTTGCTGATGCTCGATGTGATCTTCCACTGCTTGAACCTTCAAATTTGCCCTTAAAGATGATGTGATGGATGGTGGATGATATCCATAAAGTGCCATAAATGGGGTCATTTTTGCTGCAGTATGGAAGGAAGTGTTATACCACCATTCGGTGAGAGGTAACCACTTGACCCATTGTGTTTGTTTATCAGATACAAAACAACGAAGATATCCTTCCAAACATTTATTTACTATCTCAGTTTGACCATCAGATTGAGGATGATAAGATGAGCTATGAGCTAATTGAGCACCCAAACAAGAAAATAACTCCGTCCAAAAATTTCCAGTAAAAATGGGATCTTTGTCGCTCACAATAACCCTTGGGTTTCCATGTAGCTTTTGAATTGTGTCCATAAATTTAGTAGCAACTGTACTTGCTTTAAATGGATGAGATAATGCACAAAAGTGTGCATACTTGGTAAGTCTATCAACTACCACCATGATGACACTCTTTCCTTCGGACTTAGGTAAACCTGTGATAAAATCCATTGAAATCTCCTCCCAACGTTGACTTGGAATGTATAAAGGTTGTAGAAGTCCCGGGGTCTTAATTGTCTCAACTTTATTCTGCTGGCAAACCAAACATTCCGCCACAAAATTTTGAATATCAGATTTAAGGCCATCCCAAAAAAATTCTTTCTTCACCCTGTGGTAAGTTTTTAAAAATCCTGAGTGTCCTCCTAAAGGAGAAGTGTGCAATTCCAGAAGAATCTTTGTTTTAGTTGGGAATTCTTACAAAGATATAAGCGATCTTTGTACCATAAGGAATCATTTTTCCAACTAAATGTATCAGATGTACTAGGATCTTGCTGCAACTTTTGAATGAGTGTCCATACATCTTTCTCCTTCTTCCATTCATCTCTTGCTTCAGTTATCCAATCTGGTTGGATAATAGAAATGGCACAAAGCAATGCTTCCACCTCTTCATTCTTTCTTGAGAGTGCATCCGCAACAACATTAAGCTTTCCTTTTTTGTAGATTATTTCAAAGTCATAACCCAACATCTTTGTGACCCATTTTTGCTGCTCTTCTGAAGATAGTCTTTGTTCCAAAAAGTGTTTAAGACTATCATGATCAGTTTTTACCTTGAAGTGTCTTCCCATTAGGTAAGTTCACCATTTCTTTAGTGCATGCAGTATTGTTAACATTTCCTTCTCATAAATAGGTTTTTGTAAATACTTTCCTTTGATTGGACGACTTTCAAAAGCAATGGGTCTTCCTTCCCGCATTAAAACTGCACCAATTCCATTTCCTGAGGCATCACATTCCACAATAAAGGTTTTTGTGAAGTCTGGCGTAGCTAAGACCGGTGCTAGGCACATTGCCTCTTTAAGATGTTCAAAGGCCTTAGTTGCTTCAGGAGTCCATGAAATGCATCTTTCTTCAATAATGTTGTTAGAGGTGCTGCTATTCTCCCATAATTCTTAACAAACTTGCGATAATACCCTATTAACCCAAGAAATCCTCGCAACTGCTTTATGGTTGTGGGGACTTTCCATTCCTTAATGGCTTTAATTTTGTTAGGGTCTACCTTAACACCTTCGTGAGATACAATATGACCCAGATATTCCACCTCTTGTACTCCAAAGAAACATTTGGATGTTTTTGCATATAATTGTTTCTCCTCCAATAGTTTGAGCACCCTGTCAACATGTTGAACATGATCCTTCCAAGACCTGTTGTAGATTAGTATATCATCAAAAAATACTAGCACAAATTTTCTAAGGAAGGGTTTGAAAATGAATTCATCAACCCTTGAAATGTAGAAGGTGCATTGGTAAGGCCAAAAGGCATGACCAAAAATTCATAATGACCCTCATGAGTTCAAAATGTTGTTTTTGGAATATCTTCTGTCTTCATTCTAATTTGATGATATCCTGAACGAAGATCCAACTTGGTAAAATAAATTGCTCCATGTAATTCATCCAATAATTCATCAATCACAGGAATGGGAAATTTATCTTTAATGGTGAGCTTATTGAGCTCCCTATAATCCCGACACATGCGCCATGATCCATCCTTCTTGTGTACCAATACTACAGGAGCAGAGAAAGAACTTTGACTAGGTTGAATTATACCTGCCTCTAACATTTCTGCAATCATACGTTCAATTTCGCTCTTTTGGACATAAGGATATCTATAAGGCATGATGTTTGGAGGAACACTTCCTGGAATCAAATGAATAGCATGATCATGACCACAAATAGGTGGGAGTCCTTTGGGAGTTTCAAACACCTTGGAATGATTGTCCAAGACTTGTTGGAGATCTGCAGAAATAGATGATTTTGATGTTGGAACTTCTAGTGAGCATAATTGTGCAATTACACCTCGTTGTTCTTTATTTAGAAGCTTTTTCATGACATTAGAGCTTATTATCTTTCCCGGATTCCCTGCAATACCCCGTAATTCGACTTCCTTTCCTTCTGAAAAAAATTTCAAGAAAAGTTCTTGAAAATTAAAAGCTACCGTCCCCAAAGATTGTAACCATTGTACTCCTAGTACAACATCAGCACCTCCCATAGGAATGGAAAGCATTGGACTATTCAATACATATTCCCCCATGGTTAGCTTGATATTATGGACATCAATTCCTCGGATTCCACCATTTAAATTCAAACAAACTCTTGAACTTATAACTAGCCTAATGTTTTCTAAGAACATCAAAATCATCAACACTATTACCTTTTTCTTCTTGATATTGTTATCACTCAGATTTTCCTTGAAGCTATGGAAAAGGAAGTAAATCCGAGGTAACCACAAACCAACCTTCAGATACAGAATCTAGCCAATCTATATCCAGAGAGGGCTCTCTCTTTAAAATTTATCTTTGTTCTTAGAAAACATTAGGCTAGTTATAAGTTCAAGAGTTTGTTTGAATTTAAATGGTGGAATCCGCCAACTAAGGGCACGATTGAGTATTTCAGGCCATTGGGCTATGGAGTCGAAAGGATGGATTTACTGGATTAAGTTTCTACACACAAGATGGCTTTCCAGGGCAAGACAGCCAAACAGAGATCAATTTTAGATATTAAAGTGAATGGAATGGATTTTGAAGGGATGAAAGGAAATTAAGAATCTTTCAACATGTTCAAAGAAATAAAGTGAATGATTAAAAATAAAGAGCAGTTAATAATTCTTCACTATAGTAATCAAAATGTTTAAACCAGCGAAACAAGAGCAATTAAGAATTCATTGTTTATAACTAGTTTAGAAGAAAACATTTAGAACAATCACAATTGAAATCAGAGTACACTTAAGAAATTTTTGATTTATTCCTTTTTGTCAATTATTCTGAAATGGAACACAGTGATATTATAAACAAATATAAAAATTAAAACATAGGATAGAAATGACTTATTGAACTGTAGTCCAACACATGAATCCTGCAAAAAGTCTTGAGCTTCAATTCATCATCCAGCAAGCCGCAAAGAAATTTCTCCAAAACAATTTTATTCCAAAAATTCAATGTTACAGCAAAGTAGTAGAATCCACCCTCACTAATTCGATTGAGGGTTTATTTATACAAAAGATTATTTAAAATATCTCATAACAAAAGAGATATAATCTAGGGTGACTAATGAATAAGTTACAGTAAAAATAGAGACAGATGGTCTCGTAAATAGGAGAAATTAGTTGATGCTGTGTGCTGTCTCCTCCTTTTTAGAATGTGCTGGAAGCAGTTCCTTTGTTTTAGCTCGTTGCTGTCTTCTTGAGTAATTCTTTTCTGACTGCCTTGCTTGTCTGATACTCTTTTATTCTTACTGATACACTTTAACTATTGAACTGATACTCTTTGACCTTTATTCAGCTATTTATCCTTTATCAAGATATACCTCAGTAAAAAAGGCAAAAAATTTACCCAAGGATAAATTTTATAAAAGTTCCATCATCTCATCCCACCATTTAACTTCTGGCACTCTGGTTCTTTGAAATTTTCTCAATGTTTCATCAGCTTCGGTGTATTCGAAAAAATTAGGCTGATATGGAAACAAATTTTTTATTTCATTTTCAAGATAAAATAAACTCTCCAATTTTTCATAAAGACTTTTCCCTGTTGGTAATGTTCCTTCTTCTATACTGGTTGAAGAACTGGCTTGATCATTAACCTGTTTGTTTACTTTTGCTACAAAACTTTCCAAATCCATTAATTTATCTTCTGTAATAACAGGACTAGGTAAACCTTTATTTAACAAATCATCAAATCTTTATTTCAAGGTAAAAATTTCTTGCTGCATGTCTGAACACCTTCGTTCAAGATTTTTCAAAAGAGTTCTTTTGGTAAAAACTCTTTTGATTTCTAAGATAGTTCCTGTCCTGTCCTGAATTCCAAATTCTACAAGTTGCTGTTTATTCTAGGTATTCAAAAAATTGATAAGTCTATTGGCTTCTTCTGGCATATTTCCTAACTCTTGTCTTGCTCTCTCAGTTTCTTCCAGAGCCACTTTGACTAAATCCTGTTGTTCATGTATTATTTCAATAGAAGACCAAACATCCCTTATTGACTGTATAATATTATTCCAAAGAATTTCTTTCAATTCACCTAAAGGTTTTTCCATTGCAAGATCCTTTTCCAATGCTTTAACTGATTTTTCTAGTCTTTTGATTTCTCTTGTCTTCTCAGCAACACTCATTTTTTATTGATCGTATTTATTTTCCAGAGTAGAAAGCTGAATCTTTAAGCTTTGGATTTTTGTCACTTGCAGTTTTAATTCATTCATTACTTTGATTAATTCATCATAACTCTTATCAGAAGTGTTCACCTGTGTTAGCTCTGCTTGTTGGCCTGTGATTGATGTACCTGTTCCTGTGGCTGCATGTGTTTTAGTTTCTGGAATAATGGACTCTTTATCTTTTAATGCTTGTTCAAGTTCTTTTTCTGTTTCAGCAAGTCGTTCATTCATTTTTAAAAGTAATTCCATCGCCTCTTCTTCTGAATTTTTCTTCATTACTTCTTCAGTCTGAGGGTGCCTTGAAACTGGTAGTTTCAATTGTTTCCTTAATGCAGCAATATCATCATCTTTCTTTTTAATCAATGTTTCAATACCCTTGACATCCTTTGGATTGTGACCTAATCCAATTATTATCTCTTCCAATGTTTTTATCCTGTTATCTTTGGCTTGAGAAGAAACCTTTTCAATCTGCAATTGTGTACTGGTGTTCTCTAAAGAATCTTGTAGTTTATGAGCTGCCATTGCTTTGTCAGTAAGGGTGGAATAGATCATTTCTCCAGTCTGCTTGTGTAATTCAATTTGATCTAATGGATGAATATCTTTTGCTAGGACCTCAAAATTGGTCCTAATGTAATCAGCTGTTGTCTGTGGTTTTGGAACTTTAGATTTGAAATGGCTCATTAACATTTTCCCTTGTTGAATGTCAAAAGCTGACATCAATATCTCTTGATTTTGTGGAGCCATTTTAAGATACTGATTATACACCTAGACCCTTAGTGGATAATTCCTTGCTTTTATACTGATAAATGTCTTTTTTATGTCTCCTGCATCTTTCATTGGAGGTTTAAAAGAAGATATTTCTGTACTCAACTTCCTGTGTATTGGTTTTCCTTGAAGATCAGAGCGTGTACCACTAACTGAACTTCTTTGTTGATTATCTTCTCTTTCTGGAATATCAATGATTTCTTCAAATGATTCCACTTCTGGAAGTGGGTTCAGTTTCTGCCTTTTGGTCTGAGGCTGTTGTGAAGATTCATTAAGAGGAGTAGTACCTTCAGCCTCTCTTTTCTTGCCCTTTTCCACTTTATATGGAGTCTGTAAGATTGATATTTCTATTGGATTAGTTTGAATAGAAGAAACCTGAACTTGATCCTATCCTTTGGAAGTTTGAGGTTGTTCTGTCATTTTGAATGTTTCAATCACTTGTATTTCAGGCTCTTTCTCTTTTCCTTTGGTTTCAACTGCAATTGATGGCATGTTTTCCTGTACTTCCTGTTGAAAATTCCTTGCTGAAGAAGGACCAATGTTCGGTACCTGCACTTGCCCAAAAAATTCTAGGTCAAGCATTTTTCCAAGATCTTTCATTACATTGTCCATATTGACTTCTTCACTATCCTGTTCAATTAATGTTCCCTCCACCCATTCATCTTTATTAGCATACTATCCAATTTCTGGAATCCTATGATGGATGTAAGGTGCTGATTTATTTTTCATTCTTTTGTCACAAATGAAGTTGAATGGGTCATAAGGGGCCCAGTAGAAACTCTTTTGCAATCTGAAACGGTCTTCTAGTATTCTTTCAGCTTCTTGTCCAGCATCCATAGAATTTCATATAAATGGACCTAATTGACCTTTGATTCGGAGCTGGGCTTTCTTCTTTGCATTACAAAAATGAATAATATCAGAGTTATTCATTTGCCTGAAGTACTCTAAAGAAAAAAGTCTCATAGGCACATACTTTGGCAATTTAAATGGACATAATTCACATCCATATATTCTAACTTCTGTATAATTTTGGTACAAGTACCAATCACCAATTTTGTAGTGTTTTGAAAGTTACAGAGTTTTCTTAATTTCACTGCTGAGTCTTGGAGGAGGAACTCCTGTCAACAAGGCAGTTGTAGGGTGTATAAACAGATCAATGAATTCATTATAGGAATAAGGAGAATCTTTGAAATTATGGGTGATGGCTGACCAAAATATGACAGACCTGGGATTTCCTTGGACATTGAGCTTTTGAACATGGAAAGGAAAGTTTTCAGACTGGTAATATATCATGAGGTGATAGATGATAGAGGAATATTTGAAGACTTTCTCATTTTCTAATCTCATGAATTGATCATGGATTTTGTTGGCTATGTAAGATGCAAAGTCATATTTGACAGCAGGAGGTTGTCCAGGAGTGAAGATAGACAATAATACTAGAGTTAACTCATCAACATACTCACTAGTATTAAAGCCCATGATAAAAGAAATCATATTCAGAATAATCTGGCCCATTTCAGTAAAAAAGGCACTAACATAGGGAGGTGGGCCCTTGGGCTGATGTTCAGGTAACATGAAAGTCTGACAGATGCGTTTTACCTCTTCAGGGGACAACTGGGTAGATTTTTCAAGCAATTCTCCAATGAGCAAGGGAGTGAGGTTTTGACCAGGTTCAAAATGGAGCATATCATTGATGGACTGAGCAGTAATAGGGAAAAGGACATTCTGGTTTGGGGATAAAACTGCTCTCTGAATTGGATCATAATTAGCATGGCAATAATGGATAATTTCAGGAAAGATATGGACTGAGGGTAAAAGGTATCTCGGGAAATTAGATTCCCATAACCCAATAACGTCCAAGCCATTCAAATGATTATCTCTGCAGCGACAATGAATTCGAAGGGGGCTTTCACTGAAAACTAAGTATTTGATCTGAAAATCTTTATCCACTACTGGCAAATATTCCAATTCTCTATGAGGGGCGTTCAATGGATCAACATTTAAAGCCACTGGGACTTCCATTTTTGGTTCTTGTGGATTCAAAAATGGAAATTCGGGGGTTTTTATGAAAATGGGGCACAATTACCAGTTTTGGGAGTATAATTATAGTTCTGAGAACTAAAATATATCACAAGAAAGTTCTGTTCAGACTGTATTGCGGAATTAAAACTTGAGTGAGGATTTTTAACAAAGTCTAGCAAGAAATCGGAATAAATACATGTTTATGGGAAATGGTAGTGTTTTAACAGGTACAATCTGACTGCAGATGGTCGCTGGGAAACTGGAATGGTAGAGGTCTTCAGCAAAATTCGATTAAATAGCAATTGACAGTAGATTTTTGAATTTCTCAGTATGGAGGGCGCAGTTGTTTTTAGCATGCAGAATGATGAAAAATGTGCGAACTTTTGTTTTATTTACAAAGTCAAACGGGGAGGAATTTTTTATTATTTTATTAAATGATGTCAGCGTGTACGGGAGGTGAGTCACGGGGGGAAATAGTGGTAAGCGGTTTTATTCCGCACTGCTTTTGAGGGGAAGCAATTTTGGGTGGATAGGTAGCGAAGCGATACAGTAATCGACACATAGCCAAACACTGTTTGGAATACCGCTGGAATTTCGTGAGTTATATTTCGGACGGAGGATGGGTAGCGGAATTGATGCGAGCCGTCAATCATGGGCGAGTTGATCTAATGGCGGATAGAACAGGGAGATGTCGGAGTGTTAATGTGCGGGGGTTCAATGTAATTAACGTTAATTAATTATTTCGGGTGGGATTTGATTGGCTGGAGGTTTGGCTATTTAATTAATCATGTGGATTAATTAAATCCCTTGTACGATGGACTGTCGGGGGCAATGTGCACGGGATGGGTTAATTTATTTGTTTTTTTGTTTTCAACATATAAATTATACGTTTAAAGGATTTTCCATATATTTTATTTATACAATAAATAAATCAATGTGATTCATTTACCGTAGGGGGGCGGGAATAATATTAAGGTTATATTTTAGCCAAAAGGGGGTATAATGTGAGTTTTTTATTTGAATAAGTGGGAATAAATACTTTTGGCTTAAATAGTTATAATACATGGGTTCTTGGGATATTTATATAGGAGGAGTTATATACTATAGCAAAAAGATTATTTCAATAGGGATTTAATAAATAAAGTTAGAAATTAGCGTGAGATGGATTTTTATGGATCATTGCATGTTTTTCCTAAGTAAAATGGGATTTTTCTTAGGAAAAGATTTTTATGAATGAATGAGTATGATGATGAATATTTTTAAATACTAAGGTTTTCTCCAATCATTGGGCCGAGGGTCCGGTCCCTCCAAAAGTCAAGGAAATTCCTTGAGCCCCTTTAATCTTCAAATTCCTTAGCACTTAGGGGAAATTAGTAAATTTTTAGGGAAAAAGTGAGATGGGAAGTTAATGATTTTGACCTTGCTTTGTTCTAAAATTCTGTCAATGTAGTGTTTTGCCTTTGCACTTTGTGATGAAAGTAAAATTGAACACATTTAGAACCATCATTTATCACATATAATTCTACAACAACATCTACCTACCCTACTTACTTTACCCTACCATTTTGTCTTCTTTATTAGGGTGCACTTAGACTGGAAAACCCTTATCAATATTTTTTCTTTTACATGGAAAATATATCTATTTCTACACTTATTACATCCAAGGGCTCAGATTAAATTGTTGAGCACCTTTTATTTACTCTACCTATCTACTTATCTGGCAAGATTAAACTGTTTGGTCAGATATTTATTCTCTATTCTACAACATGAAATTGAAAAATGAATGAGTCAAGTTTAAACAGTTTGACTCTTCATAAATTGTGGCAAAAGTTTGACAATCTGCACACAATTTTGTTTATTACAAAAATGAAATAGTAGTGGCATTTCGACTTGCACACTTTCCATGGCCTTCTTTTTGTTTGGGGTTCATTTCTTTCACTTTTTGGACCATTTTATTCTTTTCACCCTTTGATTTCTCTTTTAGGGTATACCCTCTTTATATTTTAAAAAAAAAAATTGATTTTTTTATTTTAAAAGAATATGGAACACCTTTGCACAAGAAAAAGGTTTGAACATATTGCATAGTTCAATAAGACAATCATGAAAAATGACACCTATTGGTATAGGAGTCTAACACTGGCTCCACTTGGGGATGGCTTTTCTTGGCGAAAAGTCAAGAACAGCAGGTCAGATTCCTCAAAATGCCTTTAACTGAACCATGAAATCTTATTTTTCTGGTAGTTTTATTGTATATATGATAGTGAAACTTCTGAAGCTTAGGGCCTTCACTTCGGGCTTCAACTCCAACAAGTCACCATCCAATCAAAACTGATGCATTAGAAAGGATATATTATGTACAAGTTAGAAAAAATCAAAACATCTTAGTAAATAGGATCAAAACAGTTCTTTAGCATTCGACCATTGACTGGTCCTTCCTCAGCTTCTGAACCATCCAAATTCTTCAAAAAGTATGTGTTATTTCCCTGTAAAGCATGAATGATGTAAGGTCATTTCCATAAGAAATCAAATTTCCCATGTTTTCCTTTATCTTCCCTTCTGGAATCCCATCTCAGAACTTTGTCTCCTAGTTGAAAATCTTCTGCTTTAGTCCTTTTGTCAAACATTTTCTTTAACTTTTCCTGCAAGACTTGGGATCGTTGATACACTTCTTCTCTGGTCTGTTGCAAGTGAATTGTTTGGTTTATTCTTCTCTGAATATCATTTGGTTCTACTTGAGCCTCCTGAAGTAACTTCATAACAGGAATTCCTAAGGATGATGGAAATCTAGCCTCAATACCATAAAATAATTCATATGGACTGGTCCCAATTGATTTCTTAGTTGTAAGTCTGTCTGCCCACAATGCATTGGTAAGTTTCTTATGCCAATTCTTTTTATTCTCTTCCAATAATTTTTTAATGATATTAATAAGGCTTTTATTGGAAGATTCTGCCAGTCCATTACCCTGAGGATAATAGGCTGTTGAATGGCCTAAAGTGATGTGATATTTATTGCAGAAACTAATCATTTTCTTAGACTTAAATGCGGCAGCATTATCTGTTATAATTTTTTCTGGACAGCCAAATCTTGAAAGTATATTGGTTTCTAAAAACCCTATAATTACAGAATCATTGGCTTGTCTGCATGGGATAGCTTCAATCCATTTAGTAAAGTAATCTGTGGCAGTAAGGATCCATATGTGTTTCCCAGAAGAAGGAGGATAGATTTCTCCAATAAAATCTAGTCCCCATTGTTGAAAGGGTCTCTCAGTGGAAATTGGCTTTAATGGTAAAGATAACAATTTTATTTTACCCTCAAAGATCTGACACTTATGACAAGAAGTTACAAATTTCTTAACATATGAAAACAAGGTTGGCCAGTAAAAACCAGCCCTTGAGATTTTATCTACAGTTGACTTCCAGTAGAGGTGTCCACCACAATCTCCTGCATGAAATTCATTAAGAACCTTGTCAGTTTCATCTTTCAATAAAAAATTTAATAGAATTCCATCATGATTCTTCCAAAAAAAGCACTATCTAAAATACAATACTTTAAAGATGTCATTTTTAAGAACCTTTGTTTCGTCCTGGATAACCCTGGAGGATCTTGCAGGTTTAACAAAACATAAATGATATCAGTGTACCAGGGTGAGTCTAAAAAGGTCTGACTGATCTGTGGAGTCGCCATCTCCTGTTCGTCATCCAGTTCGTTAATGTCCAGGCCTTGGCAATTAGTTTCAGTCATGAGTTGAGCCAAACCTTGTCCTTTTATGATTTTTGTAGGTCTTATTTCAATATCATATTCTAATATGGTAGCTATCCACTTACCTCTTTTGCCTTCAATACCATCTTGAGTTAAGATGTCTTTAACGACATCATTAGGTACATAAGCTATCACATGAGAATATAATATATAAACTCTGAAATCTTTAATTGCTTTCACAAGTGCAAAATCCTATTTCTCCATGATATTGTATTTCAAATATGCATCTCTAAGTGCTTTACTAAAAAAGGCTATTGGTTTTTCACATCCTTGATCATCCTTTTGTAGTAAAACAATTGCAATTGTATGTTCAGAAGCAAATGAAAAAATTATGAAATCTCTATCAAACTTTGGACTGGTAAGAACTGTTGTTCTGGTTAAAGCCATTTTGATTTCTTCAAATGATTGCTTGGCTTCTACAGTCCAGTCAAGACTTGAATTCGTTTTTAACATGTTAGTAAGCAGTCTAAGTAATTCAGCTAAACTATAAATGAATCTTCTCAAAAAAATGATCTTTCCTATGAAAGCTTGAAGCTCTTTAATGTTCCTTGGATGAGGTATCTACAATATGGCTTGTATTTTTTCAGGATCAATTCTAATGCCATCTTTAGAAATAATGTGACCCAGGAGCTTACCTTCTTCAAGACCAAACAATGAATTTTTAGGATTTAAAGAAATACCATACTTTCTGCATTTTATAAACACTTGTCTTAGATGATCTAAATGTTGCTGATCTGTCTTTGAAAAAATAGTTAAATCATCTAGATAAATAACCAGAAAATCATGAATTTCTTTGGCGAATGCAATGTCCATTGCTCTTTGGAAGGTGGCCCCTGCATTTTTGAGTCCAAAAGGCATCTTAACATATTTAAAAGTACCCCATGGTGTTGTAAATGTTGTTTTGTCTTGATCATCAGGATGAACCAAAATCTAGTTGTATCCTGAAAATCCATCCAGAAGAGAAACCCTTGAAGATCCTACTACCCTTTGTAAGATATGGTCCATTTTAGGCAAAGGATAGTTATCTTTTAAATAAACTTTGTTCAAATTTCTCAAATCGACACATAGTCTAATCTCTCCAGTCTTTTTTCTTGTTGGTACTATATTAGAAACCCATTCGGAGAACCTAATAGGAGCTATAATTCATGCTTTATACATTATTTTAATTTCTTTCTCAATTGAAGGTAGTAAAACATGGTTGATCCTTCTAAGTTTCTGTTTAAATGGTTTCTGATCTGGTTTCAAAGGTATTGTATGTTGAATGATTTATGTATCGTATGACTTCAGATCTTCATAACTCCAGGCAAAAAAAACCTGGAATTCTTTTAAAAGTTCAACATATTTAATCTTTTGATCTTCTGGCAGAGATTTAGATAGTTTAACCATCTTGGGATTTCCTTCAGTTCCCAAATTGACTTCTTCAATATCAGTTTTTAGAGGTTCCATTTTGGGTTTTAGTGGAATGTCATTCGAGTCAAAAATATCTTCCAAAGGAGTTAATCCTTTGGGTAAATGATTATCTTTCAGATTAATAATTTCAGATTCATCTTCTATGATCTCATCGATTTCCATTTGTTTCAAATCCTGCATATCTTTTTCAGTGAATGTGGTTGGGTGAAGCATATGAATTGCAGTATCTTCAGAAATATCTGTTTCCTGTTTATCAATTTGATCAGATCCATTGATTGTTGTGTCTTCGTCTATGCTACTGTTAGAGAACTCATTTTCTAATGTCGAAAAATTATTGATCTGATTATTATTTACAAACACTTGCCAATTCAAGAGATTGTCCGGTATAGCAGGTCTATGTCTAATCTCAGCTGTTAACTAATGATTAGGTTCAAAAGGTAATTTACATGTGCTAGCGAACATTGCAAGACTGTGAGAATGCAAATTTTGTTTTCTAGGAATTTTGGCAAGTTGAGCTTGTAGAAAAGTGTTGAGAATTTCCACAACTGTTTCTCTGTATTGTTTCAATCTGGGATCTTTTGTTGAACATTCCCCATTGATCTGTTGGATAATTAACTCAGAGTCTCCTATGATTGATACTCTAATTGCTCCTAAATTTTTGACATGTTTAAGCCCTAGCAAAAAAGCTTCATACTCTGCCATATTATTAGTGCATCTAAAGTTCAACCTATAAGCATGGCCTTCGACGTGATCATTTTCAACATTATGTATCCAAATTCTAGCTCCTGCTCCTAACTTATTTACTGAACCATCAAATTCTAAATGCGACAGAATTTCATGTTCATAATCTTCATCAACTGTTTTAACATGTTTCTTAACAGGAGGAGCTGGTTTTTCAGTTTTTTCTGGTGTCTCTTGAATGTCTGAGGCTTCTTTGTTTTTAGAAATTTCTTCGATTTGGACAGTAGATTTATTTGCAGTCTCCGTTTCTGGTGCTTCTAATTCAGTAGGAAGGTCCAATTCAGCATTATAAAGGATGAAAGAGTCCATATCAGAATGTATAGAATAGACAGGGAAGTTTTCAGGCTTCTCATGGCTACTGACCAAATATTTCATCAAGGTCTCTCTGTATAGTCTTTTAGGCTGACCAAATACTGAAATAGTAGCATAAGACATATCTAGTTGAATAGATCCTCCGAGTTTGGCACCCCAGGATCTGGACAACAACATACCATATTTGGGAGGAATATCGGCTACTACTATATCCATCAGAACATATTTCGCAGGGTATTGCACCAAAGTAACACACAGATCTTTAATCAAACCTAAACATCTTACCTGACTTGAATCAAAAGAAAAAAGATCTTTATACGGTCTGGTAATGTCTAGATTTAATCTTTCCATCACAGCTTTTGGCATCAAATTGTGGGATGCTCCAGAATCAAGCATAGAATTATGGAGTATTTTGTCATGAACGTTCAAGCTCACATAAAATGGAGGGGTTCCTCCACTTTCTGGTTTGCCATTTACCTCGGGGCCAAAAAGGAGTTTGGGTTGATCATCAAGAACATTTACTGAATCATCCATTCCAGTAATGTTAATGTTAAGGGATTTGCTGATTTGGCTTCTATAGACATCATGTTTAGCCAATTCTGATAAGGGAACAGCTATCTTTAGTTTGCTTATTTCAGCCTCTAGATTGAAAGGTTTTTCTGTTTGAGCTTTAGTGTTTTGGACAGTTGGGTTTTCTCTGTTTTTTGAGTTTTCAACGTTTTTTTCTTTTTCATGGGTGGGATTATGAGTTGAAGGCGTTTCTGAATTAACTTCTGATGTTTCTTTCAAGTTTCCTACAGGAGGAAAAGTATTAGAAAGTTGTTTATTATTTGGTTGGTTATCAGACACATATTCAATTATTGGATTTGCAGGGTTAGGACCTGTTCTAGACAAAATTTGTACAGGAGGAATGTTAGTTTTACCTTTGATGTTTTGTTTCACAGCTTTCTGTTTGCTATTTTCTGGCACATCAATTCGTCTGCTTCTCAAATTGTATTGTTTATGAACTTCATAAATTGCTGTGTCATAGCCTTCTTTAAAATCAAAAGTTTCTCCTGAATGAGTTTGAAATGTTTCAAGAATGTGATTCTCTTGATCATCTTGAGATAGGAAAACTTCTGGTTCATTTTTGTTTTCAGTCACGTTATTTATTTCAACATCCTCGGTAGGCTCTTCAGAAGTTGAACCTTCAACAAAATTTTCTTGGAATGGTGGCCTGATGTTTTGGTCAGGGACATTTTTCCCAGTATTTTGGTTTTGATTTCTTCTAAAGTTTGGGTTTCTCACAACATTTTGATTATCACCAGAAGACTTTCTTTCGATTGTCTCTACTCTGTCTCCCAGTCTTTCCATAC
Source organism: Pinus albicaulis (assembly GCA_034641835.2). Classification (NCBI taxonomy): domain Eukaryota; kingdom Viridiplantae; phylum Streptophyta; class Pinopsida; order Pinales; family Pinaceae; genus Pinus; species Pinus albicaulis. The sequence continues at coordinate 872,512,340 of CM076583.1, read as the reverse complement.
CTTTGATGATTGCATCCAGCTTTCTTTCAAAAGCTGAAGGTTCTTCATTCATAGGCATTCTTCTTTCAGCCCTAGCTCTAGCTCGTTTTTCTATGAGGTTTGCTTCCACACTAACCACTATGCTTTGCATTTCTTCTAGGGTTTGGGGGGCTCTTTCCCTAAGTGAATATGCTATGTCAGAGTCAAAACCATCAGGGAATTTAACCAGTACTGAATCCGGAGGGGGTCTAAGGTTTTGAGGAACAACGTTGTAGGCTTCGTTAAATCTGATGATATAATCTTGTACTGTTTCATTAGGTCCTCTTTTCAATTTTCCAAAGTCAGATAGGATCTGAAGAGGGTCTTTCTTCTTCTCCCATCTATTTAAAAATGACCTATACAGGGCTGGTAAGTCAGCAATACTGTTTGGAGCAAGGGCCCTAAACCATGTCCTGACTTCCCCAGTAAGACTCTGGACAAAAATTCTCATTCGAACATCATCAGCGTCAATTTCATAAAATTCAAAGTAATCAGTCATCCTTTTGGTATGTTGTTGAGCAGTATAAGTACCGGAACCATCAAAAGGGGTGATCTTACTCTGATAGTCTGGAGGCAAAGCAGCAGGGTTGCCTGGCAACCTTAACGGAGAATATCTATTGGCCATTGGAAGGTGTAATGGAATAACAGGTGAAGATGGTCTGGAAGGAGTGGGTGGAGGAGTAGAAGGAGTGACTTTTGTTTGAGAAGTTTGGGGAAAATCAGCTGAACTTGGGGAAATTGTAGTAATTATAGAAGTGTTTGAAGTTTCTTCAAAGGTCTGTTCAAATTGAATGGAATTTTGTAAATGTCTGTCAAGATGTAATGAAACAAATCACAATTGTAAATCTTCAAAAAACAATGGGTCCAGAACTAGTCTGGATAATTCAGTTTCAGAAAAATTCACAAATAAAGATGTTTCAAATCGCTCATCAAAAGGTATTTCTTCAAAATATATAATCTTCACAGGACAGGATGCTGATCTAGAAAGAGGTCGAGAACTTCCAGAACTTTCTTGACTTCCTCTTTCAGAGCTTTCTTGACTTTCTTGTCTTCTAAGAATCCTAGGAATCAGATTTGGATTATCGAATACCGAAGGTGGGTTTGGATCAGGATTTGACCTGGTATAACGAGTTCTTTCTGAAGCCAGTTTTCCTAGTAATGTTTCTTTTTTGTTTTTTGTTTTAAATAAAATGAAAGTACAACTTCGACAAACTCTTTAAGAAATTTAAGATTTTGGATTAAAATTTTCTCAAAGATTTATTGAACTAGAGAGTCTGATTGAATGTTTAGAACTAAAGTTCAATTATTTAAGCTAAACCAGAGATAGACTGAAGCAGCATTTATTTACTATGTAATTGTAGAGAAAAAGCATTTCAAAGCCTACCTGGCTGATCTTCAGACTCTGTCCATAGCTTATAAGCAAACAATATTGACAATAAATATATTCAGGTCCCCAGTATGGTCACCACTATGTTATCACTCAGATTCTCCTTGAAGTTGTGGAAAAGGAGAGTAAATTCGAGGTAACCACAAACCAACCTTCAGATACAGAATCCAGCAAATTTGTATCCAGAGAGGGCTCTCTCTTTAAAATTTAGCTTTGTTCTTAGAAAATATTAAGCTAGTTATAAGTCCAAGAGTTTGTTTGAATTTAAATGGTGGAATCCGCCAACTAAGGGTACGATTGAGTATTTCAGGCCATTGGGCTATGGAGTCGAAAGGATGGCTTTACTGGATTAATTTTTTACACCAAAGATGGCTTTGCAGGGCAAGATAGCCAAACAGAGAACAATTTTAGATATTAAAGTGAATGGAATGGATTTTGAAGGGATGAAAGGCAATTAAGAATATTTCAACATGTTCAAAGAAATAAAGTGAATGATTACAAATAAAGAGCAGTTAAGAATTCTTTACTATAGTAATCAAAATGTTTAAACCAGCGAAACAAGAGCAATTAAGAATTCATTGTTTATAACCAGTTTAGAAGAAAACATTTAGAACAATCACAATTGAAATCAGAGTACACTTAAGCAATTTCTGATTTATTCTTTTTTGTCAATTATTCAGAAATGGAACACAGTGATATTATAAATAGATATAAAACTTAAAACATAGGATAGAAAAGACTTATTGAACTGTAGTCTGACACATGAATCCTGCAAAAAGTCTTGAGCTTCAAATCATCATCCAGCAAGCCACAAAGAAGTTTCTCCAAAACACTTCTATTCCAAAAAGTCAATGTTACAGCAAAGTAGAAGAATCCACCCTCACTAATTCGATTGAGGGATTATTTATACAAAAGATTATTTAAAATATCTCATAACAAAAGAGATATAATCTAGGGTGACTAATGAATAAGTTACAAAAATAGAGACAGATGGTCTCGTAAATAGGATAAATCAGCTGATGTTGTGTGCTATCTTCCTCCTTTTTAGAATGTGCTGGAAGCATTTCCTTTGTTTTAGCTCGTTGCTGTCTTCTTGAGTAATTCTTTTCTGACTGCCTTGCTTGTCTGATACTCTTTTATTCTTACTGATACACTTTAACTGCTGAACTGATACTCTTTGACCTTTATTCACCTATTTATCCTTTATCAAGATATACCTCAGTAAAATAGGCAAAAATTTCACCCAAGTATAAATTTTATAAAATTTCCATCATCTCATCCCACCATTTAACTTCTGGCACTCTGGTCCTTTTTAATTTTCTCAATGTTTCATCAGCTTCAGTGTATTTGAAAAAATTAGGCTGATATGGAAACAAATGTTTTATTTCATGTTCAAGATAAAATAAACTCTCCAATTTTTCATAAAGACTTTTCCCTGTTGGCAATGTTCCTTCTGCTGTACTGGTTGAAGAACTGGCTTGATCATCAATCTGTTTGTTTACTTTATTAACAAAACTTTCCAAATCCATTAATCTACCTTCTTCAAAAACGGGACTGGGCAAACCTTTATTTAACATAACATCAAATCTTTCTTTGAAGGTAAAAATTTCTTGCTGCATGTCTGAACACCTTCTTTCAAGATTTTGCATAAGAGTCCTTTTGGTAAAAACTCTTTTGATTTCCAAGATGGTTCCTGTCCTATCCTAAATTCCAAATTCTGTAAGTTGCTACTTATTCTGAGTATTCAAAAAATTGATAAGTCTATTGGCCTCTTCTAGCATATTCCCTAACTCTTCCCTTGCTTTCTCAATTTCTTCCAGAGCCAATCTGACTAAATCCTGTTGTTCATATATTATTTGAATAGAAGACCAAACATCCCTTATTGACTGTATAATATTATTCCAAATAATTTCTTTTAATTCACCTAAAGTTTTTTCCATTGCAAGATCATTTTCCAATGCTTTAACTGATTTTTCTAGTCTTTTGATTTCTCTTGTCTTCTCAGCAACACTCATTTTTTATTGATCATATTTATTTTCCAGAGTGGAAAGATGAAACTTTAAGCTTTGGAGTTCTGTCACTTGCAGTTTTAATTCATTCATTGCTTTGATTAATTCATCAGAACCCTTATCAGAAGTGTTCACCTGTGTTAGCTCTGCTTGTTGGCCTGTGATTGATGTACCTGTTCCTGTGGCTGCCTGTGTTGTAATTGCTGGAATAATGGACTCTTTATCTTTTAATGCTTGCTCAAGTTCTTTTTCTGTTTCAGCAAGTCGTTCATTCATTTTTAAAAGTAAGTCCATCACCTCTTCTTCTGAATTTTCCTTCATTACTTCTTCAGTCTAAGGGTGTCTTGAAGCTGGTAGTTTCAATTGTTTCCTTAACGCAGCAATATCATCATCTTTCTTTTTAATCAATGCTTCAATACCCTTGACATCCTTTGGATTGTGACCCAATCCAATGATTATTTCCTCTAAAGATTTTATCCTATTATCCTTTGCTTGGGAAGAGGATTTCTCAATCTGCAAATAGGGTATTTGTATTATTCAAAGAATCTTGTAATTTATGAGCTGCCATAGCTTTGTCAGTAAGTGTAGAATATATCATTTCTCCAGTCTGCTTGTGTAATTCTATCTGGTCCAAAGGATGAATATCTCTTGCTAGGACCTCAAAATTGGTCCTGACATAATCAGCTGTTGTCTGTGGTTTTGGCACTTTAGATTTGAAATGGCTCATCAACATTTTCCCTTGTTGAATGTCAAAAGCTGACATCAATCTCTCTTGATTTTGTGGTGCCATTTTAAGATACTGATTATACACCTGGACCCTTAGTGGATCATTCCTTGCTTTTATATTGATAAATGTCCTTTTTATGTCTCCTGCATCTTTCATTGGAGGTTTTAGAAGATATTTACGTACTCATTGCCTATGTATTGTCTTTCATTGAAGATCAGAGCATGTACCACTAGCGGAAATTGTTTGTTGACTATCTTCTCTTTGGAATATCAATGATTTCTTCAAATGATTCAACTTAAAATGGGTTAGGTTCGCCTTTTGATGCGAGTACATTGTAGAATTCATTAAAATTAGTACCTTGACCTCTTTTCTTGCCCTTTTCCACTTTATATGGAGTCTGTAAGATTGATATTTCTATTGGATTAGTTTGAATAGAAGAAACCTGAACTTGATCCTATCCTTTGGAAGTTTGAGGTTGTTCTGTCATTTTGAATGTTTCAATCACTTGTATTTCAGGCTCTTTCTCTTTTCCTTTGGTTTCAACTGCAATTGATGGCATGTTTTCCTGTACTTCCTGTTGAAAATTCCTTGCTGAAGAAGGACCAATGTTCGGTACCTGCACTTGCCCAAAAAATTCTAGGTCAAGCATTTTTCCAAGATCTTTCATTACATTGTCCATATTGACTTCTTCACTATCCTGTTCAATTAATGTTCCCTCCACCCATTCATCTTTATTAGCATACTATCCAATTTCTGGAATCCTATGATGGATGTAAGGTGCTGATTTATTTTTCATTCTTTTGTCACAAATGAAGTTGAATGGGTCATAAGGGGCCCAGTAGAAACTCTTTTGCAATCTGAAACGGTCTTCTAGTATTCTTTCAGCTTCTTGTCCAGCATCCCAAGAATTTCATATAAATGGACCTAATTGACCTTTGATTCGGAGTTGGGCTTTTTTCTTTGCATTACAAAAATGAATAATATCAGAGTTATTCATTTGCCTGAAGTACTCTAAAGCAAAAAGTCTCATAGGCACATACTTTGGCAATTTAAATGGACATAATTCACATCCATATATTCTGACTTCTGTATAATTTTGGTACAAGTACCAATCACCAATTTTGTAGTGTTTTGAAAGTTGCAGAGTTTTCTTAATTTCATTGTTGAGTCTTGGAGGAGGAACTCCTGTCAACAAGGTAGTTGTAGGGTGTATAAACAGAGCAATGAATTCATTATAGGAATAAGGAGAATCTCTGGACTTATGGGTGATGGCTGACCAAAATATAACAAACCTGGGATTTCGTTGGACATTGAGCTTTTGAACATGGAAAGGAAAGTTTTCAGACTGGTAATATATCATGAGGTGATAGATGACAAAGGAATATTTGAAGACTTTCTCATTTTCTAATCTCATGAATTGATCATGGATTTTGTTGGCTATGTAAGATGCAAAGTCATATTTGACAGCAGGAGGCTGTCCAGGAGTGAAGATAGACAATAATACTAGAGTTAGGTCATCAACATACTCACTAGTATTAAAGCCCATGATAAAATAAATCATATACAGAATAATATGGCCCATTTCAGTGAAAAAGGCACTAGCATAGGGAGGTGGGCTCTTGGGGTGATGTTCAGGTAACATGAAAGTCTGACATATGCGTTTTACCTCTTCAAGGGAAAACTGGGTAGATTTTTCAAGCAATTCTCCAATGGACAAGGGAGTGAGGTTTTGACCAGGTTCAAAATGGAGCATATCATTGATAGACTGAGCAGTAATAGGGAAAAGGACATTCTGGTTTGGGGATAAAACTGCTCTTTGAATTGGATCATAATTAGCATGGCAATAGTGGATAATTTCAGGAAAGATATGGACTGAGGGTAAAATATATCTCGGGAAATTAGATTCCCATAACCCAATAATGTCCAAGCCTTTCAAATAATTATCTCTGCAGCGACAATGAATTCGAAGGGGGCTTTCACTGAAAACTAAATCTTTGATCTGAAAATCTTTATCCACTAATGGAAAATATTCCAATTCTCTATGAGGGGCGTTCAATGGAGCAACATTTAAAGCCACCGGGACTTCCATTTTTGGTTCTTGTGGATTCAAAAACGAAAGTTTCGGGGGTTTTTATGACAATGGGGCACAATTACCAGTTTTGGGAGTATAATTATAGGTCTGAGAACTAAAATATATCACAAGAAGGTTCTGTTCAGACTGTATTGTGGAATTAAAACTTGAGCGAGTATTTTTAACAAAGTCCAGCAAGAAATCAGAATAAATATATGTTTATGGGAAATGGCAGTGTTTTAACAGGTACAAGCTGACTGCGGATGGTCGCTGGGAAGCTGGACTGGCAGAAGTCTTCAGCAAAATTCAGTTAAATAGCAGTTGACAGTAGATTTTTGAATTTCTCAGTATGGAGGGCGCAGTTGTTTTCAGCATGCAGAATGATGAAAAATGCACGAACTTTTGTTTTATTTACGAAGTCAAACGGGGAGGAATTTTTTATTATTTTATTAAATGACATCAGCGCGTACAGGAGGTGAGTCACGGGGGGAAATAGTGGTAAGCGGTTTTATTCCGCACTGCTTTTGAGGGGAAGCATTTTTGGGCGGATAGGAAGCAAAGCGATACAATAATCGACACGTAGCCAAACACTGTTTGGAATGCCGCCGACATTTCGCGAGTTATCTTTCGGACGGAGGATGGGTAGCGGAATTGATGCGAGCCGTCGATCATGGGTGAGTTGATCTAACGACGGATAGAACAGGGAGATGGCAGAGTGTTAATGTGCGGGGGTTCAATGTAATTAACGTTAATTAATTGTTTCGGGTGGGATTTGATTGGCTGGAGGTTTGGATATTTAATTAATCATGTGGATTAATTAAATACCTTGTACGATGGACTGTTGGGGGCAATGCGCACGGGATGGGTTAATTTATTTGTTTTTTGTTTTAAACATATAAATTATACGTTTAAAAGATTTTCCATATATTTTATTTATACAATAAATAAATCAATGTGATTGATTTACTGTAGGGGGGCGAGAATAATATTAAGGTTATATTTTAGCCAAAAGGGGGTATAATGTGGGTTTTTTATTTGAATAAGTGGGAATAAATACTTTTGGCTAAAATAGTTATAATACATGGGTTCTTGTGATATTTATATAGGAGGAGTTATATACTATAGGAAAAAGATTATTTCAATAGGGATTTAATAAATAAAGTTAGAAATTAGCGTGAGATGGATTTTTATGGATCATTGCATGTTTTTCCTAAGTAAAATGGGATTTTGCTTAGGAAAAGATTTTTATGAATGAATGAGTATGATGATGAATATTTTTAAATACTACAGTTTTCTCCAATCATTGGGCCGAGGGTCTGGTCCCTCCAAAAGTCAAGGAAATGCCTTGAGCCCCTTTAATCTTCAAATTCCTTAGCACTTAGGGGAAATTAGTAAATTGTTAGGGAAAAAGTGAGATGGGAAGTTAATGATTTTGACCTTGCTTTGTTCTGAAATTCTGTCAATGTAGTGTTCTGCCTTTTCACTTTGTGATGAAAGTAAAATTGAACACATTTAGAACCATCATTCATCACATATAATTCTGCAACAACATCTACCTACCCTACTTACTTTACCCTACCATTTTGTCTTCTTTATTAGGGTGCACTTAGACTGGCAAACCCTTATCAATCTTTTTTCTTTTACATGGAAAATCTATCTATTTCTACACTTATTACATCCAAGGGCTCAGATTAAACTGTTTGGCCAGATATTTATTCTCTATTCTACAACATGAAATTGTGGCAAAAGTTTGACAAGCTGCACACAATTTTGTTTATTACAAAAATGAAATAGTAGTGGCATTTGGAGTTGCACACTTTCCATGGCCTTCTTTTTGTTTGGGGTTCATTTCTTTCACTTTTTTGACCATTTTATTCTTTTCACCCTTTGATTTCTCTTTTAGGGTATACCCTCTTTATATTTTTTTTTTAAAAAAATATTTTTTGATTTTAAAAGAATATGGAACACCTTTGCACAAGAAAAAGGTTTGAACATATTGCATAGTTCAATAAGACAATCATGAAAAATGACACCTATTGGTATAGGAGTCTAACAGATATGTCCTTATATCTTGAGAGTTTGAGGAGTGGTAATTCCTGCGAATGCATTACACGATATTGTCAGACTCATTTCATCCTCTTCTATGGTTGGTTCCTGGTGTATACCCTTTTCTTGTTCATTTTATTCTTCCTCTTCACAATCTATGTAAAATAATTTTTTCTCAAGACACTTATGACCTTTAGTGTATTTGCTATCACAACTGTAGCAAAGCCCTTTTTCTCTTTTTTCTTCCAATTGTTGTAGTGTCAACCTTGTAGGTTGTGGAAATCTAGGTGTAGCAACACTTCCTTCTTTATAGATGTGAGTGGTAGGCTTCCTTGTCGCCATAATTTTACATTCAATTTTTCTTGCCAACATGAATGCCTTTTCCAATGAATCATCTTCCAAAATGCAAACTTCATGTTGGATGTTATCCTTTAAAGTACCTATGAAGAGATTAATCCTGTGTTCCTCTGGAATATCAGTTACCCCTATATTCAATTTTTGGAAGTCCTCAATGTGCTCCCACACTAAACCCTTTTGTTTGAGATTTATCAATTGGCTAAAGAAGGTGTTGCTCTTTGTATCCTCATAATTTTATATCATTTCCTCCATAAAAATTGACCAAGTGACAATTTTTTTATGGGAGCAAAGCCATCAATACCATACAAATGTATTTTTTTCTAAATGTAAACTTGCAATGCATACCTTTTGTGTGTTTTGCACATTATGGAGATCAAAATATTGCTCCATATGTAGTATCCATGTTACAGGATCCTTTCCATCAAACCTCCTCATATCCATTTTTGGAATATGATGGTTCTTCCCACCAATATTAGAATTTATGAATTCACAATTAACATTTATTTTTTTCTCATCATGAGTTTCCTCTACTATCTCTTCACCATTAGGAAACATTTCTTGTATCAACTTTGTAAAACCTTCCATGTCTTCTTTTAGATCATTCTTCATGTTTTCCATGTTGTCTTTCATTTTTCATCGATCTTATCTTCCATGTCATCCATCTTAGATTTCATGCCATCTATCTTATATTCCACGCCCTTCTTCAAACCATCCATATTATTCTTCAAACCATCCATCTTTGCTTCCATGCCTTTCTTCAAAACTTCCATTTCATTTTTTGTTGCTCTTTGCGAGAGAAAAATTTGGTGCACTTGCCCTTGTAATTTTGATAGATCATGTTGCAATTCTTCATCTTCATGAGTCATAGTAGAGCCTTCTGAAGGCTTAATGTGTATTGAATTATTTTTACGGGGCATTTTTTAGAACCTGATACTCATATATATTCTACAATATGCCCTTGGAATAAATTCAAATTGATTCTTCAAACAAGACTTAAGCAATTTGGAAAAAACAAATACACACCTTTTTCTTGCTTTTGAGGAGCTCGATATTGAAATTGGATTATCTTTGTGATTGCGACTCTTCAATATATGAAATTTGGCACTGAGGTATCCTTTTGAATTATCTTTCGAATGCCACAGGGCTAACTTGATTTGGATTCTCCAAGGCAAAGTTATTTCCAATCTCCCATAATGACCTAATTATGGACTGGTTCAGTAGAGAAAACTTGTATGACTTGCCACGTCTCATTGTTTCGTCTTTTAGCTCTAAAATTGATAGAAAAGAAACTAAAGTTCATGTACTTGTGACCACGTTTTACAGTATTCCAATCCGATGCTCAAAGAGAGAGTTATGAATATTTTCCCACGATCACCTCTTTGAGATGAAATTCAGGAGCCTGAAAAAGCACTACCTTCCACAGATCATATCTCCGAAAATATTTCGAACCAAGCTCTGAAATTTTGCGACGAGTTTCCACAGGATTTCAGCTTCACGCCCTAAAAATTTTAGATTCTGAATTTTTGTAAAAAAAATGTTATAGAATAAATTCCATGATGACCTATTTAGAATAAATTAAGGAGCATGCAAAAGGACCTAACTTCCACAGATCATATCTTCGAAAATATTACGAACCAAGCTTTGAAATTTTGCGACAATGTTCCTCAGGATTTCGAATTTGCACCCTAAAATTTTCAGCTTCTGGAACTTCCTAGAAGAAAGGTTATAGCGAAAATACCACGATGACCTATTTGGAGCAGCAAAACCCTAGAATCCAAAGCTCTGATACCAAATGTTGTGAAGCCAGCTCAAAAAATAGAAGAAAAGAGATATAAAAGCCTTAGAAATAAGCCACTTTAAGGGGGTAACCTCCAATACATTACATGAATGAACAATTCTTCGATGATAAAAATTACAAAACCTCCTTTCTATATATAGGAGTCCATGGAGCCACAATGTAATCCTAGTGGTGCCACAATGTAATCCTAGCCGACCTAACAATAATAATTTAAGGGCACAATTATAACAATATGGGGGTTACAGGGGTACAATAATAACAATAAGGTGGTTACACTAACAACAATAAGGGACTATACTAGTAATATAGGGACCTAACACATTCCAGCATATCCTATCCTCTCGATTATGAAAAAAAATACATGTCATCCTGAGGTTGAGGTTATATCTTTCCCATTTATCTTCCAATGAATCTTGAAGCCCAATATCCTCTGCATATTTCCATGTGAGAGTTTAGTTCCTTGTACACGTATCCATGATGACCTTTGATAATAAAAATAAACCAAGAGAGTGTAGGGAATTTTAAATATCCTCATATAAGTAGTGATTACCCATACCCTAAATAGGTTCAATTCCAATGAGTATATGGTTTCCTGTAGAAAAGAACCATCTCATATTTTAATAAGCCAAGAGTTTCTTTTGAGGAGACCATTCCAAATGTATGACCCCTTTGGAGGCATACCAAAACTAGATCTGAACAATTGGGAAATCAACGTACTCTTCATATATTTACCTTTTATGATGTCCTACCATATAAAAATTATTTATACTCAACTTGTAAACTAGAAGATGAGCAAAAGTAGGTGGAGTGCAGAGGAGATAGGGTTTGCAGGTTAAGGGGCTTTGGAGGTGTAGCGGCGGCTGCTCAAGGGCATGCTCCAGGAAGGAATGGGGGATCGGTTCACACCGTTTCAGCCCTAAGAAAAAGGTGGTGGCCGATTAAGGTCCAATATCTGGAAAAGTGCAAGATCAGGAAGTTGATAGTCACAGCGACAGACCCAGACACCCATCCCTCCTCTGTCTGCTGTGGCTTTGAAGCAGGAATAAGATCAATATTTTTTTTTCCTCCTCATAGAAGTAGTCTAACTAGTGAAGTGACTGATCCGAGCGTCTGGCGATTGTCTCTCGATGGAGGAGGAGGGGCAAGGGAGGAATCTCCCTGTGGTCTTGCAACTGATTCTAGCTGCGGTGTCTTACGAGCTCGGAGATGAGATCATAGTAGAGGGAAGAAGATAGATGGCCCTGTTTTCAGCCTCTGCCTTGAAGTATTATTTTGGCACAGATGGGATTTTGAGCTAAGGGCTTTTGGTGATGGGGGTCCTGATCTGCAGCCCCGATCCATCTGGCTCCACCAGGAATGCCAACAATGGGTAATACCTCTCCCAAGATTTATTTATTTTCTTATTTGTTTTTTTTTATCGTTTAAAGATAGTTAAAAGATGGATGGGGCTCTTGGCTCGTATTAAGGGCAGCGCACGGGTTTGAGACCCATTGCATACCTCCGCGACATAGAGCATTGGAAGGGTGTGAGGTTTCTCCCATATATGGGTAACCCTTGTACACCACCTCAGTAGACTCGAGACAAAGAAGATTCTTTGACAGTGGTGTCTGTGTAGAAAACCCCACCCCACATAGACAAGTAGGGGTCTATACTCCCCAGACTAGCTTCCATATTTTCATAAAAAATTTCAATGGGAAAAAAAAACCCGATGGGTACAGGAGGAGGAATTGGTCACATATATAAAGTACAAGATCCAAGAGGTAACAAGTATCTTGGCCACACAAAAAATCCTGATCTATTCAGGGAATGTACTATAGGAAGAATCCCAATTAAAAGAATACCACATCCAAAGAAATTCTTCCACTGTCTTGAACTTAAGACTCAAAGGAGGAACCCCAAGAGTAAAAACATCTGATAGAACAGAACATAACAGAACTAAAGGACCCATGAGGGAGCCAATACTGCCAAAGCTGGAACCTCAAATGGGCCCTCATATAGGAACATTCTGCAGGGGAAAAACATAGCACCAACAACTTCAGAACCAGTGGAGAACACTACCAAACCATATATTGTAGAGAAACTGAACTGTGTGCCAGAACTGAATATTAATGCATCATAGATCGACGATCAATGCTCCAAATTTGAATCACAGGCAGTAATATGCTAGTTTAATGGCTTTTGGCCCAAACCAATGGAGCTTTTCCATTGGATATTCACCAATTGAACCAGGGATTGTGATATCCATATTTTCTCCGAGGGGTATTTTATTGTCAAGTTCACTTCTACAGAAGCCAGAGATATCATTCTCAGAGCAGGACCATGGTTTTGGGGATCAACCGGACTCTTCATCACACCTTGGTTTCCTAATTTCAACACAAACATGATGGAGATTACCATAATGTCGGTATGGGTCCAGCTTTATAATCTCACGCTTCAATTTTGGAATGAACTCGTACTAGAAGGAATTGGAAACACTATAGGGAGATACATCAAAATATACATCCAAAGGTTGGAGGAGATAATTTTCACCTTTGCATGAATTTGCATTGAAGTGGACCTCAGCAAAGGGTTACCAGAATGTATACAAATTATTCATAACCAACAAAAATGGAAGCAACACCTTGATTATGAAAACATAACATTTAGGTGCAGGATATGTAGGAAAACCGACCACCTACAAAACACATGCCCAAACATAAAAAGAGATAATAGGAAAAAGAAGAAGACAGGGAAAGCATCCAAGGGTTGGAAATTCCCCTCAGGTGGCCTAGAGAAAGAAACAAAATATGAAGGGGACATTCCCATTTAGAACAAAAGCACACAGGTTGCCTCCAATCCAGGGGTACCAGACCAAGGTTTACAAGATCCAATTGTTCCTAATGTGATGCCTCAGCCGACACAAACCACGGTGGATTTCACGTCCACTAGGGACCATTCTGCTATAAGCTCAGGAGCGAATAAAAGATCGCATGTGTCAGAAAGATGGGATTCCGAGAAATAAAACTCGATGACGAACAATGAGTTGGCCTTGGTTCCCTCTTCCCTGCATTTAGGGACTTGTAAGATATTTCAAAAGAGAAAAGGAAAGCATGAAAAGCCCAACCCCGCTGGCAATTTGTAAAATATTTGGTAGCCTCACTACAATGACATGTGCTTGAGCACACGGGCCCTTTGGGCATCTCGTATGCTTAATTTCATCTGGAAAATGTAACTTTTCATTACATATTAATAGAAAGTTGCTGATTTTTTCTTTGGAAAAAAAAAACTAGAAGATGAGCCATCAATAATTTCCAATATCTAATAAAAAATTTCATAATTTGTGTAATATATAGAATCAAATACCACAAAATGAATATAATTATATTGAAATATTAATTTCAGAATGAAATACCATAAAATAAGTGCAACATTATTGAAATAAAAACTTTAAAAAAATAATAATATACAACAAAATAAAAACAAAAACTATCAATACATGATATAAAATGACCTTCAATAAAGAATTTCCTCCAACAATCTAAGGATCTATAAAAACTTAATACCACAAGTAACAATTTCTTATTTATGCAACTTAATGTAAATTAATACATAAGCATTATGAATAGCTTACTTTTACTCAGAAAAATTCTCTTCTCACGCATAGAGATCAAACTCCTTATGTTGAAACCCTAGAAACCTTAGCTGCATGGAAACTACACTAAACCTTAAGTGTATTAATAGAGTATGGTATCATAGATGGAATATATCAACCTTTATTTCAACTTTCCAGGACCATATTAATTCAATCAAATTAACCTCTACAAACTCAGTGACTCCAACAATCCCCTACCTAAATTTGGTGGTTGATGATCCCAAAGTAATGGTAATAGATGACTAATTCCTATTTAGGAGGTAACAGAGGAAAAATAAATTTTTTGGGAGGATTATTCTTTCGAGAATACACAAGTAGAACACATTTATATCATGTTAAAATGATCAAAATATGGAAAATAATCCTTTTAAAGCTAGACATTCCCCTTGAGAACCTCGAACATGTATCTATTTTGTAATTTTTTTGTGCTATACATGGTTCTTGTTTAATATAAATTTTTTGTTACTGTTTAAATTTTTTGTTGTGTATATGAATCTCCTATAGTTTGAACATGATGATTATAATGAACATACTTGTAAGTGGTTAATTTAAAGTCCCAAACTAAACCCCCATGAAGTATAAGATGTTAATGGTTAACAAATATTTATTAATATTTAATGGCGAATTGCATTTTTTATGATTATAAGGTAAGTATAATATATTATGATGATGATAATGGTTGATGATGGTTAATGTTGATTGAAACCAACTTTGGTTTATTAGAACTTAATAAAATAAGGTAAGGAATTACTTAGTTTGCTTTAATTTTTATTTATTTTATGCTTAAAAAGATTGAAAAGAAATTTTACCAAATATCTATATTTTTTATGAGTTAAACATTTAGTAGGGTTGGTATCAAAGTATGTACCTTGAACAATATTCAATATATTCCCCAAGGGAAAGTTACTCTTTATCCTCCACCTTCTATATATCATAGGGATGGTAATATATTTCCTTCCATGGTGTTTTAGGAATTTCTAAGTGCCATATTTCAAGATGGAGCTCATGAGAGTTCATTCTTATTTAAAAAATATTTTAAGCTAGTTATAATACAAAGAAAATTTTTATCTTTTTTATTAGGGTTAATGATCTCCTTATATTGTGCTAAATTTATTTTATCTTTTAATTCTCTATTTCAAACCACAATTTCTCCGTAAATTTAGATTTATTGGTATTTCTAATGAATTTAATATTAAAGTGAACTGCTCTATTCTCTAATGAATTAGCCATATTTCATTATAGAGTTCATAAGAGTTAATTTTTATTGCATCGAGATCCACTCTCTAAACATTTTGACTTGGTCAAATTACATAAAAATAAAAAACAAAATTAAACTAATTTAAAATAATAATAATAAAAAAAAATTGAGGTAAAATAGTCAATTTACCATTTGCCAGTTTTTGGGCTCCAGATTTTGACATTGGCATAAGTATTCAGTATATTTTTAGCAAGTTTGTGATAATGTTTGAAAGTTTTGGGAAGGACGAAAATTTATAGATGGTTAAATATTAGGACAATTTAAAATGATAATGTTTTAGTTTGTATCATGAATATATTAAAAAAACACACATTTGAAAAGTTTTAATATTTAATTTTTAAAATGACACATTTTTGGACTAAGCGATAGTGGGAAGAGTGAAATAGTTTCATTATAAATTTGGTGGATGAGAACATAAAATTGACGACGAGAACATATAAAGAGGGGATGTTTTTTTTAAAACGAAATGGGCAGTATTTGGTATAAAATTTTCCTGGTTTGAAGGCCATAAAATTTTACATGATAGTCTCCCATTAATTCTAATATGGTATGCAAGCTCAATACTGAATTTGGCCTCGCCTTCCACTACATACATACAAAAATTTCAAAAATGTTGTTCTTATATATCCTCTAAAAACTGCCTACTACTAACACACAAAAATAATGCATTACAATAATAGCTAATTAATTTATTCATTAGGTTCAACTATGGACCTTGTTCTTCTCCTTGAACAATAATTTCTATTAGACAAAAATAATATTAAGCGGGGGGTTAATCAGTATTATGAGAATATTATGAATTTTCTGCAATTAAAATTTATTCAAAAATTCACTTAAACAAATATAAAAATATCATGCACATAAAAAACACAAATAATCATCACATGTAGACACTTGATTTTAGGTCTAAAAACACTCCTCTGGGGCAAAAAAATGTTAAGTCCCTGTATTACTAGTATAGTCCCTTATTGTTGTTAGTGTAACCCCTTTATTGTTATTGTTGTACCCCTGTAACCCCAATATTGTTATTATTGTTCCCTTAAATTATTATTGTTAGGTCAGCTAGGATTATATTGTGACCTCATGGACTCCTATATATGGAAGGAGGTTTTAGTCATTTGTATCATCCAAGAATTTTTCATTTATGTAATGTATTGGAGGTTTCCCCCTCAAAGTGGCTATTTCTAAGGCATTGATCTCTCTTTCCTTCTATTTTTTGAGCTGGTTTCATAACATTTGGTATTAGAGCTTTCGATTCTAGGGTTTCGCTACTCTAAACAGGTCATCGTGGAATTTTGCTATAACTTTTTTTCTACGAAGTTTCAAAAGGTAAAATTTTTATAGAGAAAAGCCGAAATCCTGAGGAACATCACGTAAACATTTTAGATCTTGGTTTGCAATATTTTTGGAGATATGATCTGTGGAAGTTAGGCTTTTTCCAGGCTCTCGAATTTTACCAAAAATAGGTCATCGTAGAATTTGTGCTATAATGTTTTGTCTAAGAAGGTTCAGAAGCTGAAATTTTTACAAAGCGAAGCTGAAATCCTGAGAAACATCCTGTAAAAAATTCAGATCTTTGTTCGCAATATTGGCGGAGATATGATATGTGGAAGTTAGAGTTTTTTCAGACTCCCAAATTTCATCTCAAAGAGGTAACCATGGGAAAATCATCATAACTCTCTCTCTGGGCATCAGATTGGAATTCTGTAGTGGCCGCAAGTACATAGACTATAGTTTCCTTTGTATAAATTTTACATTTGAAGGAGGAAACAGTGACACGTGGCATGTTGTACAAGTTTGTTCTGCTGAACCATTCCATAATTTGGTCATTGTGCGAGATTGGGCATAACTTTTCCTTGAAGAATCCAAATCAGGTTAGACCTGTGGCATTTGAAAGAAGATTTAGAGGGCTACTAAAGGGCTGAATTTCAGATATTTAAGATCTGAAATCACAGAGATAATTTAGTTTTAATATCGATCTCCTCAAAAGAAAGAAAAAGTTGTGTATTTTTTTTTCGAATTGCATAAGAATTTTGTGAAAAATTAGTTTGAAGTGATTCCAAGGGCATATTGAAGCATAGATATCAGTATTGGGTTCTAAAATGCCACCTAAAAATAATTCAACACCAATTAAGCCTTCAGAAGGCTCTACTATGACTCATGAACAGGAAGAAGTGCAACATGACATATCAAAATTACAAGAGCAAGTGCACCAAATTTCGCTCTCGCAAAGAGCAACCAAAAATGAAATGGAAGTTTTGATGAAAGGCATGGATGGTTTGAAGAATGAAATGAAAGCTAAGATGGATAGCATGGAAGCTAAGATGGATGACATGGAAGCTAAGATCGATGAAAAAATGAAACACAACATGGAAGACATGAAGAATGATCTAAAAGCAGACATGGAAGGTTTGATGACAAGGTTAATACAAGAAATGATTCCTAATGATGGAAATATAGTAGAGGAAACCCATGATGAGAAAAAAATAAATGTTAATTGTGATTTCATAAACTCTAATGTTGGATTGAAGAAACACCATATTCCAAAGATGGATATGAGGAATTTTGATGGAAAGGATACCGTAAAATGGATACTACAGATGGAGCAATATTTTGATCTCAATAATGTGCAAAACACACAAAATGTATGCATTTCAACTTTACATTTAGAACAAAATAAATTTGTATGGTATCGATGGCTTTTCTCCCATAAAAAATTTGTCACTTGGTCAATTTTTATGGAGGAAATGAGAGCACATTATGAGGATACAGAGAGAAACACCTTCTTTAGCCAATTGATAAATCTCAAACAAAAGGGTTCAGTGGTGGAGCACATTGAGGACTTCCAAAAATTGAATATAAGGGTAACTGGTATTCAAGAGGTAACTAATAGGGACTTTAAAGGATAACATCCAACATGAAGTTCGCGTTTGAGAACCTAATTCATTGGAGAAGGCATTTAGGTTGGCAAGAAAAATTGAGTGTAAAATTATGGCGACAAGGAAGCCTACCACTCACATCTATAAAGATGGAAGTGTTACTACTCCTAGACTTCCACAACCTACAAGGTTTACACCATAACAATTGGAAGAAAAAAGAGAAAAAGAGCGTTACTGCAGTTGTGATAACAAATACATTAAAGGTCATAAGTGTGCTGAGAAGAAATTATTTTACAAAGATTGTAAAGAGGAGGAAGAAACTAAACAAGAAACTTCAAAAGAAGAGGATAAACACTAGGAACCAACCCTAGAAGAAGACGAAATGATTCTGACCATATTGTGTAATGCATTGGCAGTAATTACCGCTCCTCAAACTCTCAAGATAGAAGGACATATCAAGAAGAAAAAGGTAATATTGTTGATTGATTCAGGTAGTACCCATAATTTTATTCATTGTAAGGTAGCCAAGTAATTGAATTGTTTCCTATACCCAGAACCATAATATCAAGTGATCATTGCAAATGGAGGAACTATAAATTACTCTGGAAACTGCCATAATATCAAGCTAAACATGGGGGAATATGTATTCAATAGTCCAATACTTTCCATTCCAATGGGAGGTGCTGATGTTGTACTAGGAGTATAATGGTTATAATATTTGGGGACAATAGCTTTTAATTTTCAAGAACTTTTATTGATATATTTTTCGGAAGGAAAGGAAATCGAATTACAGGGTATCGTAGGGAAGCCAGGAAAGATAATAAGCTCTAATGTCATGAAAAATATTTTGAAGAAAGAACAACGAGGCATAATTGCACAATTATGCTCACTCGAAGTTCCAACATCAAAATCATATATTTCTCCAAATCTCCAAAAAGACTTGGACAATCATTCCAAGGCATTTGAAACTCCCAAAGGACTCCCACCTATTTGTGATCATGATCATGCTATTCATTTGATTCCAGGAAGTGTTCCTCCAAACATCAGGCCTTACAGATATCCTTATGTCCAAAAGAGCGAAATTGAACGTATGATTGCAAAAAATTTAGAGGTTGGTATAATTAAACCTAGTCAAAGTTATTTCTTTGCTCCAGTAGTATTGGTGCATAAGAAGGATGGATCATGGTACATGTGTCCGGATTATAGGGAGCTCAATAAGCTCACTATTAAAGATAAATTTCCCATTCCTGTGATTTATGAATTATTGGATGAATTATATGGAGAAATTTATTTTACCAAGTTGGATCTTCGTTCAGGATATCATCAAATTAGAATGAAGATTGAAGATATTCTAAAAAAAACATTCCAAACTCATAAGGGTCATTATGAATTTTTGGTCATACCTTTTGGCCTTACCAATGCACCTTCTACATTTCAAGGGTTGATGAATTCCATTTCCAAACCCTTCCTTAGAAAATTTGTGCCAGTATTTTTTGATGACATACTAATCTAAAACAAATTTTGGAAGGATCATGTTGAACATGTTAACATGGTGCTCAAACTATTGGAGGAGAAACAATTATATGAAAAAACATCCAAATGTTCCTTTGGAGTGCAAGAGGTGGAATATCTAGGTCATATTGTATCTCACGAGGGTGTTAAGGTAGACCCTAACAAAATTAAAGCCATTAAGGAATGGAAAGTCCCCAAAACCATAAAGCAGTTGCGAGGATTTCTCGGGTTAACAGGTTATTATCGCAAGTTTGCTAAGAATTATGGGAGAATAGCAGCACCTCTAACAACATTATTGAAGAAAGATGCATTTTCATGGACTCCTGCAGCAACTAAGGCCGTTGAACGTCTTAAAGAGGCAATGTGCCTAGCACCATTCTTAGCTACACCAGACTTCACAAAAACCTTTATTGTGGAATGTGATGCCTTTGGAAATGGAATTTGGTGTTGTTTTAATGCAAGAAGGAAGACCCATTGCTTTTGAAAGTTGTCCAATCAAAGGAAAGTATTTACATAAAGCTATTTATAAGAAGGAAATGTTGGCAATACTACATGCACTAAATAAATTGCGACCTTATCTAATAGGAATACACTTCAAGGTAAAAGTTGATCATGATAGTCTTAAACACTTTTTGGAACAAAGACTATCTTCAAAAGAGCAAAAAAAATGGGTCACAAAGATGTTGGGTTATGACTTTGAAATCATCTACAAAAAGGGAAGCTAAATGTTGTTGCAGATGCACTCTCAAGAAATGATAAAGAGGTGGAAGCATTGATTTGTGCCATTTCAATTATCCAACCATATTGGATAACTGAAGCAAGGGATGGGTGTAAGAAGAACGAAGATGTGTGGATGCTCATTCAAAAGTTGCAACAAGATCCTAGTACCGCTAATACATTTAGTTGGAAAAATGATTCCTTATGGTACAAATATCGCTTATATGTTTGCAATAATTCCCAACTAAAACAAAATATTCTTTGAATGGCACACTTCTCCTTTAGGAGGACACTTAGGATTTTTAAAAACTTACCACAGTGTGAAGAAAGAATTTTTTTTGGATGGCCTTAAATCTGATATTCAAAAGTTTGTGGCGGAATGTTTGGTTTTCCAGCAAAATAAAGTTGAGACAATTAAGACCTCAGGTCTTCTACAACCTTTATCCATTCCAAGTCAATGTTGGGAGGAGATTTCAATGGATTTTATCACAGGTTTACCTAAGTCCGAAGGAAGGAGTGTGATCATGGTGGTAGTTGATAGACTTACCAAGTATGCACACTTTTGTGCATTATCTCATCCATTTAAAGAAAGTACAGTTGCTACTGCATGTATGGAAACAATTCAAAAGCTACATGGAAACCCAAAGATTATTGTAAGTGACAAAGATCCCATTTTTACTGGAATTTTTTGGACAGAATTATTTTCTTGTTTGGGTACTCAACTAGCTCATAGCTCATCTTATCATCCTTAATCTGATGGTCAAACTGATATAGTGAATAAATTTTTGGAAGGATATATTCATTGTTTTGTATCTGATAAGAAAACACAATGGGTCAAGTGGTTACCTCTCGTTGAATGGTGGTATAACACTTCCTTCCATACTGCAGCAAAAATGACCCCATTTATGGCACTTTATGGATATCATCCACCATCTATCACATCTTCTTTAAGAGAAAATTATAAGGTTCAAGCAATGGAAGATCACATTAAGCATCAACAAGAAGTTCTCCAACTCTTAAATGATAACCTAAATTTGGCACAAAAACGAATGAAACAAAAAGTTGATCAACATCACAGCGAGAGAAGTTTTGATGTAGGAGACTGGGTATTTTTTATGGCTACAACCACACAAACAAATGTCCCTCAAGCAAGCTAAGAAGGATAATAAATTATCGCCAAAGTACTATGGTCCTTACAAGGTGTTACAAAATATTGGTACTATGGCATACAAATTGAAGCTTCCTACTTCTTCATAGGTACATCCAGTTTTCCATGTTTCATGCTTAATGAAGGTTATAGGGGACAAACTTCCAGTTCAAACAATATTGCTAGAACTTGATGAAGAAGGAAAAATCATATTGGAACCTGAAGCAGCCACGAAAATAAGAACTCGACAGTTACGAAATCGATCAATTTTAGAGTAACTCATCAAATTAAAGAACTTACTGACTGAAGATTCTACATGGGAGAATGATAATTTTATACAAAAGCATCCTGAGCTACTAAAGTTTTGAGTATAATACTTTTTTGAAGGAGAGGGGCATGTTAGGTCCCTACATTAGTATTATATTCCATTGTTGGTGTTAGTGTAACCCCTTTATTGTTATTTTTGTACCCTTGTAACCCCAATATTCTTATGTGCCCTTACATTATTATTGTTAGGTCGGCTAGGATTATATTGTGACCCCATGGACTCCTATATATAGAAGGATGTTTTGGTCATTTGTATCATCCAATAATTGTTCATTTATGTAATGTATTAGAGGTTTCCCCCTCGAAGTGGCTATTTCTAAGGCGTTGATCTCTCTTTTCTTCTATTTTTGGAGCCAGTTTCATAAAAAAAAACCACAGAATTGTTTGTTGCTTCTTCTTATTAACTATTTCTTCAAAATTTTCTCATTTACATTACATTAGCTAGCCACCACTAGAAATGGAGCACCCACCCCTTGATTTAAATGAGAAATTTTGGTCATAACCAACTTGGAGCACCCACTCCTACAATAGACAATCAACATGCACTTAGCTTGAATCCCATACTCCAAGTACAAAAAATTTTGCTACAAGAAAATATGATTCAGAACTGAAAACACTACTACATAAAAAATAATAAGAACAAATAAACACTCACAATCCCAAACTCCAAATGACAGAACAAATATCTCCACACACACTCTCCAAACTGATCTTCAATATCTACACACAACTTTGAAATATTGTTGAAAAATAAATTCTGAAGCACACTCTATAATTTTGAAACTATGAACTCACTACTGCAATAATTGGTTTGTGCACTTTCTCTATAGTCACACTCACACTGCTAGAGAACCAACCAAATGAGTGACTTTCCTTCTCATAATTGTAAATTATGGAGATGGTTAGGTCAATAAATTATTCAGATGATGGAGTTCATCCAAAACCTTTTCACATGCTTTAGATTTGATTTGAGATAGTCATATTGACCAAATAAAGCCACTTAATCCACTAGCCTTTTTATATTTTACAAATTTGATCATCTTCTAGAGGTTCCTGTACCTTTTCTGACCTATACATCTAAAATCCTTAAGAAACACTACCAAAAAAACCAAAAAAATAGATTGCAAACATGAGGAATATGGGGAAAATCACCTCTAGGTGGCATATGCTTTTTTCAGTCATGGGACTAACATATGTGTGCTACTTTCCTTCACCAAAACATAATATACATTCTAAAACTGATATTTCTAAAGAACTTTGAAGCCCTGCTTCAGGAAAATACTTGGTGCACTAAGACAACCTTTCCCATGACTCTGTAACCTCACAGAACTCACCAAAATCCTTCAAAAACATTCTTTTGAATTAATAGAGTACATCAACAAGACCTATATCAACATTGTAGCTCAGCTTCAGATGAGATCTTGATACTTCATGACACCTCTTCTAAATACCTTTTGATACTATGACAACACTTTACATCATCATGAAAACCCTCAACAAGTATACAACAAACTCATTATGATACATAGGGTCTCATTAGTACATGACTTACAATAGGTAACATCAATGGAAACACAAACATGGCAACAAATTCCCCCTTTGCCAATGATTTCAACCTGTAGCTTTTGAAAATAAATATTACATTTAAAAACAACAATCTCGACTTGAGCACATACACAACTCAATATATCTCCCCATCTGACATCAATGGAAAGGGGTTTTACATAGCAAGAGAAAATACATAACAACAATGCGATGCATAGAAAAAAAATGAAGTACTCTCCCTGAGATGTCGAACGTTCTCCCCCTAAATATATTTGATTCCACACCATACTGAAGAAGCAATATACATGAATAAGCAATCCATATTTAAATGAAGCAAGAAGAAGCAAGAAAAAAATTCATAATGCCTTTAAAATCATGTAAACAACCAATCACCACCCATTCTCAAAATTTTGCAACTTAAATTTCTCTTGGTGGAAGCTATATGACAATAACTAACTCCATGAAAAACTCCTCAATTCCTTCAAAAAGGCACAACACCCATATTGTCTCTAATATATTCAAATTTCTCTCTTGGAAGTGGCTTGGTGAAGATATCTTCAATTTTTTCATTTGAAGTAATATATTCCAACTTCACAACTATGTTGACCACTTGTTCTATTAGAAAATTATATTTGACTGGTATGTGCTTGGTCTTGGAATGAAGGATCAGATTTTTAGAGATGCTAATTTCACTTGTGTTGTCTATTATTATGGGAAGAGGCTCTTCATAATCAACATGCATGTCTTGAAGAGTTTTCTTCACTCATAATATTTGTGTACAACAAGTGGTTGCTTCTATATATTCAAATTAAATTGTAGACAAAGAGATAGAACTTTGTTTCTTGCCTGCCCAAGAGACCAAACAATTTCCCAAAAAGTGAGTTTCTCTTGAAGTACTTTTCATGTCATCAATAATACCAATCCAATAAACATTAGTAAAAGTAATCAAATTGAAATGTTTACCTTTGGGATACCATAATCCATAGTCAATAGTGCCTTGAAGGTAATTGAATATCCTCTTTACAACATTAATATGATACTCCTTTGGATTAGCATGAAATATTGAAACCAATCCTATTGAATGATATCATGCCTTGAAGTAGTTAGATACAATAATATACCAATCATGGAACTATATATGGATTTATTAACCTCTAGTGATTAATCATGTTTACTCAATTTACAACTGGTTTCCAAAGTAGTGCACACTGGTTTGTAATCTTCCATGCCAAATTGTTTTAATTTCTCTCTAAGATTATTTAACTGAGAAATGAAAATTAGTTTTTCATCTTGAATAACTTGAAAACCATGGAGTACCTCCTTCTTTAATAGAAATATAGATAATTAACACAATTTTGATATTGCATTGAAGAAAGAGACAATGGAGAGCATGAGTGGGAGGGTTTGTAGGTTAGGGCAGGAGGTCGACGCAAAGGCGACTCCTGTGAACAGTGCTCCAGAAAGTACTGGCACACACTTGGGGCATCCTTGCTATTGGTCTAAATTAGGCGGCAGGCTTCAGTTTCTCGACAGTGGAAATGAGGCATCGCGGGTTTAAAAAGGAGGGAAGGCGACTACAACTGGAGCAAGTGGCCCATTTTTTCGGAGGAAGGCAACAACAGTTGGGGAAGGTGGCCCAATGCTTTGAAGGAGGCAAGAGTGGAGTGGATCAGAGGCAGAAGACTCAGTAGATGGATACAAATCTCTCTTGGATCCCCTACACGCTTCGATGGCCCCTTGCAAAGTGGTTGGTAAAGGGTCTCTCACAACAGGGATTGGATCTATTTGGATCCGAAGAGTGCATTTTTTTTGGGTGCCTATCTCCCTTCATCATGATTTTACTGATTTTTACATTTTAACATATACTTTTTCTTTTCAGATCTCTGTCCTGATTTCTATCTAGGCTGTTACATTTGTCGAATCTTTGTCCTGATTTCCATCTGGGCTATTGGGTTTGTCGGCTCTCTTCCACTACGAATGATCTTCAGTCTTAGTGTTTGGAGAGGAGCTGGTCCCAATTTTGAGACCCCTCTATGTGAGGAAACAGAGGCCCTTTTATTTGGTGACAATGCTGCTATAGGGGCCTGTCTAAGGGGTATAGGCATAAAAAATATAAAGGAAGAAGTAAAAGGAAAGGAAAATAATGCAGCAAATAGTTTCCAGGTTTTTATAAGAACATTAGGCAGAAAATCCCAAACCCTCTGGTTATAAGATTCAGAGAAGATCTCGGATCTAAAGTAGAAGATCCAATCCTCAACAAGTATCCTAGCCACAAAACAGAGTCTGATTTTTTCAGGGAAATCACTATAGGAAGGAAACCTTTTAAAATATTACCAGATCCAAAGGAATTCTTCCATAGTCCTGAATCTAAGACTCAAAGGAGGAGCCGCAGGATGAAGCACATCAACTATACCTAATCATAACATAATTCAAGGATAGATGAAGGGATCGAATACCTTCAAAACAGGATCCCCAAATGGCCCATCATACAAAAATATTCTGCAGGGGAAGAACAAAGTAGCAACACCACTAGAATAGGCAGAGAACACACCCAAAAATTATATTGTGGAGAAAATGAATTGTGTCCCAGAACTGAACATTGAGGCACCAGATATCGAGGAATATAGGTCTGCCTTCGAACACATGCATTAATATGCAGGTTTAACTACTACTAGCCAAAACCAATGGAGTTGTTCCATTGGATTTTTACCAATTGGACCATGGACTGTGACATACATCTCTGCTCAAAGGGATACTTTATTGTCAACTTTCCATCACAAGAAGCCAGAGACATCATCCTTAGAGCGAGTTCGTGGTTCTAGGGGTCAACTTGACTTTTCATTACTCCTTGGTTCCCAAATTTTGATGCCAATACGATGGAGATAACCAGAATTTCGGTTTGGGTCCGGCTATATAATCTCCTACTCCATTTTTGAAATGAAGGAGTTTTAGAGGGTATCGGAAACAACCTAGGGAGATATATCAAAATAGACATCTAGAGACTGGAGGAGATAATATTCACTTTTTCACGAATCTATGTAGAAGTGGACCTCAGCAAGGGGCTTCCTCAAAGTATCATTCTGAAACACAATCAGCAAAAATGGCTTCAACATTTGGACTATGAAAACACAACGTTTAGGTGTATAATATGACAAAAAACAGGGCATCAACAAAGCACTTTCCCGGATGCAATATGGGAGAACATGAAGAAGAAGAAAACAGGGAAATCATCTAAGGGATGGAAATTTCCCTCAAGAGGACCAGAGAAAGAGTTAGAAGACGAAGGGGATATCCCAACCCAAAATGAGGAAAAACAGACAGCATAAGAACAAGGAATCCACGAACAAGAATTACAAGAACCAATGGAAACCAACATGACCTCACAGACAGTTAAGCTGACAATAGATCCCAAACCACTTGAAGCACATTCATATGTAAGCTCAGGTTCAAACAAGAGATCACATGTATCCGAAAGTTCAAACTCTGACATAGAAAACCCAATAAGGAACAATGAGCTGGCCTTGGTTCCTTTCTCCCTACATTCGGGGAATTGGCAGATTGTCCAAAAGAGAAAAGGAAAGCGTGAAAATCCCAGCCCTACTGGCAATATGTAAATTTTATAGGTAGCCTAGAGACATGGTGTACATGTGTACATGGGCCCTTTGGGCATCTTGAATTCTTATTTGCATCTACAAAGTGTAACTTTCATTAAATTTTTAATAGAAAGTTGCTGATTTTTTCCTGGGAAAAAAAAATTTGAAAGCCATGAAAGAATGTAAGCTCACCCAACATTTACATCTCAATTTTTTTTTGAATTTCTTGTACAAAATTTTGTCCCATCTCCAAATATCTCCCAAAAATAATATCATCTACATACACAACAATTATTATAAAATCATCATCTTCAAATTTGATATATAAATTTTTGTCCTTGTATCCCTTTTTGAAGCCTTGTTGTTGTATATGTTTTTCTAACTTTGCATACCATGCTCTTGGATCTTGTTTCAAGCCATAAAGACCCTTTTTCAACCTATACACTAGATTATCATCATCACCCAATAGAAAACCTTCAGGTCGCTCTATATAAACTTCCTCTTCTAGATAACCATTCAAGAACTTGATTTTACATCCATTTGATAAAATTCAATTTTATTGTAGCATGCAAAGGACAAAAACATTCTTATAAAATCTAATCTAGCTACAGGTGAAAATTTTTCATCAAAATCAATAATTTCTACCGGAGTATACCCTTTACACACAAGTCTTTCTTTTTTCCTTACCACTTTTCCTTCTTCATCTAGCTTATTCTTGAACACCCAATTGGTTCCAATGATGTTTTTGTCCTTTGGCCTTGGAACAAGCTCCCATGTATTGTTCTTCTCAATCTCATCTAATTATTCATTCATTTCTTTGACCCAAAGTTGATCTTCTTTAGCCTCATTGTAGCTTTTGGGCTCTATTTGAGACAATATTACAAAATGTGCTTGATTGAAGCTATACAACAACTTCCTCCTTGTTTTCACTCCAAGATCTTTGCTTCCAAAAATTTCACTCTCTCGGTGATTCTTTTAGATGTGACTTGGTGGAGCCTTATTTTTAGTAGAGGTTTTCACTCTTCTTCCTCTTCTTCAGAAATTTCTTGGTCCTCATATTTTATGAAATCATGATCAACCGCAACATCTTTGGAATGATTAGATTTAGGCAAATATTCACCAACAACAACATCAATACCTTCAATTACCTTTTTGTTTCTCTTGTTGTAGCATTTTTATCCCTTTCTCTTGAAGGAATAGCTAAGGAATATTCCCTCATCATCTCTTGGTTCAGATTTTCCAAGCTTGTCTTTAGTCCTCTTGATGTGTCACTTGCTCCCAAATATTTTGAAGTGGTCAACATTTGTTGGTATTCCTTTTCACAACTTAGTTGGTGTTTTGTCACTATTAAGCCTAATAATTAACTTTATCGACCAAATATACAATTTTTTGAGTTTCGTATCCCAAAAAGGTATCGGATACACTAGCTTCATATAACATAGCTCGCGCCATATCTTACACCAACCTGTTTTTCCTCTCCACTACACCATTTTTTTTGTGGTGTTCTAGCTATGGAGTATTGCATCTTGATCCCATGATCCTCACAAAAATCATCAAATTCCTTGAACATGAACTCACCTCCTCTATCATACCTAAGACACTTTATCTTCAAATCAGCTTCATTTTCCATGAGTGCCTTAAAATACTTAAATTTGTTGAAGGATTCAAGTTTTCTTTCATGAGCACAATCCAGGTGGCTCTAGTGAAGTCATCAACAAATAATATGAAATATCTCTCACCTCTTGTAATTTTCTTCCTTGTAGGACAACATACATCTATATGCACTAGCTCCAATGTTCTTCTTGCAGTGAACTCCTTGGATTTGAAATGCACTCTTGTTTGTTTCCCAAATTGGTAGGACTTGCATATTGTGCTATTTGATTTTTCCAACCTTGGTAATCCTATAACATCTCCAATCTTACTAATTTTGATTAGATTCTCAAAGTTAAAATGGCTCAATATTCTATGCCATATCCAAGAATCATCTCTTTTTTTCATGCAAAAGTTGTGTCTAGTGTCATAAAAAATATACATGTTGTTGTCACTTCTAATGGACTTTACACAAACTTTTCTGATTTAGCATTTCTACTCTCACAATATTTAGGTCTGAAACACCTCATGCCCATTATCACATATATGAATCACACTAAGGATATTGTGCTTCAATCCATCAACATAGAACACATTTTGAGTTTTGGTCTTCTTTCCCAATCTAATTGTTCCTTTGCCCCTATGGGGAATTATTGTATCATTTTCAAAATTTACATTTCCTTTTTAGTACTCTTTTAGATGTAATAAATTTCTCTTATCACTGGTCACATGCTTGGATAAACCACTATCAATCAACCATTTCTTATGTTGATCATGAGCTATCAAATAAAGCTCACAATTTTCAACCTTTTCCTTCCATATTTTCTCAAATTTATGTTGATTAGATTTCTCTTGAGTGAGATGCATGAAGGAGTTTGGAAAGATAGATCTGCACTCACTAGATTTGTGACCAAAGTTATTGCATTTGAAACACTCCATCTCATTCATTAGTGGAGAAAAATAATTATTTCCATTAGTATGCAAAATATTTGGCCCTTGATAAATTCTTGATCTATCAAAATTTCTTATAGGAAACATCTTCAACCTACAATTTATGGCTTTATGTCCATAATTATTACATGAAAAAATAACCATAAAATAGTGTAAGATACCTGACTTTTTGTTACCATGATGGGGGTGTGAAATTTGAGGAACGTTTTTGCTCCACCTGCTTATTTTTTGTTGAATTATTTCAGATTCAGTCTTTTGCACATTCTTTCTAGTTGCAGCCATATTTTCTTTATTTTCTATTCCTTTCAAACCATCTGCATAACTGGTACTTGGTTGATATTTGATATTTTGTATAAGAGGCTTGAATCCCAAACCATTTTTGTCCTTCGATGGCCTTTTCATGTTGATAATATTTTGCAAGGTTTTAGATCCCTTGAAAAAATTCTAATTTAGACACGCTTTACTTTCTTCTTTTGATATATTGGCCCTTAATGCAACAATTTCTTCCTCAATTTTGTGAAAAAATTATTTCCATTATTTTAGTTGATTGGGAAGAACATTTTCTCTCATTTTTTTCTTCTCCCAATTCTCTCTTTAAGAATATTATGTCTTCTTCATGGTTGCATGCAATAGGAGCTACTCCAATGCTTTGCTTCAAAGATTCATTTTCTTTGTCCAACTCAACCAAATTATTTTGTTGAATACAATTTGTTGCATAAAATTTTCCTTGTATTAATCAAGCTCATCCAACTGGGTATTCAAATATTTATCAACCAAAGAATATTTATTCTCCTTTAGTTTGTGTATTTCCTCTTTCCGCGGCTTGTATTTGTTTCTATCTTTGGTTAGCTCATCAAGTGAAATAATTAGCTCACCTTCATAATAAATCTCTACATCCTCATGATCTAGTTCATCTTTAGACTCAAAAGCCATAATAACGCATTCATTGTGTTCTTCTTCTTATAATGAATATTTATCACTTCTTTCATTTGAAATATCACTTTCTTCCTTAGATTAGTAACTCCTTCTCTTTGGGGCTTTATCTTTTCAAAAATTTTGAATTTTATCCTTTATCATCATATCCTTCTTCTTTTCTTCCTTTTCACTTCTTTTTTGTGGAAATTTTGGAGAAAAGTTTCCAAATTCTCCACATTTGAAACACTTGAAAGGAAACTTTCCCTTATACTTTCCAGAAACTCTCTTTAATTTATTTGCAAACTAAGAAAATTCTTCATCAAATTCACCACTAGAATACTCTTCCTCTTCCTTGATTTTCTTTAGAAGTTCCTTGAGATTTTTGGTAATAGACTTGACCTTCTTGGAGGCCTTGAATGTAGCTTCACTATATTTAGATTTCTCTTCTACAATGCACATCTCATAAGTTGTAATAATTCCAAGAAATTTCTCCATTGTAAGAGTGCTCAAATAAAATATAACTTCAATAGCAGAAACTTTTGGATTAAATCTTTCTGGTAAATACCTTAATATTTTATAAATAATAACTTCATCTTCAAAATTTTCGTCTATGCTCTTGATTATATTTGTCATTTTTTCAACTCTTCAAAAATATTTTGCAATAGTTTCATATTCCTTCCCTTTCAAACTCTCAAACCTCATATTATAGGTCTGGAGCTTTGATTTCTTCACCTTCTTATCACCTTCATATTTATTCTCAATTTTTTTTCCAAACTTCGTTGAATGATTTACAATGCATGACTTGTATCGGCTCATTCTCACTAAGTGTTGCAATAATAGCATTTATAGCTTTGCCATTGTTTTCAAACCTCTTCTTTTCATCAGTGCATGATGGAAGAACATCAATAGCAACATACCCGGACACCATAGTAGAAAAAAAATCAACACCTAAACTCATGAGATGCCCCTCCATTTTCATCTTCCATATATTATAGTTTTCACCATAGAACACTACAAATTTCACATCATGTCCAGCCATTGTCCCTTCTCAAACTCTCCTTTTAGTAGTTAAGTTGCAACAAAGGAGCTGACTCTGATACTAATTGTTATAAAAAAGTAATACTGAGGGGGGAAGGGGGGTGAATCAGTACTACGATACTATTATAAAATTATATGCAATTAAAACTTATTCATAAATTCACTTCAACAGATATAGCAATATCATGGACATGAATAACACAAATAATCATCACATGTAGAAACTTGGATTTTAGGTGGAAAAAAACCCCTCCGGGGCAAAAAGAAACTAAAATTTTTGTTGCTTCTTCTTATTATATATTTCTTCAAAACATTCTCATTTACATTAAATCATCTAGCCACCACTAGCAATGGAGAACCCACGCCTTGATTGAAATGATAAATTTTGGCCACAACCAATATGGAGCACCCACTCCTACAATAGACAATAAACATGCACTTAGCTTGAAGCCCCCACTCCAAGTACAAACAATTCTACTACAAGAAAATATGATTCAGAATTGAAAACATTGTTACATAAAAAATACTAGCAATAAATAAGTACACTCATGCAGCCAAAATCCCACACTCCAAATGAGAGAAAAAATCTCTCCACACACATTCTACAAACCGATCTTAAATATTTTCATACAACTTTGAAACACTACTGAAAAATAAATTATGAAGCACACATTGCAATGTTGAAACTCTAAACTCACTATTGAAATAACTGGTTTGTGCACTTTCTCTATATTTACACTCACACTACTAAAGAACCAACCGAAAGAGAAACTTCCCTTCTCATATTTGTAAATTTTAGAGATGGTTAAGTCAATAAATTCTTTAGATGATGGAGCTCACCCAAAACCTTTCCACACGCTTCAAATTTGATTTGAGATATGCCTCTTCACCAAATCAAGCCACTTACTCCACTAGCCTTTTGATATTTTCAACTGTGATCATCTTCTAGAGGTTCCTCAACATTTTTTGACCTTTACATTGAAAATCCCAAAAAAACATTGCTGGAAAAACCAAGAAAATAGAAGGCAAACCTGAGGAATGGGGGGGAAATCACCTCCAAGTGGAATATGATTTTTCCTTCATAGAAATAGTGTGTGTATGCTAGTTTCCTTCACCAAAACAATGTGTACATTCCAAAACCGAGATTACTAAATAAATTTGTATCCCTACTTCAGAAGGATACTTGGTGCATTGAGACAACCTTTCCCATGACTCTGTAACATCATGACACTCACTAAAATCCTTCAAAAACATGCTTATGACTTAGTAAAAGACATCAAAAATACCTCTATCAACCTTGTAGCTAAGATTTAGGTGAGAGATTGATACATCATGACACCTCTTCTACATACTTTTGAAGACTATGACAACAATTTACATCTTCATGACAAGCCTTAACAAGTATACAACAAAATCAAGATGATGCATAGGGACTCATTATTACATGACTTATAATAGGTGACATCAATGGAAACAAAAAATACCAACAAATTCATGTCCAACCTCTTCCATAGGGGAACCTAGATTAGAAGAGATCCATTCAACATTGTTAGGGCCTTCAACTTTCACTGCAATCCGAAAGCCATGTGTTGCATATGAATTGATTTCAGCATTTGGTAGGGGGGCTTTGAAGTTGGCATGAATCTCTAGATTGGTGAGGAACCTTAATTCAGTGATACTTAAACCTGACAGCATGAGACCACACATCATTTTGATCATCTAATTCTTCATGGAAAAGGTTAGTAGTTGGGAGTTTACTAACCTACCCTTGTTCCATTTTTTTCGCTATGTTTACCAATTTATATGCGCTAGACTTGTGGTGGCGCCTAAAATGAAATAATTCCACATGGTGAATTTGTTCTATTCAAAACTTTAATATTAATATCATTTCATGAAGGTTGTGAGGGTGATCATGACGAAGTTTTCACACCTATTGAAGCACAATCATTGAGTCCCCTAGCACCAATAGTTGTCTAATTGACTTGGAGAGAAATAATTCAACACCCTGCCAAAGTGTTAATGTTTCTATTTCTATTTCTCCATTGAGGCGAAAACTAAATAATCCAAATAGAGAAATTGTATTTATCTCTATTTCTTCATTGGGGTGAAAACTAACCCCTCCCTCTCCAGTCTCCCTAGGGTTACCCTTCGATGCTCCATCAAATAAAAGTATGAATTGATTTTGTTCCCTTTTCCACCTCTAAAATTACTCTTGATCCATTCAAAGTAGCCACAATTTAACTCTAGAGGGAGTATATTTTAAGTTCTCAAAAGGCACTAGGGCTCATCTGAGTGCAAGCTAATCATTCTCTTATTGGGATAGATCATCAACCTCCTCACATTTATATCCTTGAGAGGTAAATATTTCAAAGAGTATTCCCATAGCTTTAGAATAAAATCGATCTAGGCATGGGCACTTGCATTTAAATATTGAAAGGTTGTGTGTGATCCAGATAGACCATCATAAAAAAATTGGGACCACCATCCAACATCATATAATAATGGAACCACTTTTCATTTTCCAAGCAAATTGATGTTTCCATGAATCAAACATTTTTTCCATTCATATGTCACCTTTTTTATATGTTTCATCTTATCAAAAGAATTCTTTCTAGAATTGTAAGGCATAGGGGAAATATCTAAAAATATGTGGAATGTCCTCTTCTGTTTTTTCACACAAGTCACAGTGTGAGGGCCAAAAATGTTCTGCTTCTTGAAGTTTTCTATAGTCAATATTTTTCCATGGATGAGCTCCCAACAAAATATTTTTTCTTTGGGAAGGAAATATGGGTTCCATATCTTGTTCCAGAGTTGACTTAGTGAATAATGTATGGACCGTTTTAACAACATATTGTACCCAAATTTGACTGAGCATGCATTTTTCTTGCATCCTATCCAAATTGGCCAATCCAACTTGGAAGTAGTGACTGGAGCATATACTTTCAAAGTATTGACCAAAAGTGGCCAATGTGATTTAATATTTGGTGGGATGTCTGGGCATAGCCAACCAGTCCAGACTGTGTCTATGTTCCACATGGATATATCAACAATTTTCTCAATGTCATTGGCCTTCAACTCATTAACGATAGATGACATGTATCCTTCTAATTAATCAGTCAAAATTTGTTCCTTCCATAAATGGATGTGATCACCATTTATATTTTTCCATCTAAGGTGCTCAAGGATTATCGATACAACTGATTTACACAATTTCCAAATCTTAGATCCTTGTTTGGGCCATAATTCTAATTCGGGATAGATCCGCATATTCTTATGAAAATATTTTCTAAGGAAGGTCATATTCCACCATTATGTGGAGTTAGAGAGAAGGCTCTAGACTATATTTTTTCCAAGGGCCTGATTCATTAGCTTAATATATTTTATAGACAACCCACCATGCTCTTTGGGTATGCACACAATTTTCCAGTTGACCAAGTGAATTTTTTTTCATTGTTTCTTCCTCCTTGCTAGATAAATTTATGAAGGAGGATTCCAATCTAGCATATAATTCCTTTTGGTGTAAGGATACTTGATCCTATGTATATGGGTAGATTCAATACAACATATTTAATTAAAATAACCTTCTTTACTAGATTTAACCACTACATTCCCCATGAATGTATTCTCTTTTTTATTTTTCCCAAAACCTCTTCCCAATCATCCATGTTAGTTTCTCCAAGTGATATTGGCATGCCAAGGTATTTGAATGATATTCATATCAAGGCTGAAGGGAATCCCAATTTCCTTGTGATCTCTATTAGAGTTTCCATTGAATAGTTCCATCCATAAACCTATGATTTTTTCCCATTAACCTTCCCTCCAAAGAGTTCTAGATATTTATTTAGTATTCTTTGGAACTTGGATACAATAATTTTGGACACTCCTCCCAAAAACAAGGTATCAACTGCAAACTGAGTGATTGATATCTTTAATGTTACATGTTATACTAAACCCCACTAACCTTCCTTCCTATTTGGCCTTCTCCAAATTTTTAAAATCTTTTTCCATTAGAATATATAGGAGTAGAGATAATGGGAAACCTTGATGTAAACCTATAGAGGTAGAAAAAAAAAGAACCAACTTCCCCTTAAGCATAGGATAAATCCAGGAGCCCTCTATGGAGGCTTTAATCCAACTTATAAATCTTTTTCTAAATCCCATTTTCTTCAGCATCAAAAATAGAAATGAATGTTGGAATCAATTGAAGGCATTAGCCATGTCGAGTTTGATGACCATCCCAAGTTCACTGGTAAACTTGCTAGAGTGGATAGCTTCTTGCACTAGAATGATGTTGTCTATAATATTCCTATTGCTCATAAATCTTCCTTGATTTTTTTAGATGTTTTTGAGGGAAATGGTTTCAGTATTGATGCTATTATTTTCATTAAAATATTATATGATAAGTTTCACAAGGAAGTGGATGATATAGAAAAAATTATAGGGTTCGTCTCTTTAGGGATGAGAACAAGAAAGGATGATTTGTTGCTTCCACCAATATTTTCTATCTTGCGGGAGATATTCAACATACTCAATAGGTATTTTTCATTCATATTCCAGAACATATTGAAGAATTTAATTGAGATCCCATCCGAACCAAGGGCCTTATCTAGCTCAAGACTCCATATCGCCTCAAGAAATTATTCTTGTTCAATATCATGCATCAAAGATTAATTCTATAATTTTGAGACTAAGGACATAGCCCATGATAAAAATTCTTGTGTTTGATCCTGATTAATATATTTGTAATCTTAATATAAGGACTGGTATTGACTGTTAGTCATCAATAATTTTCACTATCCGTAGATGACTAATTATTGGTTTTAGATTTATAAAAACAAAATTCCATGAACATTGTGAGTTTTAGAAATCTCACTGCCTTCATTATCATTAGAGAAAAAATTTCACTATTTCATTATCCCTCATGTCATGGTCAGCTCACCACTCCCAGAAGACCCATCATGGGCTCATACCACTCATTTTGTCTATGTTTTGTCACCCCTAACCTTAGCACTCTATTTTGGCTTGCCTAATTCCTCCACTTGCCACCTAGGATCATGCAAACCTACTCACTCTTGTGTTTCCCGGATACATCAAGCATTGACAGTCTCAAAACTATATTTGTAGGCTCTTTAGATAAATCAAGTACATTTGATTTTGGATCTTCAATACATCAAAATATCAAAAACTCTGTTTTTTATACTTGAGGACCCCAAGCCAAGTTTTCAGTCAAAGGCCAAGTCCAAAGAGCCTCCCACTAGGTCACCTAGGGTTTCATAGGTCATAGGATTGTTTTTTTGTTCTAAATATTTTTTTTCCCTGTGCCAATAGGCTGCAATCAAAAAGGAAAAAGGACAGCACATGATTGTCCAAATGGATCAGAAAATCCTTCAAGGAAGGCCTCCTTGGTAAAAGCACAACTTTTGAAAAAGACAGCTACCCATATTAAACATTTCTGCAAGAATTATTGAGATGGAAATCAGAAAAAAAATAGGTAAGGTAGGAAGCGAAATAATCACTAAGAGCCACAGCAACGGAGAGGCAACAGGCCTATGTTCAAAGAGAATTAGTGTTTTGAGGACCGATTGGCAAAACAGTGTTTCCAAGCAAGGAGGCATAGGAGCAAAGAATCCATATGATAGATAATATCAGCAAACATAAATCCATACCAGCTCATAAACATCATGCCTCCATCATTTTCCAAGAATTCATTCTAAGGGCCAAGTCATTTGCCACACCTAGGGCCATTTTTTCTTAAAAATATGTTTCTGACCAAATAGAGGTGAATTTGAAAAAAGTGAGAGAGGTTTTTGTCCATAATAGGGACAAGAAGATAAACCTCGTTCATTTTTTAGATGGGTATCATGGTTTCAGAGAAATCTCAAAAATACAGGTGTCATGGGAGATTTTCTGCACTCCCGGAGTTACCTTGGGAAAATTAGGTTTTACCATATCTGGAGTGTCCAAATGACTTTCTTGATGATTCAAATGACAACTAGACTTGAATATGTTTCCAATGAGCTATCATGATGATCCAGGTGGATATTGGTGGTCACTCTCTTATTCCACTTGGGGCCCCACCATTGTCTCTTTCAGTTTTTTAGTTTCGGCACAACTTATTATTTTTAGTAGTTTTTTGGGTCCTACACTTCCGGAGCCGTTTTGATGCCCTAAACTATGTTTCTTGGGAAAACCGGGAGCAACATGGGTCCATGTACTGATGTTTCTCACTCAAAATTTGTAGTCATCGGATAGATATTTCTAACGAGGTATGGTTCACATCAAACTGAGATCGTATGCCAAAGTTACGTCCTCGGGAAGTTGAAACACCAATTTATCCAAACGGGGCCCATAGTTTCGGCACTTCATCTCCTAAGGTTAGGGTTTTATATATTTAGGGTTTTCCATTGTTTCTAAATAATAAATAGGCCCTCGAGCCTCATTGTAACTCAGTTCAGAGGC
The DNA here is from genome assembly GCA_034641835.2 of Pinus albicaulis. NCBI lineage: Eukaryota > Viridiplantae > Streptophyta > Pinopsida > Pinales > Pinaceae > Pinus > Pinus albicaulis. Next base: position 872,474,365 of record CM076583.1, on the reverse strand, counting down.
CTGTAGCCACCACATCTCTTCTCAGAGATAGCTACCAGTGCCCTAGCTATTTTATCTCCATTCTGTCTATAAGAAAATTTCAGTTATTTAATATGAATGAAATGAAGTGATATTTCCATTGCATCTTTGTATTTATGGTTATATGTTTATTCTGTTGCATTCCTGCATAAATCCGGATTAGCGGTATCAGAGCGGTCTGCTTTTTCTTGATCCTTCTTTGCATGTCCCCAACGAGGTCGGGGTATAAGGAGTTAGGGCTTGATCTGGTGGAAACTTTGTAAGATCAGCCTCGCAAACCCCAACGAATGCCCATGGGGGACAAAAATAAAGATGAGGGAGCAGGAGATCCTATCAAAATATTTATTGAGGAGGCCCTCGAAAAAAAAAGGAAGGCGATGATGGATAGCTTTGCCCAGATTCTTCAACGGCTACCCACCGGCAGCGCATCTGCATCAGCAGCCACTCTGGAGGTGCGACTCCTTTTAAGGTACAAGTAAATTTTGACATTCCCATATTTGAGGGTCAAATAGATACAGATGTTGTAGATAGATGGTTGAATCTATTAGAAGGATATTTCTCGGTTCATGACTTTTCTGATCGGGAGAAGATTATTTTTGCACTCCTCAAAGCTACCACCCATGTCAAGGACTGGTGGGAAACCTACTGTGAGAAAAAGGACGATACAAAACCCTCTTTGTTCTTGGCCATACCCACTTGGAATTCTTTCCAAGATGCCATCAAGGAACAATATTATCCTGTGGGGAGCTATGAGGACAAGTACATACAGTGAACCATGCTGCGACAACAAAGGGATAAAGATGTGCATGAGCTGACGAAACTGTTCCATACCTTGCACACAAAGTTGGGTATCAAACATTCAGAGAAACATCTTCTACTAAAGTATCGCAGTTGTCTACACAAATACATTCAGGAGGAAATGGAGTTCCTCGACATCTCCTCGCTTTGTACGGAATACCAGTATGCTACCAAGATTGAGAATAAATTCAAATAGAAGAAGCGAGACTTTGGATCTTCAAATCGAAAGTAAGGGAAAGGTGCTCCCAAACCGCAGAAAAAAGGATAGAGCCAAGGCATGGCGGCTCAAGACAACCTGTCGAAGCCACAAGCAAAGAATAACACAGCAAAGCCAAATAAGGACACGGGAAAGTGGTTTGAGTTCCATAAGAGCTCCACTCACAACACAAGTGAGTGTCAGGCCAAGCAGTCGTTGGTGGCCGAGATGAGGGCTTCTGATTCAGATGCATGCTCCAAATATGAATCAGAACCTGACAATGAGAATGAAAAAGGGAAACAGATTATTGATGCAGAGCCCAACGCCATTGTTGCCACTACGAAGATCCATAAGGATGAACTAGAAGATCCAGAGGAGGAACGTCTCTTCCACTCCCAGATGTGGGTAAAGGGCTCCCTGGTACAGTTCATTGTCGACAATGGGAGCCAAAAGGACCTCATTTCAATAGACACCATGAAGCAGTTGGGATTGCCGACCATAGCTCACCCACATGCATACACCATCGGGTGGCTTCCTCAAGGACGAGATCTTCGCGTCAGCCAGCAGTGTCACCTTCCCTACAGCATGAAGCCCTTCATGGATGAGGTATTATGTGACGTTGCTCCTATTGATGTTTATGATGTATTATTAGGACAACTATACTTGTGGAAGCGTCATGCTATGTATGAGTCTCAGCCTCGCTGTTATTGTTACTTTTGGAAATAAGTTGTACAGGATACCAGAGGTACCACCTCCTTCCGCTATCTCTTTGGTTACTGCAAAACAATCCAGTAAGCTCATTTCCCAAACCAGGAAATTCATTTTCCTGATGATCTGCCCTCGGGACAAGAATAATACTGTGGCTATGACCTCTAGACAGGGCTACTCTGCACGATGACAACATATGGACAAGGTTTTGGAGGAGTACGGGGACATCTTCACCTCACCCACAGGGGTTCCTCTACACTATCAGGTCAAGCGCCCGATTGATCTGACCCCAAGTGCGCCGCTACCCAATGGACCGATCTATCAGTGCTTTGTTCTAGAGAATGATGAAATCGTCGCTCTATTCTGGAGAATGATGAAATCAAGAGGTTGATTCAGGAGCTGCTGAAGAAAGGTCACATCTGACCAAGTTCATCGCCCTGTGGGAGTCCAATCATGTTGGTATAGAAGAAGGATGGGACGTGGAGACTCTGTATTGACTATCGAGCACTGAATAAGATCACTGTCCGGAATAGGTACCTGATCCCATGGATTGATGACCTTCTAGACAAACTCAAAGGGGAAAAATATTTCAGCAAGATCGACTTGAAGTCTGGGTATCACCAGGTACCAACTGAACCCTCTGATGTCTGGAAGACTATCTTCAAAGCCAAGGAAGGCCTTTTTGAATGGTTGGTCATGCATTTCGGGTTGATGAATCATCCCACAACCTTCATGAGGATGATGGACGACATTGTGCGGCCATTCAACAACTCATTTGTAATGGTATACTTGCATGACATTCTAATATTTAGCCAGACTTGGGAAGAGCACCTCCACCACATCCGAAAAGTCCTCCAAACACTACGGCAACACAAGTTGTGTGACAATTTGGAGAAGTGCACTTTTGGCATGACCTAGGTTCAATATCTGGGATACATTATTGATGAAAGGGGGGTGCATGTGGATCCCACCAAGATCCAAGTCATTCGGGATTGACCATCCCCAACCACTATAATAGAGCTTCTCAGTTTTCTGGGTCTTGCTAATTTCTACCGAAAGTTCGTGTTGGGATTCTCTCATATCACTTGGCCCTTGAGTCAAGTCACCAAGAGAGGAGTGAAAGAAAAATTCTTTTGGTCGGAATCTCAACAGAAGGCGTTCACAGAATTGAAAAATTACCTTCGTTCTGCCCCAGTGCTCACATTACTAGAATTGAAACAATTATTTGAGATTGAGACAGATGCCTCTGACTATGCTATTGCGGTAGTTCATACTCAACAGGGACATCCAGTGGCATATCACAGTGAGACATTGTTTGACACAGTTCACAAGTATCCCACTTATGAGAAAGAAATGCATTATATTGTGCAAGCTTTTCAACAATGGAAGCATTACATTTCGGGGAAGGAAACAATCATCCATATAGACCATCGGCCCCTGCAATTCATACAGACACAAGGGAAGTTGCAGAATGATCACCATTACAAGTGGTCCACATATCTGCAACAGTTTCATTTGAACATCAAGTACAAGAAGGGTAGCACTAATAATGTTGCAGACTACCTCAGCCGACCACCAATCATGGCGATCACAACCATTCTCAAATCTTGTGGGCACGAGACTTTTGACTGGCCACTTCTCTATGAGAGCGACCCAGAATTCGGCCACACATACAAGGCACTCTTGGTGGGTACGCAAGTTCCAAATTTTCACCTCCAAGATGCACTCTTATGTCACCTGGGACACCTTTTTGTTCCTTCAAGCAAGCGTGCCAAGATGATATGGGAAGCACACTACAGTCGAGTCACTGGGAATTTCGGGGTCGAGAAAACAGTAGCCATACTACAGAAGTATTTCTATTGGCCGAACCTTCAAACGGATGTTGGGAAGCACATTAGATCCTGTTAGCCCCCCTATGAAATTTTTGACAAGAAAATAGGGGGCTAAATCTTTGCTGAGTCTTCAAGGAATGCATTTCCTCTGAAAACACAGTCTCCTTGAAGCCTCCATGTGTCTTTTATCCTTTGAAAAATCCCCTTTGCTGGTGCCCATCATAAGGCCTCTCTGCTGGTGAAGAAACACCCAAAGATCTCTTTTTTCGCTCTTATTTCATTCCCCAAAGCCTCTATTTTATCCCCCTTGTCTTCCCCTTCTATTTCCCTTCTTACCTTTCAAATCCCCCCAAAATCGCCTTTAAATCATTCCTCTACCCTTCGATTGGCCATCTTCCCCCCTTACTCTATCGTTCCCCCCCTTCGCCTTTAAATTCCATTAAAAAGGGCCAAAACCCACTTTCTGACCTTATTATAAGGCCTAGCCCCTTTTTGCCAGCCCCTTTCAAACCACTTCCCCACATACGCCCTTACCCAAGACCAAGCGCTTAAGCCTTGGGGGCTAATCGCAATCGGAACCGTCGGGCAGGTGCAATCCTTTGTAAACATCGTAAAAGCCCCGATGCAATTTGTTTATCACGATAAGTCTTGCGACGCGTTCCGCGTCGTTGATCTGTCACAAAGATCCGACGGTGGAGTGCTAATCGCAGCCCCCCGCCCAATCGCAATCGCAACGTTCCGTGTGTGCCCTCCGATCAATCGCAAGTCTTTCTACCCGAGCTCTGATTGCGATCCTCCGATCATATCCTGACCATCGATCCGTCCCGCCGATCCGATGGCCAGCGCTCAATCGCAATTCCCCTCCTGATCGCAATTGCAAGTCCCATCTCTCTGTCTCCGATTGCGATGCTCCGATTCAATCACAGCCGTCCATTCTCCCGACAGATCAGATGGTCCAGCATCAATCGCACCCTCCGCCCGATCGCAATCGCATCCCCTTCTCTCCGCCTCCCGATTCCATCCCATCCGTCCATCTGTTTCACGATCCAACAGCCATCGCACTAATCGCTCCATTCCTCCAATGAACCCAATCGCAAGTCCTTCTTCCGATCCCCCGATCGCACTGCCCCTCCGATTGAGTGTGAGTTGTTGATCTGGCCTTCGGATCCAACGGTCAGCGCTCAATCGTTGGTCCCCTTCCAATCGCAATCGCAAACTGTTTCGTCCGACTCCCAATTGCGATCTCCCGATTCAATCAGGGCCGTCCATCCTCCACGCTGATCTGACGGCTATCGCTCTCCCCGCCCGATCGCAATCAGAAGTTTGTGAGTGTCTCCCCTTTGTGCCCCTCCGATTGCGATTGTTCCGATTACATCTCCACCGTCTGTTTCCTCCCAGATCTGACGGCTCAGATCTAATCGCCCTCCACCGTGACCGGGTCCCACATTCACGCCTTCGTGTGTTGTTTTTTCGCGTTTCCCTGTGTAATTCGCCCAAACGCTAAACTTTGGGTTTTACACTGTGCGTTCATTTCTCCGCTCCTCTCCACTGTTTCCACTATTTCTCCATCGCTCCACTACCCCTCCTCCAGCTTCCAAAGGCATTTCTCCAACACCACCGCCCGGTTGTAAAATTCTTTCCATTGTGCGGATTAGCACAGAGAGGCCATTTCAGCCGGCCAGCGAAGCAACAGAGACGAGATTTGAGGGGGATTCGAGCCTCTAATTGAATATTAACGTTTTAATCCTGCAGTCAAAGGCTTAAGGCACTGTTCGAAGATTAAGAGCACACCAGCAAGCCATAACTGCGCCACCTAACAGCAGAGTGCTTTTCTCCTAGAAGTACACCTTCTCACAGCATCCTTCGTGCCTCTCGAGCCCAGGAAAGATTAATACGATGATAGAACCTCTCAAGGGGCTGTCAAGCAGCATTAAAGAAGCATGGAGGGACCTTGCAGATTTTCCATCCAGTTCATTTATTCCAGAAGGTAGAAACAGAGTTCCAGACACCAGAAAGGACTCCAAGGAACATAGCAGAGGTCAAAATCGACCTGACAGAGATCTCCAAACCAGTCTTAGAGTACCTACAGCGTTGCAGACATCCCTTAAGCAGTATGGGTGTGGACACTTCCGTCGATGCTGCCTTAAGAAGATCAATTCAATGTTCATCTACCTCTGTTTTCTCTCTTCTCCTATAAAAAATCCCCGATAACATAATGTCAAGGTTGTTGTTGTTGTTCAGTTGTTGGGAAATTTGCTGTTAGAGAGATTCATTCTTGACTGTTAGAACAGTCTTGGGAGGGATTTGCAGAGTAGTTGTATGTAATAGGCTGGGAGGAGAAGTCTGGACTGTATCAGCCATTGAGCTTATTGTACATGACTGGTTTTGCATCAATTAATCAAAGCACATTTCACAGGATCCTGGTCTAGTGCTATTGGTGATGTGTTTCTAACTCTGTTTATTACATTTTCATGTTGTTTCATGTTCTTCTGGTAGGCAATAGAAGTATAACATAGGATTCACCCTTGCTAGGTGCCCTATGTTTCCTGCTCTCCCTACCTTTAATGTTTTCTGCTTTGTGTGCTGTCTAAGAGTGAATCCACGTGGTTTAACTAGTGCAGCGGATGTTATTGCCTGCTGGCTGATGTATGAACTTGGGGGTTTGCTGCTTGGATGCTTCTTTGTCAGATTTATCTCTGTTCTTTCCCTTGGAGTTGCTAAAGCAGACCTAGAGTTAAATGACCTCTGGTCTGATCTATAAGCTGCCCCTTCGTCCCTTTTGAGAGCTGCCTTAAAGTATGTCCAAGCAGGTCTAGAGTTAAATGACCTCTGACCTGATCTATAGATAGAAATTGGGTTATTCTCCTTCTTTCACTTTCCTTCCTTAATGTTCCACCCCACCATCTAATCTAAAAAGATCCTTTAGTGTAGATGACTTGCCCTTTGAAAGCCTTGGCTAGTTGTTGCATGTAATTTCCTTTCATGACTTCATAGCCCAATGGATGGCACTGTCTTGGCCTATGATTTTTGCTGAAGACTCCTGCTGTTTTTTTTTCCTTTCCTCCCATTTCTTTCCCAGTCCGTGATCTCCTAACCAACCCAGCAACCAACCAACCAAATCATTTAAAATCCCTCGTGCTTCATAACTAGCCTAATATCTCATTTGAGCTTCAAAGACATATCATTCTTTGCTCTTTTTGGAGAGATCCCTCTCCGGGTCCAGGAGGGCTAGATCCTTGGGGCCAAAAGTGGTTCTGATGTTGTCTCATCTTTTGGTCTTGCCAATCTGGCCAAAACATGGGAACCCCAATAGATCCTACACTGCTTGTGCCATTTCCAAACTGACCATCAAGAAGCAAGGCCTATATACTCCGCTACCTACCCCTAGTCGACCTTGGGAATCCATCTCCATGGATTACATGTCGGGCCTGCCTTCTACTAAGCATGGAAATGACTATGTTTTCATGGTTATCGACAGATTCTCGAAGATGGCCATTATGGCGGCCTGCAAGAAGAATATCACAGCAGAAGCCACTGCTTAACTCTTCTTCGAACGAGTGTGGGTGCACTTTGGGATCCCACAGTCTATCATATCAGATCAGGATAGCAGGTTCCTCAGCGCATTTTGGTCTAGCCTCTGGTCAATGCTGGACACCAGCCTCACTAGACTCCACCGCAAGCTTTTCCCACTCCGATACAGGCCATACACCATCACCAAGGTTGTAGCGAACAATGCCTTCAAGCTCAGTATTCCACCATTCCTTGGTCTGCACCCAGTATTCAATGTGGACAGCCTTCGTCCTTACTTCCCACCTCTACTGGACACCTCTGACATAGCAGAACAACTCACACCGACAGAGTTAAACCCAAACTGCATGGAACATGCCACCATAGATTGTATCATGGACATGAAAATCAAGAACACTCTCCAACAGAAGATCCAAATGTATTGGGTTGTCAAAGCTGGCCAACTCCTGCACCAAGGAAACTGGTTCACTAGGGACCAAGTTCAGCAGAAGTTTCCTCATCTCATGGAGGAACTTAATGCAATGGAGACCATTGCTTCCTAAGGGGGGAGGAATGACCCAGGTGGATATTTGTGGTCACTCGCCTATTCAACTTGGGGCCCCACCATTTTCTCTTTCAATTTTTCAATTTCGGCACAACTTACTATTTTTAGCATTTTTTTGTGTCCTGAATTTCCAAAGTCGTTTTGAGGCCCTAAACGACATTTTTTGGGAAAACCGGAGCAACATGGCTCCATGGACCAATGTTTCTCACTCAAAATTTGTAGTCCTCAGATATATATTTCTAACGAGGTATGGTTCGCGTCAAACGAAGATCGTATGCCAAAGTTACATCCCAAGGAAGTTGAAACGCCAATTTACCCAAATGGGGCCCATAGTTTTGGCGCTTCATCTCCTAGGGTTAGGGTTTTAGATGTATAGGGATTTCCATTGTTTCTAAATAATAAATAGGCCCTTGAGCCTCATTGTAACTCAGTTTAGAGGCTTGTAGCTGCCACATCTCTTCTCAGAGATAGCTACCAGTGCCCTAGATAGTTTATTTCCATTTTGTCTGTAAGAAAATTTCAGTTATTTCATATTAATGAAATGAAGTGATATTTCTGCTTCATCTTTGTATTTATGGTTATATGTTTATTCTGTTGCATTCCTGCATAAATCCAGATCAGTGGTATCAGAGCAGTCTGCTTTTTCTCGATCCTTCTTTGCATGTCCCCAACGAGGTCGGGGTATAAGGAGTTAGGCCTCAATCTGGTGGAACCTTTGCAAGATCAACCTCGCAAACCCCGATGGACACCCATGGGGGACGAAAATAAAGATGAGGGAGCAAGATATCCTATCAAAATATTTCTTGACGAGGCCCTCGAAAAAAAAAGGAACGTGATGATGGATAACTTTGCCCAGATCCTTCAATGGCTGCCCACCGGTGGCGCATCTGCATCCAGCAGCCACTCTGGAGGTGCGACTCCTTTTAAGGTACAAGTAAATTTTGAAATTCCCATATTTGAGGTTCAAATAGATGCAGATGTTGTAGATAGATGGTTGAATCTATTAGAAGGATATTTCTCGATTCATGACTTTTCCAACCAGGAGAATATTATTTTTGCACTCCTCAAAGCTACCCCCCATGGCAAGGACTGGTGGGAAACCTACTGTGAGAAAAAGGACGATACAGAACCCTCTTTATTCTCAGTCGTACCCACTTGGAATTCTTTCTGAGATGCCATCAAGAAACAATACTATCATGTGGGAAGATATGAGGACAAGTACATACAGTGGACCACGCTGCAACAAAAAAGGGATCAAGATGTGTATGAGCTGACGAATTTGTTCCATACCCTGTGCACAAAGTTGGGTATCAAAGATTCAGAGAAACATCTGGTGCTAAAGTATCGTAGTTGTCTACACAGATACATTCAAGAGGAAATGGAGTTCCTCGACATCTCCTCACTTGGTACGGCATATCGGTATGATGCCAAGATTGAGCAGAAATTTAAACAGAAGAATCGAGACTTTGGATCTGTGAATCAAAAGCAAGGGAAAGGTGCTCCCAAACCATAGAAAAAAGGACAAATACAAGGCATGGTGGCTCAAGAGAACCTGTCAAAGCCACAAGCAAAGAACAACACCGCAAAGCCAAAGAAGGACATCGGAAAGTGGTGTGAGTTCCATAAGAGCTCCACTCACAACACAAGTGAGTGTCAGGCCAAGTAGTCACTGGTGGCCGAGATGAGGGCTTGTGAGTCAGATCCATGCTCCGACTCTGAATCAAAACTCAACAAGGGGAATGACAAAGGGGAACAGATTATTTATGCAGAGCCCAATGCCACTGTTGCCACTACGAAGATCTAGAAGGAGGAACTGGAAGATCTAGAGGAGGAGGAACATCTCTTCCACTCCTAGATGTGGGTAAAGGGCTCCTTGGTACAGTTCATTGTCGACAATGGGAGCCAAAAGAACCTCATTTCAGTAGACACCGTGAAGCGGTTGGGCTTACCGGCCACAGCTCACCCACAGCCATACATCATTGAGTGGCTTCATCAAGGACGAGATCTTCGCGTCAGCCAGTAGTGTCACCTTCCCTATAGCATCAAGCCCATCATGGATGAGGTATTATGTGATGTTGCTCCTATTGATGTTTCTGATGTATTATTAGGACAACCATACTTGCGGAAGCGTCATGCTGTGTATGAGTCTCGGCCTCGTGCTGTTATTGTTACTTTGGGAAATATGTTGTACAGGATACCAGAGGTACCACCTCCTGCCGCTATCTCTTTGGTTACTGCAAAAAAATCCACTAAGCTTATTTCCCAAACCAGGAAATTTGTTTTCCTGATGATCCGCCCCCAGGGAAAGAAGAAGACTATGGCCACGACCTCCAGACAGGGCTCCTCTGCATCACGACAACAAATGGACAAGGTTTTGGAGTAGCACGTGGACATCTTCACCTCACCCACAGGGGTTCCTCTACACTGTCAGGTCAAGCACCCGATTGATCTGACCCCATGTGCGCCGCTACCCAATGGAGCGATCTATCGGTGCTCTGTTCTGGAGAACGATGAAATCAAGAGGCAGATTCAGGAGCTGTTGTAGAAAGGTCACATCCGACCAAGTTCATCGCCCTGTGGGAGCCCGATCATGTTGGTACAGAAGAAGGATGGGATGTGGAGACTCTATATTGACTATCGAGCGCTGAACAAGATCACTGTCCAGAATAGGTACCTGATCCCACGGATTGATGACCTTCTAGACCAACTCAAAGTGGAAAAATGTTTTAGCAAGATCGACTTGAAGTTTGGGTATCACCAGGTACCAATTGAACCCTCCAATGTGTGGAAGACTGCCTTCAAAGCCAAGGATGGCCTTTTTGAATGGCTGGTCATGCCTTTCGGGTTGACGAATGCTCCTGCAACCTTCATGAGGATGATGGGCGACATCTTGCGGCCATTCACCAACTCATTTGTAGTGGTGTACTTGGATGACATTTTGATCTTCAAGCGGACTTGGGAAGAGCACCTCCACCACATCCGAAAAGTCCTCCAAACACTGCGGCAACACAAGTTGTGTGCCAATTTGGAGAAGTGCACTTTTGGCATGACCCAGGTTCAATATCTGAGATACATTATTGATGAAAGGGGGGTCCATGTGGATCCCACCAAGATCCAATTCATTCGGGATTGGCCAGCCCCAACCACTATAACAGAGCTTCGCAGCTTTCTGGGTCTTGCTAATTTCTACCAAAGGTTTTTGTTGGGATTCTCTCATATCACTTGGCCCTTGAGTCAAGTCACCAAGGGAGGAGTGAGAGAAAAATTCTTTTGGTCACAATCTCAACAGAAGGCATTCACAGAATTGAAAAATTTCCTTTTTTCTGCCCCAGATCTCACATTACCAGACTTGCAACAACCATTTGAGATCAAGACAGATGCCTCTGACTATGCTGTTCGGGCAGTTCTTACTCAACAGGGACATCCAGTGGCATATCACAGTGAGACATTGTCTGACACAGTTCGCAAGTATCCCATTTATGACAAATAAATGTATTCCATTGTGCAAGCTTGTCGAAAATGGAAGCATTACATTTCGGGGAAGGAAACAATCATTCATATAGACCAACAGCCCCTGCAGTTCATACAGACACAAGGGAAGTTGCAAAATGATCGCCATCAGAAGTGGTCCACATATGTGCAACATTTTCATTTGAACATCAATTATAAGAAGGGTAGCACCAATAATGTTGTAGAATGCCTCAGTCAACCACCGATCGTGGCACTCACCACCGTTTTCAACTCTTGTGGGCACGAGACTTCTGACTAGCCGCTTCTCTATAAGAGCGACCCAAAATTCGGCCACACATACAAGGCACTCTTGGGGGGTATGCAAGTTCCAAATTTTCACCTCCAAGATGCACTCTTATGTCACCTGGGACACCTTTGTGTTCCTTCAAGCGAGCATGCCAAGATGATATGGGAAGCACATATAGTCGAGTCACTGGGCATTTCGGGGTCGAGAAAACAGTATCAATACTACATAAGTATTTCTATTGGCCAAACCTTCGAAAGGATGTCGGGAAGCACATCAGATCCTACAATGCTTGTGTCATTGCCAAACCGACCATCAAGAAGCAAGGCCTATATACTCCACTACCTACCCCTATTCTACCTTGGGAATCCATATCCATGGATTACATGTCGGGCCTGCCTTTTAATAAGCATGGAAATGACTGTGTTTTCATCATGGTCGACAGATTCTTGAAGATGGCCATTATGGCGTCCTGCAAGAAGAATATCACAGCAGAAGCCATTTCTTAACTCTTCTTCGAATGAGTGTGGGTGCACTTTGCGATCCCACAGTCTATCATATCAGATCGGGATAGCAGGTTCCTCAGCGCATTTTGGTCCAACCTCTGGTCAATGCTGGACACCAGCCTCACTGGACTCCACCGCAAGATTCGCCCACTCTGATACGGATCATACACCATCACCAAGGATGTAGGGAATAATTCCTTCAAGCTCAATATTCCACCATTCCTTGGTCTGCACCCAGTATTCAATGTGGACCACCTTCATCCTTACTTCCCACCTCTACTAGACACCTCTGACATAGCAAAACAACTCACACCGACAGAGTTAAACCCAGACTGCATGGAACATGCCACCATAGATTGTATCATGGACATCCAAATCAAGAACACTCTCCAACAAAATATCCAACTGTATCGGGTTGTCAAAGCTGGCCAACTCCTGCACCAAGGAAAGTGGTTCACCAGGGACCAAGTTCAGCAGAAGTTTCCTCATCTCATGGAGGAACTTAACGCAATGCGGACCATTGCTTCCTAAGGGGGGTGGAATGATCCTGGTGGATATTGGTGGTCACCCACCTATTCCACTTGGGTCCCCACCATATTCTCTTTAAGTTTTTCAGTTTCGGCAGAACTTACTATTTTTAGAAGTTTTTCGGGTGCTGAACTTCCGGAGTCGTTTTGAGGACCTAAACGACGTTTTTTGGGAAAACTGGGAGCAACATGGGTCCATGGATTGATTTTTCTCACTAAAAATTTGTAGTCCTCGGATAGATCTTTCTAACGAGGTATGGTTTGCGTCAAATGGAGATCGTATGCCAAAGTTACGTCCCCGGGAAGTTGAAACACCAATTTACCCAAACGGGGCCCATAGTTTTGGCGCTTCATCTCCTAGGGCTAGGGTTTTGGATGTTTATGGTTTTCCATTGTTTCTAAATAATAAATAGGCCCTCAAGCCTCATTTTAACTCAGTTCATAGGCATGTAGCCGCCACATCTCTTCTCAGAGATAGCTACCAGCGCCCTACCTAGTTTATTTCCATTCTGTCTGTAAGCAAATTTCAGTTATTTGATATTAATGAAATGATGTGATATTTCGACTGCATATTTGTATTTATGATTATATGTTTATTCTGTTTCATTCCTTTATAAATCTGAATCATATGAGCTCCATTTGGAATTACGGAAGGCGTCTAAAAGTTGTCTGCACTAACACTCTTCTTTTCTGCACCATCTCTCTGCACTTTTTGACCAGTATTGGGAAACTCAACTTTTGACAGGGAAAATCAACTCCAATCAGGGAAAAAATGGAGCATTTTGAAATTATACAGGTTAATATTTGTAATGAACTATCATGGGCCCAAATCTGACATTGGGAAGTTCATCAAAACTTGGCTACAACTGGACCCATTTTATGCTGAGGGTGGCGCTGCGCTAATAGCTCAGCGATGCGCTAATGTAGAATTTCCTATAGACTTGCAACAAATTTTCCGAAAGGCTCAAGGACACCCTAAAATTTGCCTCCAAATACCTGCAAGCAAGGGAAGCTGGTAGGTGCCCTATTTTCTCCTCCTCTCAAGTGTTTTTAGTCATTTGGCAGATATGGAATGACTAAACCCTAGTTTTGCAAGCCCTAGGTCTTCAATGCATAATAAACCTCTTTTTTTGGCCTCCTTGAACAAATTAAATGTCATTTGAGGGAGAGTTAATAAAGGTAGTTACACTTCATGTTCCAAATAAGCCCTCTTTCAAATTCAAGCCCTCAACCACATCATCAACTAAACTTGCCTTCCTCATCTCATCCTCTTCCCTCTACTCCTCTATCCCCTCCTCAATAAAACCTCCCTTCCTCCCCTTCTCTTGATGCATCAAATGAAGAAGGAAGTGGCAATGAAGAATCAAATGAAGATAGGGGTAAATATGACAATGAGCCAAACCCTAATGAGGTTGAGGGTGATAATGAGTTGAGCCCACAAAAGGCAGACTACATGAAGACAAAGGATAATGAAGATGAGGAAGAGGCAGATGATGAAGAACAAGCAAGGGACATGGAAATGGACAAAGGTTACAAAAAAGGCAGTAGCTTAGATGACCATGCAGGCAGCCAAAGCAATGACACTCATGATGAGGCTCAAGGCAGCATGGATACAGGTGAAGCACGTGACCAAGATGTAGAAGGTAATGAGAGAAGCATGAGTGAAGAAGAAAACATTCATGAAAACAGTCAAGACAGTCATGAAAACATTGAAGACATTAATCCCCACAGTGACCATGATGATGAGCAAAGTGAATAAAAGGCTGAAGGTAACCATGACAGGCATAGTGACAGTGAGAAAAGTGATGAGGGTGATGATAAAAATGAGGATCATAGCAGTGAAGATGCTAGCAGCCCAAATGAAGAGCTTAATGATAGCAGCAAGGATCAAATCCATAAGGAAGACACCAACAAAGCCACCATCTCTCCTTTTCCATTAGCATATCAAAGAGGGTCAAGACATATGTTTATTTCCTCCAAAAGACAAGTGATCATGGCTTCTACTCCTATGCAACCAAAAGACAAAGTCAAGGAGAAAAATAGGGATAAAGGCAAAGGAAAAAGAAATTACAAAGGCAAAGGAAAGGTAAGAGAAGATGAATAAGGTCAGCATAAGGTTGAGAGATAATTTGAACTCATCCATCTTGACAGTGACAAAGAAGACAAAAAGAGGGCTCATAGGATACTCCTTCAAAAAAAAAATGCAGAGATAAAAGACCTACAAATGAGCCTTGGCATGGCCCAATACATCATTAATTATTACAAGGATGAGCACAAGCACATGAAGAAGATGAAAAGAGACCTTGATCTACAAATAAAGATGACCAAACATAATTCCCAAAAAAATCAATTTGCAAGGGAAAAACTCAAGAAGGCCCTCATTGAAATCCAAACCCTAAAAGAAGAAAAAGGTCATGAAAAAATTGGAATTTTGGAACAATATTCTCAAAAGGTCTCTCAAACCCCATGAGGGATACCTCCACCAATTTTGAGGAAATTTGGACAAGTTTTTTTTTTTTGAGATTTTGGAGGCCTATTAGCACAGCGCCACTGGCGCTACGCTTTTCCCTCAAACATCCTCAGAGGGAAAAATCTGCATTTTTGGATTCATCATGGCTAGCACACTATGCTCACCAAATTTCAGAGCAATTGGAGTAGTTTTGACCGCTCAAAAGGTCAAAAAACACCTCATTTTTCACCATTCTACCTCCTTTTCAGGCCTAGCGCTGTGCTTAGGGAAGTATTGGGAAATTAACTTTTTGAATAGGTTACATGTGCTCAATCAAAAAAAAAAAGGCCTATCTAGAAAGAGGATTCAGCAATCTTTCCAACGAGCCATCACAGAGAAAAATCCGATATTGGGAAGGCCCCCAAAACTTGGTCGTAACAGGACCTATTTTCTGCCTGAGGTGGTGCTGCACTAATGGACCGTGTAGTGTGTTTTTGGCCAAAAAGTCAACAAAACACACAAATTTATGGAAAAATGATTTTTTAATGTTTTCTTGGGAAAATCACTTCAGATTTGATTGAGGAGTTATGTTATGTTATTTTTCATTTATTAGCTTAGATATTATGTGTCTTGGGCCTTGCATGGTCTTCAAGAACATAAATGACAATTATGATGAAATTAGGGTTTCTAGAAGCCTCTTATGGTTTCCACCTCCTCACTTGATAAGATAAATAGAGCATGAGGATTCCATTGTAAAGGTTGGCATTTGATGAGTTTTGAGAGCAATACATGGTTTTTTAAGGTTGAAGAGCAATTTGGTGTTGTGGAGCTTGTGAATGTCTTGCTTTGATTGATGATGGATAAGATTACTTGCAGGATCCCTGAGCTTGGTTAATGGTGTTGTGTCTCTAATTTTTTCATGTTTTCTTGTTTATCATTATGTTTCATCCTTCTATATGCAATAGAACAGAAAAGTATAGGCTAAGAAATGTTGTTTGAAGCACCTTAGTCCTTCCTGCCTTCTATTGCCTTGATGTTTTCCTCTGCTAGGACATTTTAAGGAATTCTTTATTGCTCCTTAGACCCCCTAAGCTTGTTTGTTTCATCAATGGATTAATATGCTAGTTTCCAAATATGTTTTATGGCAAGCCTTACTTATTTGATGCTATCTAAACTTTTCCTTGGAATCTCTCTTTGAAGTATTACTTGTTAGGTTAAGCCAAGGAGGTCTTGTTCTGATCTTGCCCTTTTTCCATGCCTATCAGTTTGCCTCAAAGTTCTTTGTAGCTTTATCAATAATGTTTAGGAGTTCCCTCTTTGTTGATTAAAGCTATTTTTTTATCTTGAATGTTTTCTAAAGCTTGAAGGTGAAATCACTAGAAGTTAAATGAGTTTCTCACCTTCTATATTTCACTGGAATGTATGTCTTGAATGTCTATTTGTTTAAGTATTTTCATTGAGTTAATTGTTTTCCCTATCTCATGATTATTATCTTATTCTTATCATTATTTTAATTATCTTATGCTTATCAGTATTTGAGACCTTCTTGTTTATGGGTATTTTACAAAGGATTCTTCATTGCCCTTTGCCCTGCCTTGTTCACCAACTTAATGTCCATTTAACTTCACACATAACCTTAAAAGATCCATTGACCACACTATATTTTCTCTGTTATGCACTCTGACTCATTGTTGAGATATCCATGACTTTCATAGACTCCATAGCCAAATGATTTGAAGACCTCTCATTCCACCTATTCTACCAATTTCATCTTACCCAACCAAAACAAACAACAAACCCTACACTTAACAACTAGCTTAAAATCAAACCCTAAAAGAAAATAAGTTCACCTCCTTTGCATGCAATAGAGAGAGCCCTCTCTGAGGTCAGGAAGGCTAGGTCCTAGAACTCCAAAGACTGGTCTCATGTTACCCTGTGCATTTGGTCTACCAATATGCTAAATCACGGCACCCTAACAGTGACTATGGGCCTCCTTGTTAATATCTTCATAATTTTCGATTTTGTCTCTTCCTTCTCGATTAATCACAGCTACCTAATTTTTTAGTTCTATGAGCTTGGATTTCTTATGAAATAATTTTTTATTAAGATCTCCAGCTTTAATCCATAAGCTTCGTGACTTAATTCTCCATAATTCCTCTTCCTTCTTGTTCAACCTAAATATCTCCTTGGTGAGCTCCTTTTCTCTTTCAATATGTTAAGGCCCCATTGTGACATTTTCCATTGTTTGTTGATGTCACTCTAGCTAATTAGTTACTTCGTTTTTCTTCTTGGATGGAGGGTTGTAGGATTCCTTTATCCAATTCTTGAATGTTTCCTTAACATTTCTAAGCTATGTATCCCATACAGAAAATGGTAAGAATTCAACTGGAAGTCAATCATTTAGGATAATGTTAATGACCTCATCCTCCTGCATCCATGCAAGATTGAATCTAAAGGGAAGCGGTCCAAGATCCTTCTTACCTTCAATGACTAGAGTGATGGCATGATGATCCGAGATACCACCTGCAAGAATGGATGAGGAGAATTCAATACCAGTTAATCACCAATTTTTGTGAATAAAACCCAATCCAACCGCGCTATAATATTTGTTTCTTCTGATTGCTTATTGGAGCAAGTGAATTTGCTGACTTTAGGGGGAATAATCACAAGATACAAATCTAAGATCAAGTCTTCCAATTGATCTCTAAATGGATTGCATACTAAATACCCTCCCCTTTTTTCAAACGATCTAGGTATTGTATTAAAGTCCCTTCCACGTATACAATTGATATTCTAGTCATGAGATTTTATAAGATTTAAAGTGGCCCAAAATTTTGATTTATCCCCATATTGCATAAGTCCATACACACATATAACAAGAATGTGATCTATGAAATCCCTTATTTCTAGAAGGGTCGCGATCTAGTAGGGGGACTGCATATTGTCAACTAAATTAAAATAAGAAATAGACCAGAACATACCTATTCCTCCATAGGCTCCTTTAGAATCTTTCATGAGTCCAGAGTTATGACGCGAGAGGATTAGAGGATAATGGAGTTTTTTTTTTCCTTCTTGCTTCATTACTTGAAAAAATAAGATCCAAGGTTTTTCATGTAGTACAACATATTTTAGAAATATGAATTTTTCAAGGCTCCCAATTCCCCTTGCATTCCAATATAGAACTATCATTGTTTATGGGGGGGGTTTGCAATGCGCTTTGACCTCCACTCTCATTGTTTCCTTTATCTCCCTTGTGCTTAAATTCATCTTGGATGCCCGAATAGTTTCCTATATGTTTATTATGCTTGCCTCTTATTCCTGATTTATCTTCTTAGAATTCCTTCCCCTTTTCCTTTGGCTTTCAATCTCATGATTACTACTCTCATCTACCTAGTTTATAGAATGCACCATGTTCTAGGTTATGAATCTCTCTTTATCAAATCCACCCTCATCAGTATGTGATCCAAGAGGCTATAGGGGAGGATCCATCGTTTTCAGAGTGACAACTCCCACTACTGAGGAGCCTCTCACAGAGCTACCAGATCCAATATTAATAAAAGGATTTCTAATAGTCTCAACTAGGTTCGAATTACCTGAAATAGATCCCAATGGGGATTTCCTTCTTAATTTATGGGCCTCGATGCGCTACATTTTCCTTTTAATCTGAATGTATCTCTCCTTCCTCATTATATTATTCTTCTTCCTCATCCAAAGTCTCCTCATTCTGTATGGTATTTTCTTCTTCATTACCACCTTCCTCTTGGTGTTTCAAAATATGGAATTGGTTTTTCGATGTGGATGGCCAAGGTTGAGATTAACTATTATTATTTTGTGCCACAAAACCCTTACCTTGGTTTCCCCCTTTTTTTTGTGCTTACCATTTTTCTCCATGATTAGTTGCGGTCTCTAGGCCTTTTTCTTGGGCCTTTGTACAATCTTATGCAAAATTCCCATAGTTGTGGCAATACTAGCATTTGAAAGGAATTTGATCATTATCGAGGGTTTGACAATGGATCCATTTCTATAAGGTGAGATTGATCTCTTATGGAAGCCCCTTTTCCAAATCAACCTCCATGCATATCTTGGCACAAGAAAATTTCGATCTTTTGGGCTCTTCTCTATCCAAGTACCTACCAACCTTGTTGCCTATTTCCTACAAGCATTGATCACTCCAACATGATAATGGAAATATGGGTAAATTTACCCAAATTGGGAATCTAATTGGTATATCTTCATCTAGATTGAAATTTGGGGTCCATTTGTTCAAATAGATGCCCCTTTATTCGAAAAAATACAAACCATTTTAGAATATTCCATAGTGATCCTCTTTAGATTCAAATAAAAAGGAAAAAATTCCATTGTTGTAGGAAAACAAAAATACATTTCCATTCATATTTTATTTCCATGTATTTTCAATCCACCCTTCCATCGAGTGGGAAGATCGTCGCATGCCCATAAAATTTCCTACGAAGGCTCTTGCAAAATAAGTCAAAGTTTCTTTTCAAAAAAATGATGGGAGGGCAACCGAGGATATTTTTTCGAACCATCAAATGAACTTCCCTTTCTTATAATTTTGATGATATTTCTTCGGTAAGGTTGTGATCAATGCATTGAAGTTTTATATCTCCTCTTAAAATGTGGGAGGAGTAGGAGGAGGGGGAGGAACCCCCTCCGAGGTTGCCATCATTGCGACATGTTAGTAGGATTTCTACAAAGGCGTTAGAGATACGCAAGGCGCTAAAAAGGAGAGAATGTTAGTATCTTGAATTTCAATAATAAATTTCAAATTCAATATAAAATTCTCATAAAAATGGTTGGTAAACATTGATTGGCATAAAAATACTTACCTCATAATTTCCACATTACCAAAGTTTAAAAAATCATAAAATTAACTTTAAAGTATAACTTTATTTTAAACTAACCTATATTCTTCTTCACTCGAAATCTATCAAGCTCTAAGAGGGATCAAATCACTAAAAATATTAACTTGGTTTCCCCCTTTCTTTTGTGCTTAACATTTTTCTCTGTGATTAGTTGCAGTCTCTTGGCATTTTGCTTAGGCCTTTGTACTAGCATTTGAAAGGAATACTTGGGCCTTTTTCCTTGGGCCCATAGTTGTGGCAATACTAGAATTTGAAAGGAATTTGATCATAATTGAGAGTTTGACAATGGATCCATTTCTGTAAGGTGAGATTGATCTCTTATGGAAGCCCCTTTTCCAAATTGACCTCCACACATATCTTGGCACAAGAAAATTGTGATATTTTGGGCTCTTCTCAATCCAAGTACCTACCAACCTTGTTGCCTATTGCCTACAAGCATTGATCACTCCAACATGATAATGGAAATATGGGTAATTTTACCCAAACTAGGATTGTCATTGGTATATCTTCATCTGTATTGAAATTTGGGGTCCATTTGTTCAAACAAATGCCCCTTTATTCGAAAAAATATGGACATTTTAAAAGATTACATAGTGATCCTCTTTAGATTCAAATAAAAAGGAAAAAATGTCATTGTCATAGGAAAAAAAATTTATATTTCCATTCATATTTTATTTCCACGTATTTTCAATCCACCGTTCCAACGAGTGGGGAGATTGCCGCATGCCCATAAAATTTCCTACGAGGGCTCTTGCAAAATAAGCCAAAGTTGATTTTCGGAAAATTGATGGGAGGGCAACCGAAGATATTTTTTCGAACCATCAAACGAACTTACCTTTCTTATAAGTGTGATGATATTTCTTCGGTAAGGCTGTGATCAATGCATTGAAATTTTATATCTCCTCTTAAAATGTGGGAGGAGTAGGAGGAGGGGGAGGAGCCCGCTCCGAGATTGCCATCGTTGTGACATGTTAGTAGGATTTTGGACAGAGGCGTTAGAGATACACAATGCGCTAAAAAGGAGAGAATGTTAGTATCTTGAATTTCAATAATAAATTTCAAAATTAATATAGAATTTTCATAAAATTGGTTGGTAAACATTGATAGGCATCAAAATACTTACCTTATAATTTCCACATTACCAAAGCTTAAAAAATCATAAAATTAACTGAAGTATAACTTTATTTTAAATCAACCTAGATTCTTCTTCACTCGAAATCTATCAAGCTTTGAGAGGGTTAAAACCACTCGAGGTGCAAACATTTCCTCAAATTTTACACTAAAAAAAGAGGTTTGTATGAGATTTTATCCCTCTTAGTGTTTGATAGATATGGAGTTAAGATGGATCTATACTATATTTAGAATTTTTTAAGCTAATTGTGTCGAGAGATGCTCTCCAACCTAGTAGACGTTGTAAATTCTTATTATGCCATTTTATCTAAACATTTTCTCTGAGTCAAATAAAAATAAAATAAAAAAGTAAAAATAAAAATAAAATGATATATATATATATATATATATATATATATATATATATATATATAGGTGTAGTCTAATTTGCAGACAAAATGGTTTTTTGGTCCTAATTTGACAATACACTTTTTAGTGAGATTGTGATTTCATATTTTTTTAAGTATGTTTTTTAATGTATAAATGGATTTATAACCCTAAAAAATACATGACGCACTTAATATTTGCAAATTAAACAACTTAAACTTATGTTTTTTTTAAATGTCTACTAAATTTTGGACAAAATTGAATAGAAAAAGTGTTGTTTCATCTATTATATATATATATATATATCCATCTTAACTCTGGAATTTTGGAGGGTCGAGAGGGATCAAATTCTGGAGGTGCAATTATTTCCTCTAATTTTGCACTCAAAAAAGAGATATGCACCTTGAGAAATTTGATCTCTCTTGATGGTTGAGGGATCTAGAGTTAATATGGATCTATGTTGGTTATAATAAAATGAAAATTTGATCTTCTATTTTTGAGTTAATGACCTTTGTATTGTAGCTTAATTTTCTATTATTCTATAATTCTTTTATCCAAGTCACAAATTCTTATTAAAATTAAATATAATAGTACTTCATATAATAATAATAATGATGATAATGATATTAATAATAAACTGTTTTGATGTCTATCATGAATTTTAGGAGTGAGATGTATCATAAGGTTGGTGTTTTGATGTCTATCATGGCCTTTATCCATCATTTAATATGGATGTGCTAGTTACGATAGCCATGTCTATTTTGGAATAGGGCTTGCACAATTTTAATTTAATTATCAATAATTAATAGGTGGATGGTAGGAATTTAAATCTATTTAATATTCACAAAATATTTTTAGTACTAATCACATATAGAGGGTGAGATTTATTTCAATGGTACTTATGCCTTTTTCTTTTTCAATTTAATTAAAAAATGTTATATATATATATATATATATATATATATATATATATATATATATATATATATATATAGATACTGTGAAATGAGTTATGTTTTTTTAGGCATGTGGGATTGATAAGTCATGGTAGTCATCCATGGTATTGTAACAAAGCAAGTTTACATGTTAAGAGTATTCATGGTAAAGTGGGGTTGAACCTCCATGGTTAAGCATCTTCTTACATGTTTTTTTAAATGCAAGTATGTATGTTTAACTCATATCTTAATTTTTCCTGTGATTATAAATAATAATAATAATGTTTTAAAATAAGGTTATATGTTAGTTAATTTTTATGATTTTTAAAATATTGATAATGTGAGATATATTATGAAGTAAGTGTTTTAATGTTTATCCAAGCTTTCCAACCATTTAATTACACTTATAGATATATCTATTTTGGAATGGGGATTCATATTTTTAATTTAATTATCAATAACTATTAGGTGGATGGTAAGGCTTTAACTTCCATGGGATAATTTAGAATATTTTTAGTAGCAGTCACATATTAAAGGTAGATATTTTTCCCAAAACTAGTTATATCTTTTCTACCTTTTTAACCAATTTGATTAATTAAAAAAATGGCATATGAACATGAGTTATGATTTTTTGGGCATTTGGTGTTAGTAACCCATGGTATTGACCCCTAGTATTGTAACAAAGCCTAAAAGTATCCATGCCAAAGTGAAAGGTGAATCTCCATAGTTAAAAATCTTATAACATGTTTTTTTTAAATATACATATATTTAACTTATATTAATTCTTTTTATAATAATAACAATAATAGAATAATAACTATGTTAATTTCTAAGCAGTGAGGCGTTCCCTAACTCCCCTCCAGTCATTCGTGGATTTTCTCTTCGCAATAAGATCACTTGTTAGATGATTGAAATTTCATCCATTGTTTGATCTTGCACTGTCTCACGACTCATATTTATTCGATTTCTATATTATTCAATTTATATAACTCGGTTTCTTCATCTTCTCAAAGCATGCAGACATCAAAAAGTTTTCAGGGGTGAATACATTGCAGGAATCCTCCATCGAGCACTTCGTATAGAATTATAATAGAGAGAAAATTCAATGACCAACTAGAGTGTTGAGACTTTCAAAGGCGATGGCAGGTAACATCCCCAAAAGATTTCCCTTGAGGTCTTAGTCCACTCATTTGTGCCTCCCTCCGAATTTCATTCTGGAAATTTGTTATTGACATAAATAATTGGTTACAGAAGGTGCAGTTGATTACTAATGTTTCAAATTTCCTCTATTGCATAGTTATAGGTCCTCACTGGGCCAGCTATCCTTTGGTGCATCTCAGAATTTGTGTTATCTTATTCACCTT
The DNA here is from genome assembly GCA_034641835.2 of Pinus albicaulis. Taxonomy (NCBI): domain Eukaryota; kingdom Viridiplantae; phylum Streptophyta; class Pinopsida; order Pinales; family Pinaceae; genus Pinus; species Pinus albicaulis. The sequence goes on along the minus strand of CM076583.1, from coordinate 872,450,826 downwards.
CTTCTGAATCTCATAGAAAGTGGGCATAAGAGGTAAGAACAAAGATTCCAAACAAGAAAATCCAATTGGCTACCCAAATTATCCAATCCCATTCCAAATTATCCAATCCCATATTGACTGGCCTAACCCTAATTCTATTAAAACCAAGATTTTCCATAATAGAGGGAAAGAAAGGAATATTTTTTTTTCGTCTAGTAGAGCCTCTGCCGAGATTTCTGGGACTCTGGTCAAACCATAGTATCGACTAGGCCTCAACATAATTGCTCTTTGAGCATACCAGCCAACCTTATTACTAAAGTTACCCATCTATGTTAATATTTTGACTATTATAGTTGAGTCTGAGTGGTTTCCTAAGGTCGTGATGGCTACAGAAGGTAATTTATTTTCCACCCTTCAATTAAAAATTGTCTGGACTGAAGTTTTTGCTGTCCAGAACCTCTTGGTCGTGAATGGAACCTTAGAGGTTATAAGTGTTGGTTACTATCTAACACATTTGTTGGCTCTCTCTCTCTTTTAAATTAACCCTATGTTTCCTTGGATCAGAATGTAATTTTACTAGAGGGTCTGAATGTACAGTCGTAGCCCATTTTACTGCTCAAATATGTATAGGTTTGATATTATCATTTGGTATTTTTGCATAAATATTTCCACTATATTATTGTGATCCCTATATACGTATCATTTTTTTTCCACTATGTGCTTAATTCAATTAATAGTATCGACATCTCCTTGTAATCTGAATATTACTTTTTATGTCTAATTAATGTACCTTCAATTATATGTTTTTCCTTCACGGTTTGTCTATCAATAATTTGTTCTATTAGTTTCGAAAACTATGTATTCTTTCTGCTTGGATATTAATTCGCAGTTCTGTTTTATATTTGGTTAATTACTTTTTCTTTTAAGGGCGGTGGATTAACTAGGGTTGTTGGATATTCAGACCTGATCATGGGCTAACCCTAGTCTCTATGCAGTACATGATAGGTTGTCTCATTTCGGTTAAACAACCTTCCTATATGGAAAAAATGTTGAGTTCCCAAGTTCAAACTTTCAGTTAGCTTACTCATGTCCACCACCTCTGACTAGTAATATTGGAAAAGTTCAAGTTTTTTCAATTGTTCTCTAAAAAGCATCCACCTCATGATTGTCATCCACGTTCAATATTTCTCACCCTAGAACTCCTTATCTTGTATATATGTCTACCTTGATTTCAACCATTTAGTGTTTCAATATACATTCAGTTACTCATGTTAGCTCTCATTTTGGATACTTTGTTATTGCAGTCAATGTTTGTGTTTGAAAAATATTATCTAATTTATTTGCATACAAATAATTAATTTAGCGTAAATATCTTCAGTTTGTTTACTTTTGTGATAGGAAATGCTTTTTAACCATTGGGTACATTCTAGAGGATATTTTGTGGTCATGGATTTTATACTCAGTTTGTAACAGTTTCTTTGTAAATTTCTTGACTATTCAATTGTTAGTTTTACATTTAATGTTATCTCCACCTATATTTGGAAAGGATAAATAAACTCTCAACATTCTAATTTGAAGGGTTGTGTTTGGTACAATATGGAGCAGGAGAACTGATAAGCTCATGGTTTGTCCTAACGCCTCCCACATAACACCTCTAACATTTGATCGATAGGAGCAAAGGCTAGAGGATCTCTTTCATGGGCATATGATATGCCTGATGTAGCTTTATCAAACACAATTTTCAAATATCTAGTTGATATTCAATTAAGAAACCTTACTTGGCTAACTTACTATTTACCTATACAAATAATTTTCTATATTGGTCAGGATAATAACGTCCATGAAGATTTTTTTTTTTTACCTGCGAGGATTTGAAACTTGAATCTTATGGTTTACATAATACAACAGTGGCGAACTGAGCTACCCATGTTAAGTCCCTATATTAATAGTATAGCCCCTTATTATGTTAGTGTAGCCCCCCTTATTGTTATTATTGTACCCCTGTAACCCCCATATTGTTATTATTGTGCCCTTACATTATTATTGTAGGTCGGCTAGGATTACATTGTGGCCCCACTAGGATTATATTGTGGCCCCATGGACTCCTATATATAGAAGGAGGTTTTGTTCATTTGTATCATCCAAGAATTGTTCATTTATGTAATGTATTGGAGGTTGCCCCCTCGAAGAGGCTCATTTATAAGGCGTTGATATCATTTTTCTTCTCTTGTTGGAGTTGGTTACACAACATTTGGTATCAGAGCCTTTGGATTCTAGGGTTTCGCTGCTCCAAACAGGTCATCGTGTAATTTTCGCTATAACTTTTGTTCTACGAAGGTTCAGAAACTGAAATTTTCAAGGTGCGAAGCCGAAATCTTGAGGAAGCTTGTATAAAAATTTCAGAGCTTGGTTCGCAATATTTTCGGAGATATCATCTATGGAATTTAGGTCTTTTTTCAAGCTCCTAAACAGGTCATCATGGCATTTTCGCTATAATTTTGTTTCTACGAAGGTTAAGAATATGAAAGTCATATGGTGCGAAGCTGAAATCCTGAGGAAATTCGTCAAAAAATTTCAGAGCTTGGTTCGCAATATTTTTGGAGATATGATCTTTGGAAGGTAGTGCTTTTTCAGTACCTTAATTGCATCCAGCAGAGGTGATCGGGAAAAGTTCAATAACTCTCTCTCTGGAATCGGATTGGAGTTTTGTAAAATTGGTTGCAAGTATATTGGATCGTAGTTTCTTGGCTATCAATTTCAGAGACAAACGACGCAATAGTGACACGTGGCAAGTCCTACAAGTTTGTTCTACTGAACTAGTCCAGAATTAGGTCATTGTGGGAGATTGGACACAACTTTGCCTTGGGGAAACCAAATTAGATCAGACCTGTGGCATTTGAAAGAAGCTTCAGAGGGCTACTATAGGGCTTAATTTCAGATATTGAATATTTTCAATTATAGAGATAATCCAATTTCAATATCGAGCTCCTCAAAAGAAAGAAAAAGGTGTGTATTGTTTTTTCCGAATTGCATCAGTCTTGTTTGAAGAATCAAGTTGAATTGATTCCAAGGGCATATTAAAGAATTTTTGTCAGTAATGGGTTCTGTTATGTCTCCAAAAAATAATTCCATACCCATTAATCCCTCAAAAATCTATACTATGACGCATGAAGAGGAAGAGTTGCAGTATGAGATATCAAATTATTATATTTCAAAGTGCAACAAATTTGTGAATTTTAATAAGGAGCAAGTGCAAGATGAAATAGATGGTTTAAAAGAAAAATGATGAAGCACTTGGATGGTCGAAGGACAAATAAAATCTATTATCGATGATAAAGTAGTGGAATATCACAACATCATCAACAAGTTCTCCAACTCTCAAAGGATAACCCAACTTTGGTGCAAGTAATATAATGAAAAAAACAAGGAAGATCAACATCACATCGAAAGAATTTATGAAGCAAAGATAGAGACAAGAACTCGACAAGTGCGATCAATTTCAGAGTATCTCAGCAAGTGGAAGAACTTTCCCGTAGAATATTTCACATGGGAGGATGAGAATTTTATACAGAAGCATCAAGAAATAATCAAGCGTTGAGGACAACACTTGTTTGAAGGAGAGGGGCATGTTAAGTCCCTATATTAATAGTATAGCCCCTTATTATGTTAGTGTAGCCCCCCTTATTGTTATTATTGTACCCCCGTAACCCCCATATTGTTATTATTGTGCCCTTACATTATTATTGTTAGGTCGGCTAGGATTACATTGTGGCCCCACTAGGATTATATTGTGGCCCCATGGACTCCTATATATAGAAGGAGGTTTTGTTCATTTGTATCATCCAAGAATTGTTCATTTATGTAATGTATTGGAGGTTTCCCCCTCGAAGAGGCTCATTTATAAGGCGTTGATATCATTTTTCTTCTCTTGTTGGAGTTGGTTACACAACATTTGGTATCAGAGCCTTTGGATTCTAGGGTTTCGCTGCTCCAAACAGGTCATCGTGTAATTTTCGCTATAACTTTTGTTCTACGAAGGTTCAGAAACTGAAATTTTCAAGGTGCGAAGCCGAAATCTTGAGGAAGCTTGTATAAAAATTTCAGAGCTTGGTTCGCAATATTTTCGGAGATATCATCTATGGAATTTAGGTCTTTTTTCAAGCTCCTAAACAGGTCATCGTGGCATTTTCGCTATAATTTTGTTTCTACGAAGGTTAAGAATATGAAATTCATATGGTGCGAAGCTGAAATCTGGAGGAAATTCATCAAAAAATTTCAGAGCTTGGTTCGCAATATTTTTGGAGATATGATCTGTGGAAGGTAGTGCTTTTTCAGGCTCCTGAATTGCATCTCAAAGAGGTGATCGTGGGACAAGTTCAATAACTCTCTCTCTGGGCATCGGATTGAAGTGCCGTAAAAAGTGGTCGCAAGTACACAGACTGTAGTTTCTTGGCTATCAATTTTAGAGACAAAGGACGAAACAGTGACACGTGGCAAGTCGTACAAGTTCGCTCTACTGAACCAGTCCATAATTAGGTCATTGTGGGAGATTGGACACAACTTTGTCTTGGAGAATCCAAATCAGGTCAGACCTGTGGCATTTGAAAGAAGCTTCAGGGGACTACTACAGGGCCAAATTTCAGATATTGAGGATCTGCAATTATAGAGATAATTCAATTTCAATATAGAGCTTTGCAAAAGAAAGTAAAAGGTGTGTATTTTTTTTTCCGAATTGTATAAGTCTTGTTTGAAGAATCAAGTTGAATTGATTTCAAGGGCATGTTAATTTTTGTCAGCAATGGGTTCTATTATGCCTCCAAAAAATAATTCCATACCCATTAAGCCTTCAGAAAGCTATACTATGACGCATGAGGAGGAAGAATTGCAATATGAGATATCAAAATTACGGTACCAAGTGCAACAAATTTCGATCTTACGAAGAGCAACCGAAGATGAAATAGATGGTTTAAAAGAAAAAATGGAGGCTAATTTGGATGGTTTGAAGGATCAAATAAAATCTATTATCGATGATAAAGTAGTGGAATATCACAATGATCATCAACAACAAGTTCTCCAACTCTCAAAGGATAACCCAACTTTGGTGCAGAATATAATGAAAAAACAGGAAGATCAACATCACATCGAAAGAATTTATGAAGCAGTAATAGAAACAAGAACTCGACAAGTACAATCAATTTCAAAGTATCTCAGCAAGTGGAAGAACTTTCCTGTAGAAGATTCCAGATGGGAAGATGAGAATTTTATACAGAAGCATCAAGAAATAATGTTTAGGTGGACTAGGTGGGGACAACACTTGTTTGAAGGAGGAGAACATGTTAAGTCCCTATATTAATAGTATAGCCTTATTATGGCTGTGTAGCCTTATTGTTATTATTTATTTCATATTCCATATTGTTATTATTGTGCCCTTAAATTATTATTGTTAGGTTGGCTAGGATTACATTGTGGCCCCACTAGGATTATATTGTGGCCCCATGGACTCCTATATATAGAAGGAGGTTTTGTTCATTTGTATCATCCAAGAATTGTTCATTTATGTAATGTATTGGAGGTTTCCCCCTCGAAGAGGCTCATTTCTAAGGCGTTGATATCACTTTTCTTCTCTTGTTGGAGTTGGTTACACAACAACCCAAGTGGGAAACATTCATATATAAGATGTTATTATGATGTTATTATGGGTAAACATAGAAGCTTGTATTAAAAAGTCAATAGATTTAACTATGAGGAGTTTATAATTGAAAATCCTAGGACTTGTCCTTCAAACATCAATGCACATGTCTTTCAAAAATAAAAACCATGACCTTATCTTAAATGACTTTTTCAGCTCTTTTGAGATATGATTCAGAGCATGCGAATGGATCTAAAAAATCACGTTAGAAAATTTTCAATGAGATTTATCTTTACTTCTACTATGTTGTTGGGATTCAAAAGTCAATAGAGTTAACTCTGGGGAGTTTATAAATGAAAATCCTAAGACTTGTGTTTCAAACCTGTGTTCATACGTCTTTCAAATATAAAAATCTTTACCTTGTCTTAAATGTCTCTTCCATCCCTTCCGAGATATGATTCACGACATTTGAATGGATCTAACAAAATCACGTTACAAAAAAATTAATGAGTTGTATCTTTACTGCTACTATGTTGTTAGGACAATGGGCTTGATGAGTGTTCCTATAATGGAATAGCTCGAGAGTCAAAAGAAAAAATAGAAAGTGTTTATAATGTTTCTTTAACTTTGGGAATTCCAAATTAGCTAACCAATATATCGAGAGATGTTGGAGAAGAGTAAACACAAAGCACTGGATTTAAATTTATATAGTTTGTTTACTGTCTTCCAACTTATTGGAGAGAAACTGGATTATGAAAATGTGCTGAGAAAAAATATCTAGAATCTGAGTGGAAAAATGTGTAAAACTTATTTTTTGTCAAACGTCCTTTAATATAGAATATGTTTTCTTATGTATCAGTGCTTTTCGGGGAATGATATATCTACATCAAGACGAGTTTACATAGTTTGGACTATCATATGCAGATAGATTTGCTGGAAAGGTGATTGTCATTTGGAGAGATTTTATGAAGGACCAAATAAAAGGGAAAGAGTGTTTTTTATTGAAGCAAAGAAAGGTGTCATCAAGCTTGATAAAGCCAATAGATGGCTGCTATTTTATTGTTTCTAGTAACTTAGCTTATTTGTGAAGTTTTAGACCATTCATTTCAGATATTTATTATTCAAAAATATATAATGTATTTTTATATTGTAGGTATGGTCTTCATTAATCCTTTATCGCCATATATTAGATGTAATTGAAGCAAATAATTACGATAACTTCACCAAGCGAGAATTCATTGGGAAAGTGAAGAAGTTTCTTTCATTTCCCATTTCTTACACACAAGATTTTATGGGGCTTGTAGTCCCTTCTGAGCTTGCTTGAGCCTCATGAGTCTATGCAGTAAGAGCCCTTGGGTAGAAATAGTTGAACTGCAATATACATTTCACCCATAACTAAAAGGAAAATTCTCAACATGTTCTTGGAGGTGCAGTTCATGGGAAGAACCAATTATCTTCATCATTGAAGTTTATTGACACTATTAGAGTCATGCTATCAAAGGGTGGAAGGACATTACTCCATCAAATTCTTCTGTTTATACCATTCTCCATTTGCTAAATGCTTTGTAGCATGTAAGCATTATAATTCTTTGTTTTCAATTATGCAAGTCTACCAATTGTAGAGATGAAGAAGCATACATGTTCAATAGTTTAAATAGGTTCCTATTAAAATCATCTCATGAACGCCTTGACAATTTATTGTCTTAGATAAAAGGATGTAGTTCTTCAATATAATCCCCGACTAGGGGTGAATTTATGTATGATATAAAGGGATTAGCTTCTTATGGTTTATTGGTTCATGACATCTACTTTGTCATCACACGAAGATATTCCTTTGAAATTGAAATTCAGATATTGAATCTTCAATGAGCTTCTTTCTTTAGTTTACACAATTTGTGTAAAGCAAAATACTTCATCATATTGGGAAGGCAGGTTGGTCCTTATTTGGTTGTTCTTATATTCTTTACAGCTTTTTTTCCTCTAATCATTTTGGATGAATGAGAATCCATACTTTCATAATTGCCTCAAATTCATGTTGTTCTTACCATTTTAACAACTTCTTTGGTTCTAATAATTTTGGATGAAGGAGAATCCAAAATTCCATAATTGCCTCAAATTCATGCAATCGCGATGATAAGTAATAGTATTACCCAAAATATAGGAAGCTCAATGAATCTCTCTTATACATGTACAATCCAAAAATTACAAGGACAATCAATAAGGTTAATGTGGAAGTTTTTCAAATGATAATCCTTGATCCACCACCTTTTGGTTTTTTGTGTACATTCTCTCCTCTTATAAAGATTGTTGTGAGCCTAACTGACTCTCAAAAAGAGTCTCAATGAAAGCACTCACAAAATTGAATTAAAAGTTAAGACTCTCCCAATGTATTGATTTCCTGCTTAAGTGAAAGTGCATGACAACCAATGGCTATGCCTTTAGATTCGCTCAAAATAATGAAACAAACCAACTTACATTTTTTATTTGAAATATATATAAATTTCATTTTGAATTAATTAAATTACAAATATCAAAGTTAACTTTACAATAATAAAAATGTAATGAAAATATTTTAAAAAATTAAATTTATTTTACATTAAAAATAACTATAACATCTTTATTCAATACCCATACAAATACAACATCAATATATATTAGGTTACATAAAGCTTCTGAAATAAATCCATCACACTAAATGAGACATGATTAGATGAAAATTAAATATAAAGAAAAACATGGTGAAAGTTAAATGCAAAGATCGATAATAGAGTATATAATTAAATATAAATATTGACAATAGAATTTTATTTGTTTATTTTATTTCAGATTTTTCAATTTTTGAAAATTCCAATGTACTAATGCCAATTAGTTTTGTTTTAAACCGAACGATCTAAGCTAGTTCAAATAAAAAACCATTCACAACTGTTTTGGACATTTCTTCAGATTAACGGTTCAAGAGAAAACTGCTCCAAACTGTTTTGGATCATTTATTCATATGAAGAACCACAGAAATTGGTTCAAACAAACACGTTCCAATCCACTTTAATAGAGTTTAATATAGCTAATAATCTTTTTTTAAGTTTACTCAACAATTGGGATAAATAGTCAACATGCAGATACACATAACAATTCAATTTGATTGTATATAAAAAATTGATATTCCTATCCACATAATTGTATTATATAATTGTATTATATATGGAACTAATTGAAATAAACAAATTCTACAAGTTTTTTTTCACTTTTACTATTATAAACCACATCCACATAAACCCCACCCCAAATAAAAACAACCCCATTCATATATCTTTAATTTTAGTTTCCTAAATTTAAACCACATTCTTATCAATGCGCCAACATCATTAAGGCTAGTAAAGATTAGTTCCCTAAAATTTAAACACGTTCTTCTCAATTTATTAACATCATGGAAGGCATGCATTTCTTTACATGCAATAATATCATTTATGCAAGTATTTTATTTTTATTCACAGTCTACCTGTGAATCTGTGAACCATAATCACTAGAATACATATAATTTATTGAGAAAAAATTCGAAGACATGGATTAGGAAAAACTATTACAACTTATTGAGTAGCGACCATATGTACAATCAGATCTACCACTCGTGAACTGCAAAACAGAGAATCAAAAAGATTAAATCACTATCATAATCATTGCTAAAAATAAGAAATTCATTTAACATTTCTGAAATATACAGGTGGTCTAATTCTAACATGTAACCCCACACGTTATCATACCATCACACACCATATGGTTAGAATTAAATATACAACATTGAAAGTTATTCTTCGCAGATTTTGTTTATATCCTTACTCCTCTTAAGGGATAAGAGGGATTACTTACTTGATGGCTGCCTTACAAGACTGAACAAAGATGGTCACTAATACTATGTTTAGCCAAAGCACCTGATCAAACTGTAACATAACCCTTATACCGTTTGGAATACAACCCTTAAGACAGATTTAACAAATTCCAACACAAAGTACAAAATCAAGATTTAATAAATTTTCTCTTAGAATATGCTGTGATGTAGAGTAATTATGACATTTATATATCTGATTTAGCATAAATTTTCTTGAAGCAATGAATGCTATCACACTAAGGGTTATTCAATCTTCTTTTTGTTAGCTTAAATATCCAAATATATAAGGAGTTTACTTCTTATGATAAATTCAAAAGTGTGAAATCTATATGTATCCAAAGATAATTATATGTATAAAAAATCGAACATATATATATTTATGAGTTCTTTTTATGATAAATACAAAGAGTAGAGAATATTACTAAATTGGTGTGCCTCACAATGCATAGACAATATTAAAAATGTAGGTTGTAATATATCTTTGGTACAATAGTGGACATTCCTATTCATGTTGTTGGAGATTTTACTTACATCTAGATTTTCTAGTGCAAATGTTGCTTGTATGGTGATACATTCTGTGGCTTTTCTATTGTCGTTCCATATTTCATGGGATCTATGTTGTGCTTTTTCATTTTTCTAACACTCATAGAGTCGAGCATAGCTTGATTGTAGTAGTATCAATTTTAAGATATATTATGGTGAGCTAACTACTACCATATCCATGGTTATTACCAAATAATCCAACTAATGGTGACCTAACTACTGCAATATCCATGACTATTAATAGATAATCCAACTCAACAAATCCCTATTATGACATGTTAAGGTATCATAGCACTTACATTGCAGCAAATCTCTGTTGTTTAACATCATATTTTAAGACCTTATTGAATAATATTAATATTTCTATCACTCAGATTGTAACATATCACATTGTATTCATCTATGCTCTTTCTCAATATGCTATGGACTTACGACTTTTCCTTTTGCTAGTTTAAAATCTTGGCAATGTGAAATGTATCATGAGGTAAGTGATTGATGTCCATCCACGTTTACCAACCATTTAATTTCCATGATTATTCTAGTTTATATGGCTACACTAATTAAATTGAAAAGAAAAAAGATATAATTAACTTTGAGATAAACCACTACCATCTACATATTAATGATTCATAATTAAATTCTATTCCAAAATAAACATGCCTATCCGCATAATTACTATAAAGAAGCAAATTAACATAAAGTTGTAATTTAAAATAAAGTTAATATTTAATTTTTATGATATATTTGAAATGTAATGATTAGGTAAGGTGTTTTAATACTTGTGCATGTTTACCAACCATTTAATTTATATGGTTGAATTAGTAAAATTGAAAAAAAAAAAATGTATAACTACATTTCATATATATCTCAACCCTCTATATTGACTACTACTAAAAGTATTCCATAGATATTCCATAGAAATTAACTCTGTACGGCCTAGATCTTAATTATTGATAATGAAATTAAAATTCTAAAATCCTATTCCAAAATCAACATATATATAAATCTAATTAATATAATAAAAAAATTTAATATTATTAAAATAAACATTATCTCTCACAATTTGTTTGAAATATTAATAAAAATAAAAAATGAAAATCATTAATTTCAATGAATATCAAAATAATATATTCACCACTTAAATTAAAAAATAAAATTAAATATAAAAAACATAAATCTCTTAAAATAAAATTGTAGTATTATTAAATCTAAATATTATTTACCATTTAAATCATTTCGATCCTCTCCGTATAATATGATTTTTGCATTCTCCATATAATTTAACAACGATTATTTAAAAATAATGGTAAACAATAATCAATCTCCATTTCATGAAAAAATACGCACAATTATAAATAAAACTAATTGCCAACCAAGCAAGAACGTGATGATAAAATTTGTAAACATCAGATACAAACCTGCATATAAGAACATAGAAAAAATAGCATTAATTCCGCGCAAATTCAGAGAAGTGGACCGTGTTATACTCAAAAATTAAAAGGGAAATAACATTATTGAGGGAGTGGGTATCCTCAGAGATCGAGGGAGGTAGTTGTAGCTGTTGCGGCTGTAAAAACCGTTTCAATATTGATTTCCTATCAAGTATTTCACCCTTTTTCTTTAATCTGGCCAGCCCAGAGATCCTTCAGAGTCTATAGTTGTATTTCACCCTTTTTCTTTAATTTGACATTGCTTTTAAACTGCCGGTTCTTTGAATACGATCTGCAAAGTTCGCTGCACAAACAGACTGAACTCATACCCATGCCACTTGAAAATCCTTCTGTAATTGGCAATGTGAATGCCAAGTTACCTAGCGAGGAAACTACATATGAAGTTAAGATTGAAGCTCCAACGGTTGATCTTGATGAGCAGATCTCAAAATCTGAAGCTCAGGGCACTGGAGAGCAAATAGGAATTAGTTTGTCTAACACACCACCTTCAAATAAATCACGGAAGCATGGGACGTTCATAATATCCCCAGATTGGCTGCCCAAAGGATGGCTCACTGAAGTCAGGACCAGAGAGACAGGCCGCAGAGATAAGGTACTGATGCCCACTTGTTCTTCTTTATCTTTCTGTAGAAGGGCTGGCATTTTGTCTTTCACCTTTTATTTTCATATTTTGGGTTGTTTTGATGAGCTGTTTGAAGTTTTAGAGGCAGAAATCTGTTATATGCATTAGATACATTTTTAACTATATTTAAACAAGTTTCAAAGGGATAGAGGTTGCATTTCAGAACAAATAAGAAGAGAAACACAAAGTGGTATCTACCCAATGTGGCTCCTAGGGATATTCTATAAAAGATTCATACTTTGCAGCTTGATTTTGATTTTGAGCTGGGGAAGGTCAGGAATGTTATTGAAATTTTCATACAATTAGATCATGTCCTCAGCAATGCCTTCTGTAAAATTCAACCACTGTTAAGCTAGTGAACTAGATTGTTGTCTAGCACTTGCAGCACAACATACTTGTTTTGACAATTGCCAAATTGGGTGTATTGCCAGCTTTCTTTCATTGACTATGCCTTCTCTCATTTCTTGGTTGGATAGTACTTTAGTTATATTGTTGTAGTTTGTTTCCTTCAGTGCACTTGTTTTTTTGTGATTCACTTAAGGAACATATTCATTTCACTTCGTTCATTCCAGTCAATGTTGTATTTGTTTGAGAAATCTGATTTCGACCACTTCAAATTTAATTCAGAATTTACCAATGTTCTTGACTGCTTACAGTCAGCTCCAGAGTGAGTTTTGTGTTTCTTAATTGAATTGGATTTATGCAGATCAATTTGCTTGATAACAACATACAACCCCTAGGTGCACCACTCTGAGACTGGAAAATAGACAGTTTGAATTAAGATGTGTCCAGTAGTGAGTCGTGACAAGGTTGGTTGTCTAGAGTCGTTGCATAGATTTACCAATGTAGATACACATGATAACACGGCCATATTGAAGAGACCTGATCTTTCAATGAGAACTTTTAACCCTTTCTTTTTGCACTTGTTACCAAACTTAATCACCTACTTGGAAAGAATGAGACTCAATGTGCGTTGTGGTTTTTTGTGCTTCTATTGCTAGCCCTACAAGACAGATTGCACTTGTTCATCGATTCATTAAATCTACTTGATGAAATTATTTGCTCTATCATATTCATGGGAAATATAAAGAGTAAAGGATGCTGAGGGTTGTAGATATGGACATCAACAATGTCTGATGGTTGGACACCAAAATAGTTCTAAAAAGGACTTTGTCCAATGCGATTGTTGCATGCTTTTTTACAAGCATGTTCAATGAAAGCTATGTTTTATTCCTGGGTGTGAGGGTGTGCATGACTATACATACATCATAGATGATCTCAAGTTATGTTGACTAGTGTTTATTCATCATTTTGAGTGTGGAAAGTACTAAAGTGTTTGAGTTGGTGCTGAGCATTGACCACCGTGCATCTCAAAAATGATTAAGAAACCTAGAATCATGATTATACCCCATGGAAGAAGGTAAACCAATATGGGACCAAACGTGGATGAAATTCATGTGATTTGTGGTAGTCTTCTTACAAGGATCATGTTATTCATGTTAGAGAAGCTATCAAAAATAACTAATATGCAACCATGATGGTGCTTGGTCATGGGTAAACCCAAAAGAAAATCTAAATTGACACATTCCCAAGTTCTAGAAGGAAGATGAAATGGTGTATACATATCTAAATGGTGATTGGTTGGTCTAGCCATGCAACATGAAATTTGAGGTAGGGTTCAACATATTTTCTTATGTGAAGTCAATAAAAACCCATTGTCATGATGCTACTATCTTCCTCACTCCAAACTGCCAAGCTAACTTAGAAAACAAAATTCAAATCAGCAACTATTTGGGTTTAGCAACAAGTGCACAATTTATCATGGTGGTAAAGAAGATCACATCACAAGTGGAAATAAACTATATATATAGTAGGTCCTATAGAGGTTCCATTGCATCCATGTTGGAGGGAAGTGTAGATTGTTGTTAACTTTTTGTCATTGTAAAACCCTATTCGTCTTGTTGTATTACAATCCTTGGTGTTTGTTACTACAAAATCTAATAGCCTAGTGCAAAGTCTCACTAGGAATACTAACTTCTAATTCTTAGAGCAACAAAGAGATCAATAATCATTGTCACCTGAATGGCATCTCAACCGCTATTTTGTGATCAGATTTTATCCCCACAAAGGATGCTTCCCCAGTAAGACTTAAAGGTTAGGTGACTAAGGATCCTATGCCATATGGCTCTCTAAGGAGGTTGCAACACTAAATGGCAATAATTTCCACACCACAAAAACTGGCAATAGTTTCCAGTGGAGAAAGGGTCAACAGGGCATCTTTGAGAAGTTAAAGAAGAAGATAGTCAAACACTAGTTTTGGCATTACCGAACTTGCATCATCCCTTCGAAGTGGAGATAGATATGAGTGGGTATGTTATGGGAGTGGTCTTAATGCAGGGATGAAGCCTTGTGTGCTACCATTCTAAAGTATTTCATGGGGCAGGTCATAAGTATCCTACCTATGACAAGGAGCTCTATGCCCTATTGCAATCTATGAAGAAGCAGAAGCACTATCTGATGGGAAATGAGACAATAATCCACACATATCAAAATCCAATATATTACCTGCAAGCCCAGACTAACCTACAACAAACTAGGCATTAAAAATGGATAGTGTTTCTACAAAAATTTCATTTAGTCAAGTACAAGAAGGTCAATATAAACAAGTTTGTCAACATGCTTTAAAGGCCACCTGCATCAAAGATCACATATTTGGGAACTCTAAAGTACATGGATCCATCCATCCATGATGCATATAGAGAGGCATATTCAGAGGGTGAAGCCTTCAAGGAGGTGTTTTATTAGTTACAATCATAGAGGCTATGAAAATTCCACAAATTGAAATCCTACTGTAGAAACTGATTAAGTTTCTTCTATTTGTTAATTAATTAAACAAATTATTTACTATGTCTACGGTAAATATCGAAACCAATATGTTGTAGCATTCACAAAATAAATATTGTGGAAATAAAAATAACCCTAGAAAGCTAGATGCACACACACACAAATAACATTGTCACACACACAAATAAAACTATTATTTTTTAACCAAGTCCCCAGAAAAAACCCAATTCGAGAAAATCAGTGCAGCAGCTGAGGGTTTGTATATTATGCAGTAGTAAATTTGAGTACAAATATATGGTTTTTCAAATCTAGCAAACCATACAGAGAAATACTGACAAAAATTGTAGTGATAACAAATCTCACTTTTCCATTGGCGATCTGACATTGATCTAGGCTCAGGATGAGCTTCTCTGTGTTGCCTCTGCGTAGTCATTGCGTCAGCCTACATAGTATTGCGTCATCTCAGTTGGGAACAACTTTCCCTCTTGCTATCTGATCAGCTCTAGTCTAGAAGACTGGTCTTATTCACCTTTGGGCCTCCTGCCCAGTCTCTAGCTCTGAAAATCTCACTGATCCCCAACAAAAATGGAATCTCCTCTGAAGCATTGCGCTGCCTCTGTGTGGCCTCCGCATTACCTCTCTATGGCACTCACTTCCTCTCTGCTATGCACTCATCGGATCTGGAAAATCTTCCTTTGGCCTTACTATCCTTGCCCCTCTCGCACTGCAACGAAATCACTAGATCTCTCTCCAAAAACTCAATGCTACTACTTAGGAAATCTATCTCCGAGTGAATTCGATCTTTGCTAGTGTGTCCTCCAAGTCCCATCGAGTTCCTTCTTATAATCTCTCATTGAGACATCAACGACCACAATTAAAACTTAATCAATGGTTAAGATTAATTAGGACTCGATCTATGTCTTTTTCTAGAAGATTCACATCTGACTTAATTAGTACCTTTTTATTAATCATATTTCCTAGGTTTGGATTTCGAAAATATTAAAAAATTTATTAATTCTTTTAATTAAGTCGTCTCTAGATGGAATTTCCATAAAAAAAAAAAATTCTAACCTCTCTACAAAATATCGAGTCTAGAACACATTCGATGATACCAGAAACTAACACTCCCTCTTAGCGATGGAAGTGTTCTAGTATTGCAACTACAATACACTACCTGTGCACCATCTCTTTTTGTGTTGTTGATGTATGTCTATGCTTCCCACCAACAACTGTGCAACTCTGATATGTGCTACATTTGTGATGTTGTTGACCTTGATCAACTGCTTCCAACTACTACATTTTCACTGTAACTCTATTGTTGTTGTTATTGCAACATTTGAAACTGTCTCTATTCTCTTGTTGTTACAATTGAGAGATGTCTATCATTCTGAACCAACTATGTTAATTCTGATGCATCTGCCACCCAGTCGTGACTACTGCTAGTCTTTGCACTGCCACTAAAGCCTCTACGATTTTGTTGACTTTGCACTATGCCAACTGCATTGTTTCCAACTCTGTTATACTATGTTCACTCTCAGACCACTACTAGCCACTCCATTTGTCACTCTCGCACTTGACTACACCAATTCTCACTGGTCCATTATGCTACTACTGATTGTGGGCTCTCGTAGCAAGGTATTGATTGAAGAGGTGGACCTCCTCATGAATCCTACCCATCATGTAGCACTATGGGGCTACAAAACCAAATCACCCCACCTCGGTCTTGGAGGTATATCAGTGATCATGGAAAACTCTTCCTTCAATTTGGAGGACATCCTATCAATCTCCATGGATGCACCTTGTTGATCCTACTTCTCCTCTGTCCTTCTTTCTGAGAGGACATTGGATGCTATAGTGACCAAGTTCACCACATCTGAATCACTTGACCTTGGAATTTTCCTTCTTCCTTCTGCGCTACTCCTGCTGCCCCTTTGATGTGAGGGCTACATTCTCCTCCTCATTTACTTCCTCCGTCCCACTCCTGTTGCTGCCACTGATGGTTCTCTTCACCAAGTCTCGCCTCATCTCCTCTTGTTGCATATCTGCCCACATTTTGTCCCAATCTGGAAATTTTTCTCTGCCCAAGATACTCTAGAATAAGACTTTCCAATCTTCGGAAACACTATTCAGGGAAAAATGTACAAACTCGGTAGGTTGGGTCGTTGACCCGACTGCAGACACCTAATCCCAGAATTCTATAAGTTTCGTAAGGAAGGGGTCTATACGCTCCCCTTTATGCAACCTATTACACCTCATCTTCTCCTCCAAATACATCTTTCGCTGCTCAGAAGATCCCTTCAATAGTGTGGTAAGGGAATCCCACATCTGTTTGGCACTTTCCTTTCCAGCTATGTGTGACACTATGTCATCTCTAACTCCACTGAGAATCAACCACTTTTCCTTCGCCATCTCCTTTTTGTAGGAATTTAGCTAATATAGGTCAATGGGTATAACTACCACTGAACTGATTTAAGTCTTTAGATCATTTTTATGTAGAAGACAAAAAATATTGGCCTTCTAGATCACATAGTTGGATGCACCGTCCAACTGATCCTGATCTCTCAACCCTGCTGATGCCATATCACCAAAATTGTCGATCTCTTCCTCTTCTCCTCTACACAACTACTGCTAGGCTCTACGCACTCCCTACTGGAGTGGGAAAATATGCTCACAAATACTACTTCTCTGCAATGAGAAATTGAACTTCTTGGCTAGAAGTTCCCTGAGGAAAGAATTCCCTCAGTGTGTGCTCTTCCTTCCTTCTGACGTTATTCTTCTCTAGAAAGTTGCTACAGAATAACTACGTCCCAACTAAATATTTTCTCTGCAAAGAAAATGTTGTTTCTCCCTCTACCTCTGACAATATTTGATCTGTAAATTTTATTCTCTGTCAACTCACTCGGAGAAATAAACATTTTCTCAAAAATATGCCTTCCTGGCAAAAGGACTATGCAGCCTCTTGGGGTTTTGAGCAACTACCTATGTAGTTCTTCGAATATCCCTCTTTATTTATGCAATTGAGATCCTGTGCTTCTAACTATGCTCTCATACCATGTAAAATTTCCACAAATTGGAATCCTACTACAGAAACCAATTAAGTTTTTTACTTGTTAATTAACTAAACAAGTTATTTAATGTGTTCTACAGAAAATATTGAAACCAATACGTTGTAGCCCTCATAAAATAAATACTGCAAAAATAAAAATATTTTTCGAAAGATAGATTCACACACACACAAATAACATTTTTATTTTTGGACTAAGTCCCCGGAAAAACCCAACTCGGGAAAATCGATGCAGCAGCTAACGTTTGAATATTATGTAGTAGTAAATATGAGTAAAAATATATGGTTGATCAAATCTAGAAAACCATACAGAGAAATACTGACAAAAATTGTAGTGATAAAAATATCACTCTGTCACTCACGATGGACAATGATTTGGGCTCAAGATGAGCAGATTTGTGTTGCCTCTTCCATTTCACTGCATCAGCCTATGCAGGACTGTTTCCTCTAAGATGGGAACAACTTTCCCTCTTGCTATCTAATCAATTTTTGTTTGGAAGATTGATATTCTTCACCCGTTGGGCCTCCTGGCTAGCCTCTGGCTCTAAAATCTCACTTCTCCCCAGCAAAAACATAATATCCTCTAAAGCACTACATTACCTTTGCGCTGCCTCTATGTGGCTCTCACTGGCTCTCTACTATGCACTCACCGGATCTGGAAAATCCTCCTCTGGCCTTACAATCCCTGCCCCTCTCTCACTGTAACAAGTTCACTAGTTCTCTCTTCGAAAACTCAATGCGACTACTCAGGAAATCGATCTACCAGTGAATTCGATCTCTGCTAGTGTGTCCTCCAAGTCCCTTCGAGTTCCTTCTTATAATCTCTTGTTGATTTTGATAAATCTAGGGCATCATTAGTTAGGAGATTTATCTTCTTTATAATTACTTGTGATGTACTTTATTGGTCTTGATTAGATATTTTCTTCGATAGGTTATTATCATGTTCTTTTCATCAAGTCAATTATCAAATACTCAAGAGACATAGTATGTAGGCTTGCAAGCCAGGGCTTAAACCTCTCACTCTTTGAGAGGAAAACCTGATCTTAAATTCTTCTTATAGATCTTCAATTGACGAATAGCAAGACCATGACAAAGACCCTTGACACAAGTATCCTCCCAAGAACCTTGTCACTAGCCTTCACAACTCTTCTCAGTTTCCCTTTGTTCCTTTTTCTTTCTATACTGCACTACACTGCACTGCACCTTTGACTGCACTAGAGAAACTCGGTCTCTATACTTCAACAACCCTAGACAAATTTATTTTTCTTGGTTTCCTTCGATCTTCTCCTCAGCTCCCTATATACCTCTTATCATCTTACTTTCTTGACTCTTTATGTGTCACCTTATACCCAAGACCGAACTATCTTGATGATGTAATATGCCTCGGCCTTTTAGATTTATGCGAGAGAGAGAGTGACCCAAGACTGAACCACAATGACCCTTCACCTTAGCTGATTTTCCTTCTCCTTTTCGCACTCCTTATAGTCTTGCACTTCGCACTTATGACTGTAATCTTGACCGAACTATATGGGTTCAAATGAGGTCGATTAGGGTTACTTATATAGGCTATCCTCTTGTCCTTTAGGCCAACATGATCATTGGAGGAGGGTTGACTTCATCGTTGAGGATCTTAATTATATTTAGGCTAACTTGGAGAGGCCTAGTGACAAGGTCTTGGAGGACTACTTTACATATACAAGTGTGATCTTTTACAAAGTGCAACATGACTTCATTTACATGACAATGACTCTATGACAAGATGAAAAAACTCATAGAGACTCTTAAATAGAGTCCTCACTCGAAAATAAAATCCCTTTCTCAAGAAACCCATGATGCAAGTAATACAATAAATTTATTTTATTTTTCTTATTTGCATCTACTCACATAATATCATAATTACATGTCATGATGAAGACAAAACCTAGTTACACTTTTCAACACTCCCTCTTAACTAGGGTGGTATTTATAATGGTACTTGGTTATTCTCAATCTGAATAATTTCTCATAAGAAGAATCATATTGGGAACCCATATGTATAGCACCATATCAACCAACATTTTCACCTATAAAGGCCTTGAATAACAACTCCATATCTCCATAATATCTTGAGATCAATGTTGGTGATACCAATGATTTATAAACACCTTAATCATTGTCTCATACCGTACATGATTTCTCAAGGTGTGTTTCATCAAGACTATTATTATATTGGATTCCCAGTCCTCAAATAATTTTGTTCCTCTACGATTATTCTTATCTTGGATGCCCTATCTCATCCTCAAAGAGTATCAGATGCCAGATGATTACCCAATCCTCCATTTTGTCTTCCCAAGTGAACAAAAATTGTGTTCTTATCTCTCCCTCTAAATTAGGGAGGATTTATTCCAACATGTGAATGTACTCATTCCTATCCTAGGAATGTGCCTAAGCTCCCTCTTGGCTTAGGAATTTCCAAGTTTCTTCCAAGTAAGAAACGCGATCACAAGATCGCTCTTACTTATGGACCTACAATAGCTCTTGGGGTGGAGATAATGGGACTAGATGCTTTGAATAACTCCTTCCTTTTATGTCATGGATTTATTCTTTGTTATGGAGTCTTCATCTTTTTGGAATTCTTCATTGGGCCCATACCATTCATCACTTTTATCTATGATTTATTCATGTGATCATTCCATTTATTTGAAAGTGATTCACCAGTTTTTCATTTGACATTGCTTCATGCCATGTTTCCTTTATTCATACCATATTTTCAGAAGGATCTTACGTCCTTCAATATGGTCCTTTTTGAATTTAACCATAGTTCTCTCCTTTGTTAGTCCTCATAAGCCCTTTCATATATTTTTCTCAAAGTGAATACTCAAATCAAATCAAAATAACATTTTGTGAGTGATTCACTAGTTTTTCATCTGAACTTACTTCATGCCATGTTGCCTTTCTTCATACCATATTTTTGGAAGGATCTGACATCATTCTATATGTTCCTTTTGGAATTTAACTATAGTTATTCCCTTTGGCAGTCCTGCATAAGCCTTTTTAGATATTTTGTTCAAACTGAATACTCAAATCAAAATAACCTTTTGTGATGGTCTTTCATCATGAAATCATTATGTAGGTATCATCATCCTGCATATATGTTGACACAACTCCCAAAGATATTTGTTGTCAAGGGTCCATCTTTTCTAGACTTCCATCAGGGTCTTCATGTCTTTCCGGGAGATTTCCTAGTCAAATATTTTTGGTCCTTTTGGATGATGATTTCCTTTAACATGGTTTCATATTTCATGATCTCTTCCTTTCTTTTCTTCACATATTTTATTCCCAGGAGCTTCCAATCAGATTTCCTAAATTATATTCAATTACCTTATACTTCATATGAGGACATATTATGTTGATTTCATCTAGTGTGAATCATGCCTAGCGGAAAAAATTCATAGGAGCTTCCAATCAGAGTTCCTAAATTGTAGCCAATTACTGCATACTCCATATGAGGACATATTATGTTTATTTCATCTAGTCTGAATCATGCCTATCGGAAAAATTTCATAGGAGGATATTCCCCTTTCTTTGATCATGCTTCTTAAGACAGAAGTAGTGATCCATGTTACCAGCAACCATACGACATGGCTTCCATAATATCTTGTGTAAGCATATATATACCTCATCCCTTATTTATGTCATATAGACTTCTTGTAGAAGCTTCCTTTGAATGAAATAACTTCATTCCCTTGACCTTCTCCATTAATATTTCATCATACCATCATCCTTGAATTCCACAAGTTAGAATTCATGATGAAACATTTTGTTTCTTTCTTGACCATTGATTCCTTCGATGAGGATTTCATGAGAGAAAACTAGAGAATATTTCATATCCTTATGAGCAGATGTTTCCTTATTGACCAATGTATGATGAGCATTGTACTAGATGATTTATTTCTCTTTTCATAAGTGTCATTTGAGCTTCTAATGAGATTTCCAAGAGGTATATTTTTCATAGTTTAATTGTCATATATTTTTGTTGCAGACATCCTTCTATGACACCATCTCTTTACTTTTAATGCTTGTATGATGACTTCTTAATATCATGCATCCTATCTAATTTACAATGCTTCCTATATACAACTTTACAATAGAAAAATACTTCACAGTGAAGAAGATGATTTGAATCATAGTAGAGATCTTTCACTTCTTATTTCTTATGTTTCTTTGTCTCAAGCTCCTCCATTTCTCCAACGATATGGTCTTCTTCCATATTTCTCTTCTCCTTCTTAGATTTAGGACAATATCTTTTATAATGCCCATATTCTTGACATCCCTAGCATCTTACCTTATCCATGTTCTTCTTTTTCTTTTGAGGATCAAATTTGCCAAACCTTCCCTTTCTTCTTAACATGGTAGTGTAGGCTTGATTTTTTTCATTTGATCATATATCAAACTTTTCCTTCAACCTAGTTTCTTCTATCATACATAGAGACCATATATCTTGGAATAGTGTGGCTTCTTTCTTCACATATGTACTTGAAGTGAAGTTTCCTCATTCTTCTAGTAGAGTAATCAGTACCATCGTGGTCATTTCTTTGTTAGACATAACTTCTCCTAGTTCTTGTAGATGATCTTGAATTTCATATATCTTCATGAAATATGAAGTTATTCTATATTCCCTTGTCAATTTTAGCTTTTAAATTTATTTCCTTAATGAAATTAATTCTCCAGCAGTACTCACAGAAAACAACTCTACCAATTTTCCATAAATATCTTTTGCAGTGTCTAATTTTGATACATATGGGATGGGAGAGCCTTTTATGGATTATATAAGAATCCTCTAGATTCTCCCTTCTCCCTTAATGTATTTAGTATTTTCTTGAGTATATTCTTTTTGAGGCTAGGTTCATGACCCTTTAATGTGATCCATGACCTCATTTTCAATGAGATTTAGGTATGTTCTTTTCTTCCATGAAAGGAAATTTGAAGCCCCAACCAATTTGTTTCTTTCCTTGAAAAAAGACATTTTGATAGTATCAGATGAAGTCATAAACTTACTTGAGTATATTTTCTTGCTTCCTTGATGTGAATATAATATTGCTTCTTCAGACATGAGAGAAAGAGAGAGAGCTTGCTTCACGATCCTTTTTCTTTCTTGGAAATTCTTCTAGGATTTCGGTTCTTCTTTTTTATTCCTTTTGATGATATTTCCACGACTCTTTCTGGTGCATATTTATTCGATCTAGGGTTGAATTGATTTCCTTATAGGTGATCTTGACTTACTTTGATTTTGAATATTTACACTTGAGTTTCTTCTTGCTTGAATTCCCGTTCTTAACTTTAGCACCTAGGTTCTAAAACCATGTTGAGAAATACATGGCGTCGTTAGTTAGGAGATTTATCTTCTTGATAATTACTTGTGATGTACTTTAAGCTTCTTGATTAGATATTTTCTTCAATAGATTAATTATGCTCTTTTCATCAATTCAATTATCAAATACACAAGAGACACAGTATGTAGGCTTGAAAGCTAGGGAGAGGAAAACCCGATCAGAAATTCTTATTAATAGATCTTTAATTGATGAATACCAAGACCATGAAAAATACCCTTGAAACAAGTATCCTCCTAAGAACATTGTCATTAGAAAAAGTGTTTTTTCTCGGCTTCCTTTGATCTTCTCCTCGGTTCCCTATATACCTCTTCTCGGCTTACTTGATTGACTCTTTATGTGTCACCTTGTACCCAAGACCGAATTGTCTTGATGCTTTAATAGGCCTCAGCCTTCCCCTATATACCTCTTCTCTGCTTACTTTATTGACTCTTTATGTGTCACCTTATACCCAAAACCGGACTGTCTTGATGTTGTAATAGGCCTTGGCCTTTCTAAGTTATGCGAGAGAGAGAAAGAGTGACCCAAGACCAAACCACAATGACCCTTCACCTTCACTGATTTTCCTTCTCCTTTTCACACTTCTTGTAGTCCTGCACTTCACACTTATGACTGTAATCTTGACCGAACTGGATGTGTTTAAATGAGGCCAAGTAGGGTTACTTATATATTTTTTCTTCTTTTCCTTTAGGCTGACATGATCATTGGAGGAGAGATGACTTCATTGTTAAGGATATTCATTAGATTTAGGCCAACTTGGAGAGGCCTAGCGACAAGGTCTAGGAGGACTACTTTACATAGACAAGTGTGACCTTTTACAAAGTTTAACATGACTTCATTTACATGAAAATGACTCTATCACAAGATGACAAAACTCCTAGAGACTCTTAAATAGAGTCTTGACTCAAAAATAAAATCCCTTGCTCATGAAACTCATGATGAAAGTATTACAATAAATTTATTTTATTTTTCTTCCTTGCATCTACGTACTTAAAATCATAATTACATGTCGTTATGAATACTGAACCTAGTTACACTTTTCAACAATTGAGACATCAACGACCATGATTAAAACTTAATCAATGGCTAAGATAACTAGGACTCGATCCATGCCTTTTTTTAGAAGATTCACATACCACTTAATTGATACCTTTTAATTAATCATATTTCCCAAGTTTAGGCTTAGGAAATATTAAAAAATTGTTTAATTATTTTAATTAAGCTGTGTCTATATCGAATTTCTAGAAATGATTTCTTGGTATTGGGCTACTCGTGTATTCTAACCTCTCTGTAAAATATCAAGGCTAGAACACATCTGATGCTACCATAACCTAACAGAGGCATGTGCACGATGGTGATAGCATATTTGACTACCATCTCTAGGATGGGTTACTCTATAGGTTGGATAAATTATGTGTTCCTAAAGGTGAGAAATTGCAGCATATCAAAGAGGCTCACACCTCCAAGGTTGTAGGGCACTTTGGTGTAGGGAAGATAGTGGCAAACTTGCAAAGGTATGCGTAGCGGCCCAGTATGTAATAATATGTAGCTAGGTTTATAAGAGGATGCATGCTTTGTTGTACTAAAAAGCCTTGTAGTAATAAATCGGGTCTCTATCATCCTTTACATGTACATGTTCATCCTAGGGAAAACATTTACATGGACTTTGTGGGAGGTTACCAACAACGAGGAAGTGACATCACTACCTTTTCATGGTAGTTCTTAGGTTTAGCATGATGTGTGTTCTGATGCCCTGTAAAAATCCCATTAGTGGATAAGAAGCAACAAATTGTTCTTTGGACAGGTTTAGGTTCATTTTGGGATACCAAGGAGCATCATTTCAGACAGCGATACGATATTTTTGAGTGCATTTTGGGCTACATTGTGGGAGAATATGGATATGAAGTTGAAGGGGTATACAACAATCCATCATCAAACAAATGGGAAGACAAAAGTAGCTAACAAGACTTTGGTGTAACTTTTGATGGGTTGCAAGCAGAAGTGTATGAATGAAAATTGGGTATATCTACAACACACTTATAATAAATAAGTCCACACTTCTACTGATAAGTCACCATTTCAAAATTGTTTTGGATATCTGCCACCTTCACCTTTGGATATTTCATATGGGAAACAAGGATGAGTGAGGGGGAATCTTACAGGATGCCTTGAGGGCTAAAACTTTTTTTTAGAAGATTAGGAAATCCACACACATGTATAAGAGACATTACAGAATTCAGAAGAAAAATATAAATTTGGGCATTATCAAAACATAATAGAGTATATTTTCAAGGTGGGAGATAGGGTATGGTTATAGTTGAACAAGGAGAGGCTATATGTTTTTGGTAAGAAAATCAAGGTTCTGCAGTATGGTCCCTTTGAGATATTGGAAAAGGTGGGAGATAACTCTTATAGACCCATTCTACCACCATACACGTGCCTTTACTTAGTTGT
Organism: Pinus albicaulis; assembly: GCA_034641835.2. Lineage (NCBI taxonomy): Eukaryota > Viridiplantae > Streptophyta > Pinopsida > Pinales > Pinaceae > Pinus > Pinus albicaulis. The sequence goes on along the minus strand of CM076583.1, from coordinate 872,424,988 downwards.
GATTGTAGATAATTTGAAGCTTTATGAGCCTTCCATGCTAGATGAGGAAGAGGAACATCTCCTACCTTCTGTAGAGGATTTAGCACTAGATGCTCAGGTAGAGTTGATAGAAGATACAATTTTGTAGAAGTGGTCCAAAAATATGAGACAAGGGCAGCACAACCTTTGGTAGATTAGGCTGAAAAGAAAACTTCTAGGAAAAGTTAAATGGTATACCCAAGAGAAGGTGGAGGAAAATTTTCCCCACCTCATTCAGTAGAAGATTTCGGGGAAAAAAATCTTCTCGAAATGGAGAGGTGTTATCCAAATTGTGTCATTAGTTTTTTTTCATCCATATTGATTCTTTTGGAGTGGAAAAATAGGATGAATAAGCTCAAAAATCCATTTTACAAGCTGGATCCAGTTTGGCAAATTTGGATCTGGAACCTTCGAAGAGAATTGTAAGGAATTAAATGGAATTTTTTGAGGGGTTAAATTTTCTTTCCTTTAGCTTGCCACTTTTTTTCCTATTCTACACATAGATACCTTTCCAACAAGACAACTATTGCCTCAATTGGAGTTCGTATGCAGAAGTTATGTCACTCAGAAGTTGACCTTCCTATTTTGCAACCATAATTCGAGAGGAAGCCATGTCAACCACCGTTATTGATGGAAAATGGGTTATTCATGTGATCATGATGAATAAGACTCTAGAAGATTCCATTTTGTAACTTTGGTTAAGAGGAGTAGTTAAAACTAACCACTAGTAGGCTATAGGTATATATGTGTCACAACCATACCATTAGAAGAAAAAGAGTTTCCATTCTTTTTTAGTGCAATTTTTTCCCTAGACTAGCATAGTAGATGATATGGATACGGAGAGAGCACACCAAAGAGGATTTGTGCATTGTAGTATCCCATGGGCCACAAGCCTTACTTCTTTTACTCACAACCATTTTCTATTCAAAGAAAGACAATAAAGCGGCCTCACCTTCCAGCTGGGTTTTCTCCTGAAAAGGTTTTCGATGATATATCCTGTCTCAATCGTGGTTTGTGATTTTTTATTTTTTTGTTATCTATTTGATGTATAATTTTAATTTCCATGCATGTGCAAAAAAAATTAATTTACATATCCATAAAATCTAAAGAGAAATAAACACACAGTGTGGATTTTGTATTTTTAAGAATAATTTATTAGATCTTTTGTGATGAATTATGCAATGGAATATCCATGGCAGTTTATGGATCAGAAAACGAAATGACCACCAATCATGAAGGGAAGTCAAGAATGAAAATGAAAATAAAAATTGGTTTACGCCATTGGATCCTCTTTTACAACCTTAATATGGAGTAATCAATAATCAGTTTTAGGAATTATTGCTCAATATCTCTGGCATGCAACTCTCATTGATTGCACTAAGGACATGTTGTGAGGTGGATGAGAAGGGAGATACATGACGAGAAAGGTCTTGGCTAACAGGTTTCCCCTCATGAAATTTGAATTCAAAAGGAGCAACTGAAGTTGTCTCATTGTGTTCACAAGTAATGGAATTTGAACATGACTGAGGAATGGTATTAGGAGGAAGTGGGAGTGTCTCAAATGAATTAAAAATTATATCACATGGCATACAAGGCTTATGGTCCTCCTACTCATAGGTAGAATCCCTTCTTAGATCATGATATTCTTCTACTACTTCTTCCTCGATTCCTTCAATAGAATTAAGGAGGCATCCTACTTATAGGGCTATGGCTAAATCTTGAATGGTATCTTCATAATTAAATGTTGGGCCTCAATACACAAGAAAATTTTCAAAGAATGATTTAATGGAAGGAATGATTTTATGTCCACAATAATTTTTAATCGACTCTCTTTGATCAGTTCCAACTAAATTAATGAATAACCTCATGAGAGCATTCTCATGAACCACATCGACCTTTGAAGAATCCTTGATGAATTTTACAACATGATCCATAGATGAAGAGGGATCACCATCAAACTTTGGAGCATTGTTATGCAATCTGTAACATAATGATTAGGATATCGAGGAATATCCTTAAAATATGGAGAAAGGTACATTTCATGCAAATCCTAGGGACCCATTGTATTGGATCTTGGATGAAAATTAACTATGGAGTCACCAACATTAATTTGGAAGCTCAAGGACAAATTTCCTCCTTTTGACAACCTTCCTCATTAAGAAATACCCCTTCTAGCCCTTGGAAGAATTTAATTTGGTCAAGGAAAAATATTGTTTTTAATGTGAAATCCACATGTGCACAAAATGTAGGTCGGCCTAAAGGAAAAATTAGGTCTCCTCCACCACATATATATACACATCATGTCACATTACCTTGGACATCATCAACACATCACATCTTCTCTCTCTTGATTGGGTTGGTTCATACATATATGAAACAAGGAGGTCCAAGCTCACACGTGCGAAGGGAAGGAGGAATTTTATGTTTGGTGTGTTGACTTTCCAATTCTCACAGTTTGTCCAACCTTTGACCAACGTTGACTTGGCATGTTTTGACTTGATTTGACCATATTTGGATTTTTTTTAGGAGGCCGAGTTCAAGGGTTGTTTGGCCGAAATTTTTTGGCCCATTTACCTAGTGTTGACAAAAATTGCAGACCTAGGGTTTTTGTAGGTCAAAGTTTGACTTTGACCAGATTTGGAGGGACTGTTTTGGGACTATTTTGACTAAGGTTTGACCAATAAAGAAGGCCAAGTTGTTTTACTGTTAATCGAGCTCTTTCAAATGAAGTTTTATTGTGGACTTATGGACTGGTTAGGGCATCATTTGTTTTTGTTGAGTTTGACTAGAATTATAGATTTCCCTTATTGACCATATTTGACTTTGAAGCTCATCTTTTGTATATTGGTTGGTTGATCACTTTGATAATCAAAGGTTTGAATTGTTGGAAAATCAAAGTTCTTGTATATTAAATTTGATTCTTCTTGATAATTACTTGTAATATTTTTTGGCCTTTTATTACTTTAGATTTACTTCTTCATCATACAATTACCGAAAGCATGAAGATCACAAAGAACAGAAGATATAGGCTCCAAGCTAGGGCACAACCCCTCCAAGGGGAAAACCCAGAAAGAATACTTCTCTTATTATATAATCAAATCAAAGTGATACCTCCAAGACCCAAAGACCAAAATCAAGATTCTTTCCAAGAACCAAGTTAACCCTCTAATAAGATCTCTTAAAAACAAGTCAAAGTCCACCAAATTCAACGCCGGTCAAACTCTCCTAAATTTGTACCAGTCAAAGTTTCAACCCTTCTTCTTTAGGTTTTAAATTCAGACCTACAACTCTTGGCCCTGCAATTCAAATAAAACCCCTAATTTCTTCGCACATGTGGGAAGAAAAAGGTCAAATTTAAAGTCTTATTTCTTCATTTTTTTACTTCTTTTCTCCTTGACTTTCACTCTTGAATACATTCTTGTTTTGTTGCAGATCAAACTTGTGATGTATGTCCAAATGATTCAAATTCTCTTCCTATATATACCCTTCTCAAGAGGTCGAATAGGCCTCCTAGGTCGACTTATCTTGGCAGGGCAGATTTGGTATTGGAGGAAAAAATGTTTTTCCTAGAATAAAAATAATGACTTTCTTTTGTTACAAAGAGAGTCCAAATAGGACTATAATAGATGAAAAATATTCTTCTTTGAATCAACAAACCCAAGAATCATGAAGAACATGCTTTGACCTAGACTTGAGCATGAAACCCATGATTTGAACAAATAAAATGATTTTTCTCTTTTTATAAAAATTATACAATATCATGATTACAAAAGTCATTTTGAAGACCGAATCTAGTTTCATTCTCCAACATGACTTTGACTCTTTTTTTGATGAATTAGAACATTGTATCTCTATGTTGAACATTTGATGACATTCTAATATAAGAATAATTTTGAAAGGGTTTTCCCGGTTGTGGGTTTTTCCATGGTCTTTAACGAAATACTATTCTCTCTTGTCCTTGGTTTTATTCTATTGTGCATTAGATTTAATGTTCTATCTACAATTTCTTATTGTTGCTGGAATATTATTGGTTGTCTTCTATTGTGCATTAGATTTAATGTTCTATCTAAAATTCCTTATTGTCGTTGGAAGATTGAATTTATATTGGATAAATTGATTGCTAATTGAATTAGATTTGCTATAAGTGAGTGTGTTAAGCACAAAACACTGGGAATTTAACAACCAAGGTGTCATGCTCCCAATAAATAATTTTTCTAAGTAAAATCTTCATTTTTTCAATTTTGGCGTTGACAAAATATTTTGGTGTGTAAAGGAGGAAATAAACATTAGAGAAAAAGGAAAATTATTTTGTTAGTGGAATTTGGAGGCCACTTAAAAGGGGAATTTCCCCCCCTTGAGCAATTTGCACTGGGAAAGGAGGGAGGAAGAAAATGGTGTTCGAATTAGTGAAGAAAGGGACCCACTAAGGAAAAAGGGACACACATCTATAAATAGCACATGGAGGCTCCATTTTTGCATATTTTTTCCATCTATTTCTTGAGATTAACTCTCTCTTCAAGGTTATTGTTCACAAGAGGAGCATAGTTGTTTAGTTCAAGAGTTTCAAGTAAAACTCTCCCTCATTTCAGAGAACTTAGAGTGTCTCCATAGTGAGGCTTTGGGGCATTCTACTTCAGGGATTCCAAAAGATTTATTTGTAGGTATTTCTCTCAGACATTCGCTCTACCTAGGCACAGAAACTCTCTTCGGTAGCAGGATTAAGGATTTACATGAGATTTTATTTTGGGGAAAAGGTAGAGGTTGGCACTATTTTTCAAGGCTGAGACATAGGGATATTTTTGGCCCAATTTATTCCATTTCTAGGCCTCCGCAGGGGTTATTGTGTTGGGATTGTGCAGAGTTTGGGATTTGGAGTTACTGTTGGAGTTTTAGCTGAGGAAGTGAGCCATTTCTGTTTGAGAGTTTGCAAATAACTCTCATCTAATTTTGCAACGGGGTTGAGCCATTTTCTAGTAGTAATTCACTTGTTGGGCGCAAAACTGGATGGCTGGGAAATTCACACTTTTTAGGGCCTTCTGGGTTAGCTGGAATTAGGCCAATATATTTTCTAGGTTTTGGTGGATTGGGTGTGAGGAGAATCTAATTAATTTTTCAGAATTTTTGAAGCAGATTTGAGGGTCAAAACTACAATTCTCCTTGAGCATGAGCAACATAATTTCTGGGCAATGTGAATTGCCAATTTGGGCCATTGTCGTTGGTATTCCACCTCATTTTCCTCTATTTTTTTCATGCCTGTGGTAGCAAACCCAACTTCCATTTTCTACCACTGATGTACTCATATTTTTTCAGAGTAATACCATGGCTTATATGTTTGTCTCCATTTTGTGTGTATTGATTGTGGTTGTGTATCAGAATTTTATTTTTGTTGTAGCTAGTGCATGCATTTGATATTCATTGTTATTTCCCAATTAGGAACATTATAGTGGTATCAAAGCATGTTCTTGGCTAGTTGTGGGAAAAATTAGTAAGTGTTGCCATCGAGGTACTAAGGAGTTGTGTTCCACAGAGGCAAAGGAAGAGCTAGAGGAAGAGGTTGTGGTAGAGAAGATGAGCCTCACCATTTTTCAAATAAAGAGCTTGAAAATGCTAGATAACACATGGAGAACTAGGGGAAATGAATAGCCTAGGTAGAATGGGTGAGATCCATTGCTCGAAGAATTGGCGAGTTCAAACCAGAAAATGATGGAAATGATGTGGAAAATGTTGAGTCTGCAATTGCAGGGAGTATAAGGAGGACCTCAAGGATAATTAGACGAATTTTGAGGTCTAAAATAGGCCTCCTAAGGAAATTATAAAATGATAGTGGAAATAATAAAATAATATTAGATTACATCATCAAATTTAAGAGGGAAAGAACACTCATTGGATGCATAATTTCATTCCTCATCCAAGGAGTACCCATGTTGACTAATTTTGATGGACTCTGCTGCACAAAAAAATGAGAAATACATGAAAGATATGATTGCAATCATGTTTTTCATGTATTTCTCATTTTTCATGTAGCAGGGTCCATAGAAAGTATGCAACATGGGTACTCATTGGATGAGGAATTAAATTTTACATCCAACGATTACTCCTTCTCGAAATTTCAGTAAAACCTAATGGAGAAAAGTTGAAAATACAAGTTGAAAAGTAGTTTTATTATTTTATTATTTATTAATAGTTTTAATTTCTTACTCCAAAAATGGTGAACCATCCTCCATGGTTGAAATTATCATATTGAATCCTATAGGTTCTTATAAAGTTTATTTTGGTTGTACATTTTTCTTAGGAGGCTTATTTTAGACCTAAAAATTCCCATAATGGGGCAAGTTATGGAGAAGGTAGGTCTCGGACAAGAGAGGGAAGTCATGTGCATGCACACTTGTACCAGTAGCCAAGCACCCATACTTATGGCTAGACTATGAGACCCATGATGCCTTGCTTTCTAGAGGAGCGAGAGATGGAGAGGGAACTAGATGCATTTGTTGAGTTGATGAGGTATTTCACTGATGGAATTGATGAGCATGAGGCATTGGATCCAAGGGTCTAGAGATTTTTTTCCTTTGGGAATTATCTCCACCTAAAGGAGGTGTATCGACCTGTGGTATGAGTACCTTTCAGTGGAGGATAGCACTAACAGAACTAGGATACTCAAAAGTTGGAAGGGACGATAACGTTGCCCTATTTTGATGGATCATCTAGGAGTTCAGTCAAGGCGTAGTTTCAAAAGTTAGATGCATATTTCCACCTATATCTTATGTGGAAGACAAATTCTATTATATTTTCCACTCTACATTTGGAGAGAGATGAACAAGAGTAGTGGTACCATGGATTGGTCACATTGGGGCATGTATCTATCACATCATACATTGAGTTCACAAGGAGGTTGGTGGAGAGATTTGATAGGAGAGATTTGATAGGAAGTACCTTGAATTAGCCAACTTGAAGCAGACACACAACGTTGAGGCATACATCGCAGAGTTCTAGAGACTAGTTTTTATGGTATTTGACATTTTATAGACGAGACTGACCATGTTGTTCATCAAGGGGCTGGCTAAGCCATTGCATGGTTGGGTGAGAGCTTACAGGCTGGTGTCCTCGCAGGATGACATAACCAAACCAAGGACATGCTTGATGCAGTCCGAAGACCAAGACACCAGTATCTCCCAAGCCTACCTTTCCTCTAAAATGTAAGGACATTATACCTCCTCAAAACAAGTGGACGAGACAAGGACAATTAGATGATGAGACCAGGCAAGGCCTCTAGAGGAGTAATTTATGCTTTACAATCCAGAAGCCATGGGAACTAGGGCATCAGTGCACTAAGGGCAAGGCCCATTACATAGAGGTGTTTTCAAAGAGTGACATGAAGGATGTGGATGAACCATAGATAGATGGAGGAGCTTATGGGCCACATACTATGGGAGGAGGACCACCACCACCACCTACAAGAGGCCCACATCTACCCATTGGAGTAGGTATTGCTTTGCTTCGGCGAGTTCCAAAGTATTTGAAATTGAGGATCAGGGGCATAGTGCAGGGCCAACATATATCAGTATTGGAGGACAGTGGTTATTGGGCACGTAATCCTCTTAGGGTTAGTGTGGGAGTTGAACAATTAAGAGGAGTCCAAGAGACCTTGGAAGATGAATCCCAGGGTCACTCCAATGTATGATAAATATGTGGCATTGTGAATAATAGATCCATCAAATGCTTATCTTTCATGTCTTGGATGCATTACGATTCTTGTTCTTTACATGGTATCAAATTTGGAGATCCAATGGCTGCTCATATGAATGAGCTTCTTGTTTTTGTGGCCTCTATGTCTATTTTGCAATCACACTTCCCAACCCTTAAGTTTTTCCTCAGCCTATTCTGCAAAGATTTTCCCTAAGTAATCATAACTATGTTTGGTGGAATATTCATGATTGTATGTTGGTTTGCATAATAGTTCATTGGCTAGATTGTTTTGAATCTCTTTGTTGAAGTTGTATGGTGCGGTGTTTGTATGTCTGTGGAATTCGATAGAAGTTTAATCCTACATTGTTTATGATGTGTTATATCGGTCAATTTATTCCTTGCAGTGTGTTGCAATATAAAACCTTCAAAATTGTGAGTGTGTGGTGAAATTAAATTGCATATAATGAAATATAATGCATGTCAAATACCATTAGTTGTGTCCATTTTTGTCTTGTAATTATTCTTTGAATAATATTTGTGTTTAATATAGTCCTGCAATCATAGCCTGAATTTTCTATGTTCAACTTCTAGCCTCTACAACATTCGTTGTTTGATTTTCATAGTGTGTTACTCCCCCATAAGCTCCTATCCATCTATAGTTTTCATTCCCTAATTTTCGGTAATCACTAGTTCCAATTTAGCTCTTTCCTACTATAATTCCTACTATTTTGTTGCTATTATACGTTGTTCCTATGCATTCTATCCATCTTTGCATTTGGAAAAAGTGTCTCTATTGAATCTCTACAAGAAAATACTATGCGCTCAAATCAAATCGAATTTTTCAAGTATGTCCAACTTCTGAAACATATCAAGCAGGTGAGGGTCCACCTCATCTAGGATCCTCTTCCGGTATTTCTTTTTAGGTTCAAAATAATAACAAAAGTATTAGAAATTTATGGCGGAGGTGGGGGGGGAGGTGTGGGGGAATTGATGTTTGACCAATTGGGCTCTGCCATTTTTTTTCCATTTTTTGTAAGCATCGAGTCTGAATTGCAATAGCCATTTGGGTTCCTTATTTTTTTCCGAAATTAACCTAATGGTTTCCTCATAAATTCCTTTGGGCAGGGACTCAGATTAAATTTTTGATAAAAAAAATGTACTAGGGAATTCGGTCATTGGGGTCCTTTCCTCTTGTGGGCACACTACTCATTTTTTCCATTGTCACATCAGGGTATTTTGCACGGATTCTAGCAAAGCATTGGTGGAGTTTAGTGGGTGTGGAACCCAGTGATGGATAAAATGCGTGCATGAATCTGAGTTGTTTCCGGTACCTAATGGACATTTCCAGAGGATATCAAAGGCTTGAATTGGCCGTAGCTGCCATTGTGGACATCATGTGTCACCCGAAACAGTGAGAATTTTATGAGTGGTGGATCGAATTTGCAAATATTTTGAACTTGAATTTGAGAAGAAAAACATGGTGAATGGTATCATAATTTTTTTCTTTGGATTTCGTGAGGTTTAACATTGAGTTTTGACTCATCATCCATGGAGAGATATTCTCGTTTTTCATGGGATTGACAAGGATCAATTAAAGAACTATTGTTCGGCACAAACTCTAGAATAATATTTTCTAGTTTTCTTACTGTCACAATATTGACAGGAACAGATTGATTGTTGATAGCCACAGACATAACGATATGGTTGATTAAACCATATCAACTAAATGTTGTAGGTACAAACACAAAAAATTTGAGGTTTTTGTGCTTTAATGGTGAGCCAACACATGTTTTGAGAAGTTCAAAATTTGATAACTATCCAGAGGAGGTGAAGTTGTTTTATGTCTTTCATCCTTCACGTTTACAGATTGGTGGGTTCGTGGGTATCACCTTCATGAGGCTAAAAAATTCATTTCTATTTTTTTGACTTTTATTTACTGCATGAAAATGGAAATGGTTGTGAAGATTTATTGGCACAAATAATTTTCTATGAATTTGAGTTATTCTATATTATTTAAAACTTATGTTGGGGGATGTTTTACAGCTTCTTCAAATGTGCTTGGTTCAAATTGAACAGCAGTACTCATGGCATCAAAGTACCCTTGATACCTGTTTGGCTTCTTACTTTTGCAAAATATCCCTCTTGGGGCAATATTTCTTTCAACATCTTTGAGAATATTTGTGAGCAATAGTGGATGTTTCCTTGAGGTAGAGGGATCGCCAGGAGGTGGATCAATAGGGCCCATGAGACCTTCAACACCGGGCATAGGCTCATATGTTGGAGGTTCATCTTGTTTTTCCATAGCATCATCGTCCTTTATTGGGATAGGGAGATCTCTAGCTTCCCCAAGGGAAGCATCTTCATTAAATGTGACATCACGACTTACTTCCACATCTCTTTGACCAAGCACATAAATTTTATATGCCTTTGAATTTTCACTGTAGCCAACAAATATACCCTTTTTCTCGAATGCTTCCAACTTGTTTCTTTTCTCTTTAGGCACATGAAAATACATGAGACAACCAATTATTCTAAAATGAGAAACATCAGGTTTCTTACTAGTGAATACCTCCTCGGGTGTCTTGATATCCAATGCTTGATGTGGGATCCTATTTTGAGCATACATGATAGTGTTGGCAGCTTCTCCCTATGAGAACTTCATCTATTACAACAACTAGACATTATTCTTCTAACTATAAATTTAACTATGCATTTTATTTGCTACGACAAACAATGAATAAAATCACAACTGTAATTTTCACCATAAAAATAATGTGTAAAATAAAATATTTAAAACTGAGAAATTTTAGCACACACACAAGAATTTTAACGCAATTGTTTCTGGACAAATGTCCCCAGAAAAATCCAAGGCGGAAAAACCAATGCAGTAAATAAGGGTTTTGTTATTATTCTTCAATAGAAATTATGAGTACAATAATATATATGCCCAACTGGAAATCTAATCTGAGGTAAATACTGGAAAAATTATTGTGAGAATTTTCTCTCACCCCACAGCTAATTTCTTCCACTGAAATTACCTCCCTAGCCTCTACGTTGAGCCTCCTGCGTCACCCTCTATGCATAGCTTACATTGGCCCTATGAGAATTTTGGCCTTCCTTCCTTTGCCTCTTCCGGGGACCGGATACCTTCCTCTCGAAATGCTTCTACCCTCCTCTTCCACCTGCTACTCACCATGTGGATATATATTCTCTGTTGAGCTTTTGCTACTGAGACAATCGAACTTCTTGGGCAACAAAGTATCTGTATTGGTGTATTCTCCATCTACCCATCAACTTATTCTTATAATATTTTGTTGGAGCACCAACGATAAATATTAAAACATAATCGATGGCCTAGATTAATTCCTTGTTAATCAGTGTGAGCTTCTAGATGATTCTCACTTTATCTCAATTAATATTGATTAATTAACCATATTCCCTAAGTTTAGACTTAGGAAATATTTAAAAAAATTGTTAATAATCTAATTGAGACACTTCTAGGTGTAATTTCCATAAAAGATTTATGGGTTTTGGAGATATCATGTATTCTGGCCTCTCCTCAAATTTTTGTGGCTAGAACACATCTGATTCTACAAAAATAACACTCCCTCTTAGCGAGGAATGTGTTCTAGTGTTGCACCTGCTGCCACAACACCCTGTCTCTACATCATCTCCTGTCACGCTGCTAATGTCTAGATAATTCTACCCACCAATCATTGCCCAACTCTAATAAATGGTGCATATATGTTGTTTTTGAACCTGATGAGTTGCTTCCAACACTGCATCTGCACTGCAAATCCCTCTTATCTGTTGTTGTTGCAACTGTAACATCTGCAACTGAGAATCATCCAAAATAACTTGTCCCTGCTATTGAAATAGGTTCTTCACCATACCCATTTGTTCCCTGTAATAGAAGAACTTAGCTTTCCCTAGAGCTTTCGTGAGTACGTATGCAACCTGCTCTCCTGTGGGAACATACTGTAGTTGTACCGCCCCACGTTGTACACAATCTTTGAGTAAATGAAATTGAATATCTATGTGATTTGATCTGTCATGAAACACTAGATTCTCAGAGAGCTTTATGCAACTCTGATTATCACAGTAGACATTGGTCGCTTCCATCCTCTGCCTGAACAAGCTTACTAGTAGCTTCTGAACCAATATAGCTTCACACGTAGCTATGTTGGCTGCCATATACTCTGCTTATGTAGAGCTCAGTGCTACTGGCTTCTAATTCCTACTACACCAAGAAACCATCCCTGATTCAATGTTGAAGCAATACCCATAGGTACTTTTCTTGTCCACTGAACTTCCTGCCCAATCTGCATCTATGAACCCACATAGTCTGACATCATCCCCTTGAATATATCTCAACCCATACTCGAATGTGTCACGCACATACCTCAGAATGTGCCTCGATGTTTCCCAATGTACCCTCTTCAGCTCTACCATGAACTGACTTAGGGTATTGACTGCGAAGAAAATATTTGGCCTAGTGTTGAACAGAAACATGAGAGACCCAATTAGTTGTCTATACAAGGTGTGGTCGACATCCATGTCATCTCATGCGTATATATTCTTCGAATTTGTGATCATGGGCATAGTCATGGGTCTTTAATCCTGCATTTTGAACCTTTTCAGAATATTTGTAGTGTATCTTCCTTGTCCATGGAATATATCCCCATTCTTTTGCCACACTTCCAATCCTAGGAAATAGTGCATCAACCCAGATCCTTCATGTCAAACTATGCTACCACGTTCCTCTTGTAATCTTGTACGAGCCTTGATTATCCCGTGAAAAAGATGTCATACACATACATAACTAGAATGAGTGGATCACCCTCTACCATCAAATAGTAAATGTTGGTATATGCATCACTCTTGACGAATCCCATCTATTGCAAATAATTGTCAATTTGATCATACCATTCCCAGGGAACCTGCTTGAGCCCATATAGATATTTCTTCAGTCTGCACATGAGTGTGCCTCTCATGATTCTTGAAGCCCTCTGTTATTCTATATACACCTCTTCCTCTATCACCTCGTTCAAGAATGTTGTCTTGACATCCATCTGGTGAATCTGCCATCCCATATCAGTTTCTAGGGATATAACTGACCTCATAGAGTTTTATATGGTAACTAGGGTGAAATTCACCTCGTAATCTATTTCTTCTTTCTGTGCATACCCCGTTGCCACAAACCTAGCCTTGTACTTCTCCACATTTTCATCTGCAACGTACTTGATCTTGTAGATCCATCTAGAAACTACAATTGTTTTTTCTTCCAATCTTGGAACTACCTCCCAAATATCATTATTCATGATAGAACTATACTCCTCTACCATGGCATCTACCCACACCTGATGATGTGAAAATTCATAAAATTTGGAAGGTTCTACAACCTAAGTGTCCAACGCTTGGTACCTGTCAGGTTGTATGTGTTGCCTTTTGTTCACCTGTCAGGTTGTATGCGTTGTCTTTTGTTCATCCTAGGAGTTCCAATAAACTCCTCTGCATCTCTCAATGTCTGACGAAATTCTCTGTTGGCTCGACCACTTGTGGTGGGAGGTTCAACCATCTCCTCCTCATCCTGTCCCTGCTGCTTCGTCTGCTGAGAAGTCCCTGGATCTCCTACCCCTGAGGAAATACTGGTAGAATTAATTGTACTTTATCCCTGTGATTTTCTTCCTGTCGGTCCCACTGGATGCCTCTGTTGTTGGACCAAAGGAGCTTCTGTTGACTAATTCTGATCACCTGCATACATCTCACAATATCTCCTAAAAGCTCAATCCTCCATGAACATCACGTCTCATCTCACTACAATCTTCCTACTACAAGGAATGTAGATCATGTTTTCCTTTGAGGTCTCGCTATACTCGACAAGAAACCCCTTCTCTGCAGTCTAATCCAATTTGGTACATTTTTCATCTAGAACGTGCCAATAAGCCGCACTGCCAAAAATCCTCAAGTTACTAACTTCTAGCTTCTTCTCAATGAAGACTTCTAGAATTTTCTTCCACAATTCTCTATATGGAGTCCTATTCTAAATATACACCATTGTCTTACATGCCTCTGCCCATAAAAATCTGGGCAAGTCTTGGTCATATAACATAGCCTTTGCAGCCCCAACTATTGTTTTGATTTTTTGCTCCGCTACCCCATTTTGTTGAGGATTATATGGATTCGTCCATTCCCTTTTGATGTCTTCCTTTACGCAAAAATATGTGAATTTTTTATCAATATATTCTCCACTATTATCTGGGTGAAGCACCTTGATCTTCTTCCCTGTCACATTTTCCACGAGAGCTTCAAACTCTCTGAAACGATAAAAGACCTCATCTTTAGTCTTCAAGAAGTAGATCCAAGTTTTCCAGGAATGATCATCAATAAAGGTGACGAAGCATTCGACATGACTAAGAGCTCTAGTGGACATCGGGCCAAAAATATTTGAATGTATAAATCCTAACTCGCCATCTTCTCTGTTGTCACTTCTTGGGAATGCTGCCTTAGCATACTTCCCAAGTAAGCATCCTTTGCACACATTGTTGTGTTCCATACCAAGTTCTAGAACCCTTGTTATAGTTTCTTTGAGCATATTGAGTGCTCCATGGTGTGTATTTCCCATTCTCCTATGCCATAACTCATTCAGTGCCTCCCCATCGCTACTGTCACTGCCTATTAGTGCCATTGGAGAGTCGAGCAACAACCTATAAAATTTGTTGCTTCAAGATCCAATATTTCCTACCTTCTTCCAGCTTGAGTGTTTGACATACACTTTATTCCCTACAAAGTGCACATCATACCCCTTATCTTGCAATTGGGATACTGAAATCAGATTCATACCCAATCCTAGCACATGCAATACATTTGTAGCACTGGTGCTCGCTCCTGACTCCCTATGAAAATGTATGGTACCTCTCCCTACTGGAGTACATTTCATTTTGTTTCTCATAATAATATGGAATTCCATATGCTCCTCCTTGTAGCTAGAGAAATATTCTATAATCCCTATCATATGAGCTGATTTTCCACTTTTTATATACCATACACCCTGTGAAGTTGATCCTAACATGCAAGAAAATTCGTCCTCCAACCTGGAAGACAAATATGAAGCTTCGTGAATGTTAAATTTGTCCATGGTCATGCTAAAGAATTTAGTGTGCTATTCCTCTTTCATCCCAACGTTGATTTTGCTAAAAACTCTCTCTGTAAAACCAAGGAATATTTTTAGGGAAAAAATTGAGTGGAAGTTGCTCCCTCTAACTGCTACAATTACTAATCCAGGCAATTTCGACTTTTTTGCTAACCAACAACTGGAAAATCAAACTATTACCCTCAGCAACTCATCCTACCTGTCAATGATCTACGCTACCTCAATAATTTTGGCCCACTGGTCATACTGATCAACAAAATTATTTTTTCTTCGTCTAAGCTTCCCGACTAATCATTTAAGATTTGATACCATGTGAAAATTTCATCTATTGCAACAACTGGAAATTATTCTTCTAACTGTAAATTTAATTATGCAATTGATTTTATATAACAAGTAATGAATAAAATCACAACTGAAATTTTCACCATAAAAATAATGCGGAAATAAAATACTGAAAACTGAGAAATTCTAGCACATACAAAAGAATTTTAACACATTTTTTTTTTTTGGATAAATGTCCCCAAAAAATCCCAATGCGAGAAAACTGGTACAAAAAATGAGGGTTTTTTATTATTCTTCAGTAGCAATTCTAACTACAATAATATAGATGCCCAGCTCACAATCTAATCTAAGGGAAATACTAGAAAAAAATTTGTGAGAATTTTCTCTCACCCCACATCTAATTTTTACCACTGAAATTACCTCCCTAGCCTCGTGTGTCACCCTCTTTGCAGGGATTTATAAGAATTTCGGCCTCTTTCGGGGACTGGAAACCTTCCTCCCAGAATGTTGATGCCCTCCTCTTCCACCTGCTACTCACCCTCTGGCTATATCTTCTCTATTGAGCATCTTCTACCAAGAAAATCAAACTGCCCAGACAACTCAGTTTTTGCACTGGTGTATTCTACATCTATCCATCGACTTCTTCTTATAATCTTTTGTTGGAGAACCAACAACCAATATTAAAACATAATTGATGGAACAGATTAATTCTTTGTCGATCCATGTGAGTTTCTAGATGAATCTCACCTTATCTCAATTGATACTTATTAATTAACCATTTTCCCTAAGTTTAGACTTAGGAAATATTTAAAAAATTGGTTAATAATCTAATTGAGACACTTCTAGGCGAAATTTCCAGAAACGATTTTTTTGGTTTTCGAGATGTCATGTATTCTAGCCTCTCCACAAATTTTTGTGGCTAGAACATGTCTGATTCTAAAAAAACTAACACTTCCCGTAAGAACTTCAGTAGACCTTGATCATGGAGCATGGCACTGGTGGTTTCCATGATTGTTCAATTGTTTCTTTCAATAACTCCATTTTTCTCATGATTTTATGGAACAATTGTCTCCCTCTTGATGCCAACATCTCTGCAAAATACATTGAATTCTTTTGATTCATATTCGGTTTCATTTTTGGTCCTCAATATCTTGATCTTCTTCCCTGTTTGATTTTCCATCAAGGATTTGAAAAAATGGAACCATTTGAACACTTCGTCCTTCCTTTTCAAGAAATAGATCCATGTTTTACGAGAGTATCCATACACAAATATTGCATAATATAAGTATCCTCCCAAACGATGTTATGGGAAACATTCCAGATAGATAAAAATGGACCAAATTAAAGAATATCGATAGTCTTTCTTTCACTAGAAGGGAATGGTCCCTATTAAACTCATCAATAGAATAGGAAGGAATAGACAACATAGGAAAGATAAGCATGAGTTTCAATATTACTCACAATGACACATATTTATCATACATTGGGGGTGATCAATGGATTCACATTCCAAGGTCTCTTGGTCTCCCTAAGTCTCTTGAGCTTCCACACTAACCCTAGAAGGATTAGGTGTCCAACATTCCCCCTCTTAATCCGAAGGGGTATGTGTGAGTCCAAGAAGAGAGATGTAATACAAAATGGCAGCACTAGGATGAATTTTCTCTCTGAAATGTTGGCATAAGGAGGTGGTTCAAGGATGACCACCAACATTGGAACGCTTAGTGTTGTTTCTGGAAATCTTCTAAATCTAGAAAGAAGTTGAGTTCTTTTGCTAGAGGAAGTTCTCCTATTGTTTTGAAGAGGGGACCTTCAACGTGGAAGAAGTAAGGTCTGCAACCTTCGATGGTTTAAGGATGACCAAAATTTGTGGAATTCTTGATGCATTTCCTGGAACTATACCAAAACTAGAAAGAAGCTGAAGTCTTCTACTAGAGGAAGTGTCCTAAATTCTTTGAAGAGGAAGAAACTCAACCTCACATAGATGGTTTAAGGCTGACCACCAACGAAAGGCATGCTCATGGGCATATGTGTCTTTGGATACAAATTTGAATCTGGAATGGCAGGATGTGGCTTAGGCTCACTTGATGTGGCTTTGAATCTTGTAGATGACTGCCATTTCCCCCTCTGTCAGATACAAGGTGAGATGATGGAGAAAACTCAACTGTAAGATTTTTCAATACTCTAGAACAAGTTCTGACATATGACTGAAACATCTTCTTGGTTGTTAATGCCCATTTCCAAGAAGAAATCCATCCAAGATGAATCTTTGTTCTTGCAGGAGGCTTGTTTTTGAAGCATTTGTGTGAAGAGTGAGTGTGCTGACCACAGTGATTGCATGGGTGAAGATCGAAACAATGATATTTATAGTGTTGGAATTTCACAATCTGTTGTGGAAGAGGAGCAGAATCTGGAATAGATGAAGGTGAGCTATCATGAAGAAATCCGGCACTCTAAAATTTGATGGGCTTGGAGTGGTCCAGAATATGAAAGGACACCTACTTTTCATATCCAAGCCCTGTTTCATGCTTGTTATGGACAAGCTCTTCCAAAGGTTTGATGATGGGCTTGGGAAGTGCAGGCTATATTTTTGCTTTTGAATTCAAATCTACCCTTGAACTAGGCACTGAATCTGAATTAATATCAACTTTATATTCTTGTTGATGACGGGAGACTGTCTCAATGTTCTGAACAGAAACAAGTTCATAATAATGTCTATTTTGTTGTAGCTCTTCTTGCTGGAATTGAGATTCAAGCTGCAGAAACTCGATCTTTTCGTGTGTATCTTGTAGACATATTTGAATATTAACAAGATTGGTCTTGTTGATTTTGATTGTATCTTCAAACACAACAATGGAGAGTATGAGAGTATCTAGAAATTTGAATAACTCAGTAATTTTAGCCATTGTATCAGAAAGAAATAAAGGCCTAGTAATACACCACTATCAATTGTAGAAGCTTCTTTTAGTACGAGTTGAGATGAATATTTGCACTAAATAATCAAAATGCTTGCAACAAAATTCTAACATCTTTCCAAAAAAATGTTAAACACTAGATACCCTTCATTCCAAGGTGCATGTATAACCAACTTCAAAGACTCAACGCAACACTCAACCATCAAAAATAGTATACCAATACAAAAGACATGATTTTAAGTATAGCCTTCAATGCTATATGTGAAGAGCATCTTCAATGCACATTATCATTCACGTTGTCCATGAACAACTACAGATTCATAGCATCCAATAATATAATACAATATATAGGAGGCATATATTCTTTTCACACGAACTCAAATGTCATAGTCAACTTCAATGTGCATTCATTGTTCAACGTACCTACATACATTCCCATGCATTTAGAACAAGAACCAATATATCTCTGCCAAACTTAGTGCCTTCACAATTAATATGACATGTAATATATCATATATACAACCATGAACCAATATATTCAAATATATTATCTCAATGCACCAATAATATAGGGTATTCAAAAATATTTATGTTTTCAAAAAAAAATTATTCAACACACATTTGCCCATGGTCATTAAAAAATGTCGAGAATATTTTCTTTCCTATTTATAATACTTTCCTACTGCGCCTCTTCTGCGTCATAGAGTCATCAGATGTCTAGGAGGCCAATTGTACCCAACGCACACCAATATTCTCTCAATTTAATGGAAAATCGCCAGAAGAGAACCCCTCTAACCTCCATAGCCTAGAGCACTCGAGGTCACAGGTTCAAAATAGTCGAAATAGTGGGAGTTGGTGTAGGGAGCCACGGGAGGTAGAGATGGGAAGGAGATGGCAGGGAGGGAAGGTGAGCTAGTGGGAGGGAAGGCGAGCTAACCTGAGGGAGGGAGGTGAGCGCAGAGCAGAGGAAGTCGATGGAGAAGGAAGCAGGAAGGGCAAAGGGTAGAGGTTTGGGAGCTATGATGGAGGGAGGAGGGTGGAGGGAGTAGGGATGGAGCCGAAGTGTGTAGCGCGGACTATGTAATGCAGTGGGGAGGGTGACAGGTGTGGTGTTGGACCTACTTCTTCCATGTGACGAGTGCGCAAATGATCTTCCTATTCGTGGCTTAGCGTTGTGCATTGGGTTGGTGTGGTGAGAGAGGAACTAGTGGGAGCCATGTATTACTGCCAAATTACATAGCAGAAAGGATCATTTTCACTACTTTTTGAAACCAAATTCAATTGCAGGACTGTTAAATTTAGTGTTCTGGGAATGGCAGAATGTGATGGGATTCAGAGCAACCAAGTTTTCTTTCAACTAGGAGTGTGAAGCGATGCTGGTGCTAAGAGCGGCATCGTTATAATGACCGAGAGTGATATATACAAAATCGCAGTCGAGTGTGGATAATGGAACCGTGTATGAGTCTATTGTGCCTTACTATGGTATGAGGAGGAGTGATAAACTAATTTAATAAACGCTTGCCCATTGCCTACAGGAAAATAGGATGAACAAACACTTTGGGATGGTTACAATAGAGTTGTATTATAATATGATATCCATTTTTGAGTTACGAGATTATTTTAGAGTGAATGAATAGAGAACGTAATTTTTTCAGATGAGCGAGTGAGATCAATGGCACATTTATTTATTTATTTTATAATGGACATATGCCAGGGAAGCAGATAGAGGGGAGATGATGGTAGGAATGCAACAATAGTAGGACTGAGACAAAGGAGTTACGAATCTTGGCAAATAGGTACCTCGAATTTAGCTCAAAGGAGATCCAAAAGTGCAGGTTTGATTGCAAAATTGACACACAAAACCAGTGGTTCAAATTGGAGCAGGGCAAGAGTACGTCCACTCTAATACCATTAAACTCAGCAATATAATAGGCGGAAATAGACAACATAGGAAAGATAAGCGTGATTTGAAATATTATGCACAATGATACATATTTATCATACATTCGGGGTGACTGTTGGATTCACATTCCAAGGTCTCTTGGACTCCCTAGGTCTCTTGAGGTTCCACACTAACCCTAGAAGGATTAGTTGTCCAACAGTCCCTTCGTAAGTTTTCCAGCTGCACAACCTTGACAAACATCTTCATGATTCATGTTGAACTTGGGCATACCTGTGACCATCTTCCTTACCCCAAGTAATGCTTTGTAATGTAAGCGGGAAAATCTCCAGTGCCATAGCTCACATTGAAGTGAAGTATCTCTTGCCAAAGCTCTCAAAGGAATTCTTCCAACTTGATAGAGACCATCAACCCTAAATCCAAGAGTAAATTATTTTCCAAATACATACCTTTCCATCATCGAATGCTACCTTGAAGCCTTTATTTTCCATTGCAGAAAAGACACTAGATTCTTCTTCAAATAAGGCACATACAATACTTCTTGTAGATGAATGATTTGACCTTGATTCAAGTAAAGTGTGACAGTACCTATCCCTTTCATGGGTTAGGTGGAATTTTCTCCAAGTATGATTTCTAAATTAGTCTTCTTTTCAACCAAATTTTAGAGGGCCTCTTTGTACCCAGTGAAGTTCCTTGAGGCCCCACTATCAATCAACCAATGATCCAACATGTCTGGATGAGAGGCAGTAGATAGAACAAAAATAAGATAAAACTCATCTTTTTTTTCTACAACATTACTTTCATCATACCTGGAATTTATTGTCCTCTTGGGAGGTCGACCATTTCCATTTCAAGCAGCGGGAGCATTCCCCTTTCCTTTGTTGTTGAACCCGTTGTTCCTTCGATTTCCATTTCTTTTGAAATAGTTGTGGTTGTTGTTGTCATCATCCCTTGGGGTATTCTTATTGTGAGAACAATGTTTATTTCTTGTAGCATCAGATGTGCTCTAGCCTCAATAATTTGCGGGGAGGCTAGGACACATGCATTCAACAATACCTAGAAATCATTTTGGGAAATTCCACCTGGAGAGGCAACGTAGTGACTGCACATAGGTAGCTTGGGGCTAGCCATTCAGAGGTTGGATCAATGTCGGATTTTCAGTGATAGTGTGAGGTTATTTCTCACTAACTTTCTTCCAGTTATATTCTCTGTAATGGATAACCAATAAGGCATCTAATATTGTATTCAGAAACTACTACATAATAATACAAACCCTCAGCTGCAACATTGGTTTTCCTGCATTGGGTTTTTCTGGGGACATTTGTCCAAAAATAACAGTGTTTATTATAGTGTTTATTTCTTACCTGCGCTGTATTGTGTTTCCACAACATTTTTATATTTGTGTAGGTTGGAGTGTGATGTATTCAGTCTTTTTCGTAGATAACTGCAAATAAACTAGTATGTAAAGATTAACAATTAGGTGAATATTTTCCAGTTGTTGCAATATGATTCTAGATTTAGGAGTTTTCACATGCTATCATAGCACAAGTGAAGAAGAGAAGAACTCAGAAGCAGAGCTGAAGAGGGAGCTCAAGAGCTGCATAGGCAGCAGATCAAATCCTCGGAAGAGCAGCGTAGTCCAATGCCATGAGGGCAAGATTTTTGTGGAAAAATCCTTCTCTGAGTGAGTCGAAAGAGAAGAAAGTTTTCCAGATCGAAATTTTTCAACGACAGAGGGAGCAGCGCAAAGCAAATCTTCACCTAGATAAAAAAAATTCTGCAGCAGTTGCTAGAGCAGAAAAGCATCTGAGGGGAAGAAGAGCACACCGAGGGGATTCTCACCTCAGAGAATTTTTTGCCTATAAATTATAATTTCCCATGCAGAAGCAACAATATTTGAGCGAAGTTTTTCTCACTTCAGCAGGGAGTGCAAGATCCATTAAACACCTACGCAGAGGGTTAGAGGCATACTTCAACATTATTTTTAGGTGTGATGGAAGCAACCAGGTTGAGAGATTAGGATCAATTGGAGGGTGCATCCAACCATGTAATCTGGAAGGAAAGGATCTCCTTCCTTTTGGATGAGCACAATCTCAAAGCCTTCATCGATAATGTGGTAGCCGTCCCCACATATTCAGATCCATTGAAAGCCTACTGGAAGTATATGGCGAAGGCTAAGAGGTTGATCCTTGACAGAGTGAGGCATCACATTGTTTCTCACATATTTGGAAAAGGGTCTGCCAAAGAAATGTGGGATTCATTGGCCACATTGTACCAGGGGTATTTCAAGCAACGGAAGATGTACTTGGAGGAGAAGATGATATCCATGAGGATGAAGAAGGGGGAGCACATATATCCCTTCCTTACGAAGCTTCAGGAATTCCATGATCATCTAGAAGTTGTAGGGTCAGCACCTCAGGCTACAGAAATGGTGAAATTATCCCTGAGTAGCATCTCAGAAGAATGGAAATTTTTTGTCCAGAGTATTCTGGTCAGATAAATATTGTCGAATTGGGAGGGGATGTGGGCATCTCTCCAACAAGAAGAGATGAGGCGTGATCTGGTAAAGTGTAAACTAGACGGTAGCAGTAGCAGTGGGGTGAAGCCCAAGGAGGAAGAGGAGAATGCAACCCTTGCATCAATGGTATAACATGAGCAGAGGAGGCAAGTGAAGGATGCCTTGATGATCAAATGTTTTAGGTTTGGTGAGCTTGGTCACTACGCTATGCAGTTACCTCTTAGAAAGAAGCACAAGGAAGAGAAACATGATCAACAGGCTCCACCCGCAGAGATCGAGGAGGAGGAGTTTTCCATGATTGCTCACATACCTCCAGGGGAGAGGTCGGGTGATCTAGTACTATAGTTCTAGAGAGCTGCATATGGGCAGGATCCTTGAGAAGTCCACCTCTTGGATCAACACCTTGCTACAGGAGCCCATATTAGAAGTAGCAGGATGGACCAGTGTTAGTTGGTGCATAGGAGTGTCAGAGTGATATTTCAGTGGCTAGGAGCGTAAGAGACTAAGCAACGTAGATCATAGTTGACAGCAGTGCTCTTGGCATATTGTAGAGTTAACAACAACGTAGAGGCTTCATAGGGTTAGCACATAGACTAGTAGCAGTCAGAACTCCAGTGACAGATGCATCATACTGAAAACAGTTGGTTCAGTATTTTGGATGTTTTTCTGTTGCTGTTGCAACAGAGTTCCAGTGCAGATGCAGTTGGCAACAACATGCAGAGTTAGTAGCAACACAGATGGAGAATTTGCGTAGTAGTTGGTGGGCAATGATGTTATACATCAAAAACACAGAGGGATATGATACAGATTCAAGGTGATGCTTCAACAGGTTTCATCACTAGAGCACATTCCTCGCTAAGAGGGAGTGTCGATTTCTAGTAGCATCAGATGTGCTCTAGCCTCAAGAATTGCAGGGAGGCTAGCAGACATGCATTCCAAAATACCTAGAAATTGTTTTGGGAAATTCCACCCAAAGACAGTTTTATTAAAATAATTAATTATTTTTAATGGATGCATAAGTCTAAACTTATGAAAGTAAAATAAATAAAGGGTATTAATTAAACTAGGTGTGAATCTTCTAGAAAAAGACAAAGATCGAGTCAAGATGATCTGAGCCATTGATTATGACTTAATCTGGGCCATTGAATGTTCAACAAGAAGATGATAAGAAGGACCTTGATAGGAATTTGGAAGACACATCGAACTATAGATCTAGAGATCTATTTCTCAAGAGAGAAGCGCAACAGTTTTTGGAGGAAGATCGAAGAGATTTCTTGCAATGAAGGGCAAGGATGGTGAATGGTGGATGTTTTCTTGATCCGGTGAATACAACGTAGAGGAGGCAGAGAGAGATCCAAATAGGTAGTGCAAATCCACGTTGGGCAGCGTAGATCCACGTTGAGGCAATGCAAAGCCTAAGAGGAGATCCACAGTTCTGTTGAGGAGCGGTCTAGATCTAATGTCAGGCGCTAAGGTGTGAGACCGGAGGGTCATAGATCGAATCATCTAGTTAGCATATCGATCAACCAAGGGAGTGACGCAGTCCCTACGAGTTGTGACGCAATGGCAGTGTAGTGGCTATGCAAAGGCTATGTAAAGGCAACTTGGGGCTAGCCATTCAGAGGTTGGATCAGTGTCGGATCACTAGTGATAGTGTGAGGTTATTTCTCACTACCAGTTATATTCTCTGTATTGGATATCCAGTATGGCATCCAAGATTGTATTCATAAACTACTGCATACTAGTACAAACCTCAGCCACTACACCAATTTTCCCGCATCGGGTTTTTCTAAAGACATTTGTCCAAAAATAATGGTGTCGATTGTGTGTTTATTTCTTTCCTGCATTGTATTTTGTTTCTGCAACATTTTATATTTATGTAGGTTGCAGTGTGATGTATTCAGTGTTTGTCGTAGAAAACTAAAAATAAATTTTTAAGTAAAGATTAACAATTAGGTGAATATTTTTCAGTTGCTGCAATGGGATTCCAGATTTAGGAATTTTCATAGACACTCTATAGTATAGTGGTTGAACATGTTGCAATTGTAGCACCTTCCTTTTCTTCCTTCATCGAATCCCTTATTGAACCCTTGACCCTGACTCCTTGGACTAGCATTATTCTAACTTTTTGCGTGAGCGAAGAAGGAAGTAAGGCTCATTTCCATTTTAGGACTTGACTCTCTCCATCATTCTAGTCTTCTCTTGAGTGAATCTAGCCAATAACTCATCGAAACCAGGTATCCTTTCATTGTTGAGAATAGTGGTGAAAAATACATCCCAAGTTCTTGAAAGACCTCCAAGTGCAATGAAAGTGAGCTCCTTGTCAACAATAACTTCTCCAATATATAGTAGGAAATTCTTTATTTGTGTCACCCCCATGAAGTAAGATTGGATAAAATCCCTTTTATCTATCTTGATATCCTTCAACTTGTTTTTGAGAAAGAGGATTTGATTTTCATTGTTCACTTTGAACATCCCAACAAGCTTATCATACATCTCCTTAGATGTTCCTAAACCAGAAAGATAGGAAACCAAATTCTTTTGAATTGAGTCAATGATAATTTTCTTACCTTTGACCTTACCTTTTCTATAATTTGTCTTAGCAGCAGCAAGTGCATTTGAAGTAGGCTCCACCACTTTTCCCTGCACATAGTCCATTGCATCATGCTCTTCCAAAGTCAGGTCCAAAGTCATATTCCATGAATGATAGCCAAATTTGTCATTGAGCTTGTCCTCAGTCTTGAAATAAGATGTAGAAGCCATGGAGACTTGTCTAACCAGATATGTTTTTCTCGCTCTTGTTTCGGCTTTGTCTTCACCTGGGCCCTGATACCATGTTAGTTTTAGTTAATAATGGTATGTTCTATGCTTAGCAAAATTACTTCAATATACTTTTAACAACCCAATGAAAATTTACAAATTAGTTTCCAATAACAATCACATTGACAGTAACTATAGATAGAACATGAACATCCCAACAAGCTTATCATACATCTCCTTAGATGTTCCCTCTGAAAATTCAAAAAACAACGACTGATAATACTTCTTCTATTTGTTAAACTACTGAAAAAATTATTTGTTGTTATCTACGACAAATATCGAAATACATATGTTGCAGTGTTCACAAATCAATTACTGCGGAAAATAAATGTAAGGAAAATCATAGCACAACAATAAACACATTGACACAGTTATTTTTGGATAATTTTCCCCGAAAAAACCCTATGTGGGAAAACCATTGCAGCAGATGAGGGTTTCTTTTATCAATCTTTAGCAAAAATCTCATGTACACAAGACGGATAGCAGAATAGAAGAAGAATCACTGAGATAAATTTACAAACAAATTTCTCACGCTCCACAGTGAATTTCTGACCGCTGAGAGGACCTACTGCCCTCACGTTGGACCCACTGCGCCACCCTCTGCATAGTGCCTGCGTCACTACCTCTGCGTTGATGAACTGCATCCCTCTTCTACGTTGACTCCTTTGGACTTCTCTTGCACTATCGATTATTGTTGATACCCTCTCTCTCTCACTTGCAAATCAACCTCTGATTCAATTTTCTCTTGCCGAACTTCAGCCAGTGAGAAAATCGATCTTCTTGGGAAACTCAGTATCTGCCTGGTGTATTCTCTAAGTGCCCATCAAGTTCCTTCTTATAATATTCTCGTTGAACTTTCAAAGGCCTAGATCATATCCTAATCAATGGCACAGATCATCTTGACTCAATCTTCGTCTTTTTCCAGAATATTCACGCCCAGCTTAATTAATACCCTTTAATTATTTTAATTTCCTAAAGTTTAGACTTAGGCATCCATTCAAAATAATTAATTATTTTAATTAAACTGTTTTTGGGTGGAATTTCCCAAAACGATTTATGGGTATTGGAGAACGCATATGCCCTAGCCTCCCTACAAATTCTTGAGGCTAGAGAACAAATGATGCTACCATAAATAAACACTCTCTCTTAGCGAAGAATGTGCTCTTGTAATGCAACTTGTTGAAGCATTGTTATCACTTGTCGCCTACATCTACCTACAGTTTGGGAAAAGCCTTCAACCCCACAGGTGTGGTTGGTGGCAAGGAACTTAGAGAAGGGGTTGTCACCTATTCCCATCTATCTCCTAGGCTAGCTAAGGGGGGTGGTCCCTAAAGGAAAACTAAGTTAAAGATCTGAGATTTCTAGGAGAATTGATTAGAAGTAATTACTTATCAAAGATGACTCGATTCCAATATGTAAACAAGCATATAAGTATATGAGCAATATTCAATGATGTGTTCAAAATATTGACCAGTGTTTTAAAGTAGATGACAAATGCTTGCTCAAAAATTAAATTTAAGATATAATGACAATTATCCCACAAAGGAACTGTTAGACCAAGATCACAATATGCAATTAAATTTGCAACACCAAATAAGGTTATTTACCAATGAAACAAGATATATCAATCATCCATAAGCATAATAATCATTAAAATGACAACATGCAATGAAGTTGTATGTAGAAGCAAATTTCCAAGTACCATAGAATTAGACTTGTTGCAAAATTTAAGGAATTAAAATGCTTGCATCCAAAGTGTTTCTTGAGATAATATTTGCATGTGAATCTTTAAACCGTCAAGATAGAAAAAAATTTGGGAACTTTGTAAGTAAATGTGATGAGACAGTGCTTTTGGTTTATTTTATTAATTAGTTCTAAAGCAAGGTTACAATTGAACTCTAATCCTCAGACCTCACCCTCATCCAAATATTTGGATCTCACAGTGAGGAGTCCATAGAGGTAGAGGGTCCCTAAAACGTCTATTCAACCAAATTAAGTTGGAGGTAAATTTTAGAGATGCAAGTCTAGTATGAAAAGTGAAATGCCTAAATGATATAAAAGTGAGTTTGCAAGTGCTATGTAAATGATGGAGATGATTCAATTAAGTATGCTTCATAGTTAGAATAATAACTCAAGTTGCCATAAATTGAAAGTGTTATGCTTATTTACTTGTAGTATATTGTGAAACTTATCCAAATGAGAAATAGATCATAAAACATAAGTAAGTGATGACGAATGAGATTGCAAATTAAAAAATTAAAAGACTATGTGATTTATGTTACTTCCGAATTAGAGTGTGCATATGTGATGTGAAAGAAAACGGAAATGTCAAAACCACTAAGTCAATGCATCTACAAATTCTCTCCTTTGAAATGGAGAGATGGGGATGCCAATGGGTAAAACCCACGCTCCCACAACAAAAACATAAATTTTTATTAATTTTACAAGAATGAAATGACCATGAAGCCTTTTCTAAACCAAGGAAAGTCTTTACAAATAAAAATTGAGACCATAGACTTTTCCTCGGTGATAATTTCTAAGAACTCAAAATAAATTCAGACTTTACTATAGGAGAAGAGAAGCTAAGCCTCTTCTATGCCCACAACCAAAGAAGAGAGGGTTATCTTCCTCATTTGAAATTCAGCCCAAAGGTTCTACAACAACATGTTAGTAATTTTTTGTAGTTGTCCACTCAAGTTGTCACAAGAAAAAAATCGAAAGAGGGCTACAAAACTAATCAAATATTAGATAAATAAAATTACAAAATATTGCACAACAATTTACAAAGGGATAAGCCAAAGTGTTCGAGTAAACTCTCCTCTTTGCTTATTCATCTTCAAGCTCTTAGATAGCAAATGAAAGCAATGAAGTATAATGTTTTAAAATATATTCAAATTTAGAAATATTTGGCTTGTATACAAGCTGTCTCAAAACTCCTGCAAAACCACCTTGTAAGATAAGACTATGAAGGTTCAAAGAACAAATGAGAGCTCCTTTGAGAATGTATCAAGAGTGGGTTGGTCTCTCCAAAGGCTTCCCCCAACACTTGATTCTTTGATCCCAACAAGATGTTCCCTCTACAAAACTTCAATCAAGAATTAGTTCCATATAGATCTAGCAATAAACAATGATAAGAAACTCTAGAGTTTTATTTGAAACCAACTAGAGCATTTTATACTAGAACATACTCCTAAATCAAATTTCAATGTAAGATAGCTCTACATTAACAAATCTACAAGAACATATAGAAAAAAATTAGATCAAAGCATGAGTAAAAGGAATTATACCAATGATCAACAATTCATCACACTCCAAAACGAGGAATACCTCATGAATGAAACCCCAAAGTCTTTATTGATATTTTTGAAAGTGTACAAAGCAGCAGCGCTTCCGCAAGTACAATAGCTAGTAAACAATGATTACAATATGAGAGCCCACGGCTCCATTATATAGAAAATTGAGAGCAAATCCCAATGAAGAACCATATGCCAAGTGGTGAGAGGGAGGAGATCTCAAGGCAGATTCGAATTTGGTAAGTGGAGCTCCAATGCCAAGTGTAAAAATCGAATTCTGGCAAGTGGACATCATTTTCTTCTTCCCCTATGTTCCAAATTCGAATTTTATGATGGAATGACATGTGTATATGGTTGGTAACCCATGTGGGGACAATTTCCCACAAAAATATCCACCAAATATTCTCCCAAATTCTCTCAAATATGCACTAACTTCACAAATTCGAATTTCCAAGTAAGCAACTCTCATTTAATCCGGGAAATTCAATTTTATTTGAGCACATGTCTTTTCCTTGATTTTATGAGTCCATATCACTTTGGGACTTCACTTTAACTCCTCCATAATTTTCCACCTCATTTCCATCTCATTTACCATGTGTAGATATTTATTTTTCTCCATTTATTTAATTTATGGCTTAATTAATTGTCAGATTTCCCACTAAACTTAGCAAAAGTGGGTTTTGAGGGTTCAAAACACATTTTTAACCTCTCAAAGTGTGTCATAGTAGAAATTTGAGTGTGAGAGGTGTAATTTTGATTACTTATACCCCATACAAATTCTCTAGACAACACTTATTACAATTCAATTACAATTTTTATTGTAATTTTCGACTTGCGAGAAATCTAAAAAATTAAAAAATCACTACCTAGACCTAACCAAATTCCACGAAATTTTTTGTGTGATCCAGTATGGTAATATAAATTAACTATAGACACTAGTAGTCACCCAAGGCCTCACCATCAAGCCGTACTCCGGCTTTGGGGTAAAATTGAAGGAAAAAACTCAATTAATTATTAACTCCTAGTAGAGAGATGATAATTAACCAAGTAAAAAAAACCTCCCAGAGTAATACTCACTTGTTGGCAAGGTCCTGTGCCACTTCCAGTTCTACATAAACTCAAAACTCATCATTACTAGCATCACTTATTACAATTCCCCGTAGGGCGTGGAATCTGGGTACAAGAGAAAATGATAAGAAGTAGAAGTAGAGTTTAAAAACTCTGTTGAACTGATGATATATGATGATATCTGATGGTACAAATATCTTTTGGTTCATCCTTGGGCATGGAGTCTTCTCATCATCATCCGGTGCCACTCCATTGGTCAACAAAGCATCACTCTGACTCTGTATCATCTCCCTCTGCGCTACTGATGTCTGACATCACTGCCCACCAACTATTGCATAAATGTTGCATCTGTGCTACTACTGACTCTGAATGATGTTTCCAACTGCATCTTCACTGCAACTCCCTCTCATCTGCCACTGCTACAACTAAGAATCCATCTGTTTCTGTTATACTGAAATGGGTTCTCTACCATACCCATCTGCTCCCTGAACTAGATGAACTTAGCTCTACCTAAAGCCTTTGTGAGTATGCCTGCTACTTGATTTCCTGTGGGGACATACTGTAGTTGTATTGCCCCACGCTGAACACAGTCTTTGATAAAGTGACATCTGATATCAATGTGTTTTGACTGATCATGAAAAACTATTTTCTTGGAGCGTTGGGCCTACAACTCTGATTATCTTAGTAAACACTAGTCGCTTCCATCCTCTTCTTGAACAAACTCAAAAGCAGGTTTCTAAGCCATATAGCTTCGCATGTTATTATGCTGGTTGCCATATATTCGTCTTTTGCTAAGCTCAGAGCTACCGAATTTTGCTTCCTGCTTCACCAAGAGATCATCCCTAAGCCAACTCTAAAGCGGTAGCCGTGGGTACTCTTCTGGTCTACCGAACTACTTGCCCAATCTTCATCTTTGAATTCTCTCAATTGGACATCATCTCCTCAGGCGTATTTCAACCCATATCTGATTGTTCCATGCACATATCTAAGGATATGTCTTGCTTCCCAATGTATCCTTTTTGGTTACACTGAACTTACTAAGGGTGTTGACAGTGAAACAAATGTCTGGCCTTTTGTTGACCAGATACATGAGTGACCCAATGAGCTATCTGTACAAGCTGGGACCCACTTCCTTTTCTCCTAATGCATCTCATTTCTTCTAGTTGGTGATCATAGACATTGCCATGGTTTGACAATCCTGCATTCTGAATCTCTTCAGAATATCTGTAGCATATCTTCCTTGCCCAAGAAATATCTCCCCATTCTTCTACCAAACTTCCAACCCTAGAAAATAATGCATCAACCCCATATCCTTCATGTCGAATTATGCTTCAAGGTTCTTCTTGCAATACTTTATGAGCCCTGGAGACCCTACTAAAAAAAAGTCATCTACATATAATATCAGAATACGTGGCTCATTCTCCACCATCAGATAATAGAGATTGGGATCAACATCATTCTTGATGAATCCCAACTACTGCAAGTAACTATCAATCTGACCATGTCACACTATGGGTGCCTACCTGATCCCATACGAGGATTTTTTTAACCTACATACATGATTTCTCTTCTCATGAGTCTCGAAGCCTTCAAGCTATTCTATATACAACTCTTCTTCTATCACCCCATTCAATAATGTTGTCTTGACATCCATCTAGTGAATCTCCCATCCCATCTGTGTTGCTAGGGATATAATGGATCTGATAGAGGTATCTCTAGCTACTGGGGCAAAGGTCTCCTCATAGTATATTCTTTCATTTTTTTCATACCCCTTTGCCATGAACCTAGCCTTATACTTCTCTACACTGCCATCTGCAACATACTTGATCTTGTAGATCCGCCTTGATCCTACAACTAATCTATCCTCTGGTATAGGTACCACTTCCTAGACATCATTCGTCATAATAGAACTATATTCTTCTACCATGACATCCACCCACACCTGGTGTTGTACGACTTACTGAAAACTGAAGGGTTCTTCAACTTGCGCTACCAAGGATTGGTATCTATCAGGTTGTCTACGCTACCTCTTGTTGGTTATAGGAGCTCTGACAAACCCCTCTATGTCCCTCAGCATCTGGCATACTTCCCTACTGGTTCTACCACTAGTGGTGGGAGGTTCAATCAAATTCTCTTGTTCCTGCTATTCCATTTGTTGAGAACTACCTAGATCTCCAACTCCCGAGGAAATACTAGTGCTGGTCACTGTACTCGATCCTTGTGTTTGTCCTCCTGATTTTCCTCTCTGTTGCCCCTGTTGTTGTTAGACTAATGGAACATATGCTAATTGATCTCTTGTTGGAATCTCTCAAGATTTCCTAAAAGCTCTATCTTCCATGAACTTTACATCTCGCCTTACTATAATTTTCCTGTTGCTAGGAATGTAGATCTTTTGAGGTCTCGCTATCCCTACGAGGCACCCCTTATCTATAGTCTGATCCAGCTTACTACGCTTCTCGTCTGGAATGTGACAATATGCCACACTCCCAAATATCTTGAGATAACTCACCTCTAGATTTTTACTTGTGAAGACCCCTTCAAGTGTTTTCTTTCCCAATGCTCTGTGAGGAGTTATGTTATGAATATAAACTGTTGTGTTGCATGCCTCTGCCCATAAGAATCTAGGCAATTACTGGTCATATAACATAGCCTTTTCCACCTCAAAGATTGTTCTATTTTTCCACTCCGTTATTCCATTATGTTGTTCATTATATGGAGTTGTCCACTCTCTTTTGATGCCCTCCTTTGCGCAGAAATTCGTAAAGTCTTTATCTGTATATTCTCCACCATTATCTGAATGCAATACCTTTATTTTTTTCCTTGTTTTTTCTATGAGAGCCTTGAACTTTCTAAACTGATCAAATTCCTCATCCTTGGTCTTTAAGAAATAGATCCAGTTTTTTCTAGAGTGATCATCAATAAAGGTGACAAAGTAATCACCACCGCTAAGAGCTTTGGTGGACATTGGGCCACAAATATTTGAGTGTAACAATCCCAATACGCCTCTTGCTCTGTTGTCACTTTCGGAAAAATTTGCCTTAGCGTACTTCCCTAGTGTGCATCCTCTGCATACATCATCATGCTCGGTAATGAGGATTGGAACTCCTGTAACATTCTCTGTGAGCATCTTCAATGCTATATGGTGTAAGTTTCCCATTCGCCTGTGCCATAGTTCATTCAGTTCCTTTTCACTATTATGATTACTACCTATCAATGCCATTAGAGACTCAAGCTGCAATCTATACAATATTTTGCTTCAAGCTCCAATTTGTTTCACCTTCTTCCAGCTGGGATGTTTGACATATACCTTCCTTCCAATGAAGTATACATCGTACCCCTTGTCTTGCAACTAGTACACTGAAATCAGATTCATTCCTAATCCTAGCACATGCGGCACATTAGTGGCGTTGATGTTGGTTCCTACGTCCATCTGAAATGCTATGGTGCCTCTCCCTGCTGGAGTACACTTTATTATGTTTCCCATAGTGATATGGAAGTACATCTGCTCTTCTTGGTAGCTAGAGAAGTATTCTTGTACTCCAATCATGTGAGTTGAAGCCCCGCTATCAATATAACGAACACCTATTGATTCCGAACTTGAAAAACATGTGAATTATTCTTCCAATCTGGAAGATAATTCCGAGACATCTTGACTATCCATGTTTTTTTGTGCTATCCTTCCCAACGCTAATCTTGGAACTGAAAAATACTGTGTTTTAGCTAAATATAAACTTTGGAAAAGAAACACAGTTGCTCCCTTTTCCTCTTACAACCCTTCAGACTTGAGATTGATTCTTTGTCGAATCTCTTAGAGAATTAACTCTTCCTTGAAATCTTGCCTGCCTAGCCCAAAGGACTGCGCAACCTTCTGGGGACTTTGAGCAGCTCACGCAGTGCTATAGTGCTCCCTTTTCTTTTTGCACTAGTTCTCTCCTGCCTCCTGTTTGTGCTCTGATACCATGTGAAAATTCAGAAAATTCAAATCCTACTGCAGTTTCCGATAATATTTCTTCTATTTGTTAAATTACTAAAACAAATAATTTGCAGTGATCTACGACAAATATCGAAATAAATATACTGTAGTCTTAAAAAATCAATTACTGTAGAAAATAAATGTAAGGAAAATACTAGCACAACAATAAACACATTGACACAGTTATTTTTGGACAATTGTCCCTGGAAAGAGCCAATGTGGGAAAACCAATACAATATATGAGGGTTTCTTTTATTAATCTTCAGCAAAAATCTCATGTACAAAATACAGATAGAAGAATAGAAGAAGAATCACTGAGAGAAATTTATAGACAAATCTCTCACACTCCACAGTGAATTTCTGACCCCTAAGAGGACTTGTTGCCCTCACGCTGGACCCACTGTGTCACCCTTTACTCAGTGCTTGCATCAATGCCTCTGCGCTAATGAACTGCGTCCCTCTTTTGCACTTCCTCCTCCGGACTTCTCTTGCACTCTCGATTATTGTCCTAAAATTTGTCCTTCTTGCCACACATATGAGAGAATAGATGTGCCCAATAAATTGTACGAACCAATCAAAGAAGGAGAGAGAATAATGTGAGTGATGAGATGATGCAAAATGAGGTTGGAGGTCCCTCTTATTTATACAAAACGTTAAGGGTGAAATGACATGTCTCTTGGGCTTCACGAGCCTACTGATGATCTAGCCAACCTTGACAATTTGCACATGTGTGGGCATAAATTCAAAAACACATTTCTGCTTATCCAAATTTGAAGATCTTTAGGTCAATTTTGGTCCTCTTGAAAAGATGAATTCAATACAATAATCATCTCCATCAAATGAGCTGTCCAAAGTGGAAATTGGCCCTAGTTTCCAATTTTAACAAAGCTCCATTGTTCAAATCCCAACTAAAACACAAGATTCTTTTGGAACTACACACTTCTCCTTTAGGAGGACACTCAAGATTTTTAAAAACTTACCACAGGGTGAAGAAAGAATTTTTTTGGGATGGCCTTAAATCTGATATTCAAAAGTTTGTGGCGGAATGTTTGGTTTGCCAGCAGAATAAAGTTGAGACAATTAAGACCCCGGGACTTCTACAACCTTTATCCATTCCAAGTCAACGTTGGGAGGAGATTTCAATGTATTTTATCATAGGTTTACCTAAGTCCGAAGGAAAGAGTGTCATCATGGTGGTAGTTGATAGACTTACCAAGTATGCACACTTTTGTGCATTATCTCATCCATTTAAAGCAAGTACAGTTGCTACTACATTTATGGATAGAATTCAAAAGCTAAATGGAAGCCCAAGGGTTATTGTGAGCGACAGAGATCCCATTTTTACTGGAAATTTTTGGACGGAGTTGTTTTCTTGTTTGGGTACTCAATTAGCTCATAGCTCATCTTATCATCCTCAATCTGATGGTCAAACTGAGATAGTAAATAAATGTTTGGAAGGATATCTTCGTTGTTTTGTATCCGATAAACAAACACAATGGGTCAAGTGGTTACCTCTTGCTGAATGGTGGTATAACACTTCCTTCCATACTGCAGCAAAAATGACCCCATTTATGGCATTTTATGGATATCATCCACCATCCATCACATCATCTTTAAGGGAAAATTCGAAGGTTCAAGCAGTGGA
Source organism: Pinus albicaulis (assembly GCA_034641835.2). Taxonomy (NCBI): domain Eukaryota; kingdom Viridiplantae; phylum Streptophyta; class Pinopsida; order Pinales; family Pinaceae; genus Pinus; species Pinus albicaulis. Next base: position 872,389,723 of record CM076583.1, on the reverse strand, counting down.
AGATCACATCGAGCATCAGCAAGAAGTTCTCCAACTCTTAAAGGATAACCTGAATTTGGCACAAAACCGAATGAAACAATAGGCAGATCAACATCGCAGCAAGAGAAGTTTTGATGTAGGAGATTGGGTATTTTTACGGCTACAACCATACAAACAAATGTCCCTCAAGCAAGCTAAGAAGGATAATAAATCATCACCAAAGTACTATGGTCCTTACAAGGTGTTGCAAAAGATTGGTTCTATGGCATACAAATTGGAGCTTCCTGCTTCTTCGCGAGTACATCCAGTTTTCCATGTTTCATGCTTAAAGAAGGTTATAGGTGAAAATTTTCCAGTTCAAACAATATTGCCAGAACTTGATGAGGAAGGAAAAATCATATTGGAACCTGAAGTGGTCATGGAAACAAGAACTCGACAGCTACGGAATCGATCAATTTCAGAGTATCTCATCAAGTGGAAGAACTTACCCACTGAAGATTCTACATGGGAGGATGAGAAGTTTATACAGAAGCACCCAGAGCTACTCAAGCATTGAGGACAACACTTTTTTGGAGGAGAGGGGCATGTTAGGTCCCCATATTACTAGTATAGTCCCTTATTGTTATTAGTGTAACCCCCTTATTGTTATTATTGTACCCTTGTAACCCCCATTTTGTTATTATTGTGCCCTTAAATTATTATTGTTAGGTCGGCTAGGATTACATTGTGGCCCCCTAGGATTACATTATGGCCCCATGGACTCCTATATATAGAAAGGAGGTTTTGTAAATTGTATCATCCAAGAATTGTTCATTTATGTAATGTATTGGAGGTTTTCCCCTCGAAGTGGCTTAATTCTAAGGCGTTGATATCTCTTTTCTTCTATTTTTAGAGCTGGTTACACAACATTTTTACTTAACCTAATTAGATTCTTTTGTCACCTGATTATAATTAGTGGTCTTATCATCAAATATCTAATAGAAAATAAATAAAAATGAGATAAGAGGACAAAAATATATAGGCCATCAGTAATGGCCAAAACTTCTCCACTTGAGAGGAAAACCCATAAGAAATCTTCACTTCTTCTATAACTTCAAATGACGAATTCCAAAACCTATGATCCTTGACCCAAAACCCCTCCAAGAGCAATTCAAATCACTCCTTTGGTCAATGCTTCCTCCAAAAATTCAACGATGGTAAACATTGTTGCAACACTTCATATCTTCTTTTCTTGAAGATTTATACTTCTTTCACAAGTATTTAATTCTATGTGTGCCTAAAATTTCTCCTGTTTCACACGTGTGGACATTTTGGGGTAGATTTGAGAACCTTCTCTTCGTCGCTTGGATAAGATCTTCCTTACTTCAAACTCAGCTTGAAAAGGGAGTCTTCTTGGAACCGATAATTCATCTTCTTTTGCAACTCATCCATACTACAACAAAAGTGATGCCCTAGATCTCATGCGTGTGAGGAGATTAAAAAAAAAACAGATCATAAATACTTTGATTTATTTCTTCCTTTATATATCCTTCTCTTGGATCTTCTTTAGGTATTGTTCTTTCTCTTTATGGAAATTATTGTTATTTCCTTGGATCCTCTTTGAAAATGAGGTCGAGTCCTTTATATAGGCTTCTTTTCATCTGTTGTAGGTCAACTTTTCACTGTCCCTAGGCCAACTTGTCATTTGATAAGGCCAACTTTTTGTTTTCATATTTGAGAAGGTCTTGGAGGGTCTTTGAATATGTTTGACTCAAATCAATTTTCTTTATAGTATGTAACATGCCCATAAGGGTCCTCCATACATGACAATGTCGCAATTGACTTGTCTACTCATTGAAAATCCCTTGAAGCACTCAATGGGTACTTGAACTAAAAATAAGTTTCCCTTGAGCATGAAACCCATGTGTCGAGAATAAAAATAATAATTTATTTTTCTCTTTGCATCAAATACATAAAAACATGATTACATATGTCATAATGAAGACCGAACCTAGTTACATATTTCAACATTCCCTCTTCACTAAGTGGGTATTCATAACCAATATACAGTACTTAGACATTCTCAAATTGATAAATTTTCATAAGAAGAGTCGAATTGGTAAGCCATCTCATAAGAAAATTTCTTAGCTTATGCTAGAGAATCTTATCATACGAACCAACATTGTCACAAAGCAAGTCCTTCACTAACATCTCTATCTCTCCACAAGGTCATGTCACAATGATGATGAGACCAATTAATGATAGATACCATAATCATTTTCTATCAAGGAACATACCCCACTCGGGTGTTCATATGTTATGTCCTTTTATGAAAATTCTTATCTTAAAATAAAAAATTCTCAAGGAATTTCCTCTTTCACTACTCTTATCTTGGATGCCCCACCTCATCCTCAAAGAATATCAGATTCAGTCTCAAATTCTTACCCAGTCCTCCATTCTTTATTCATATGAATAAAAGAATGACATGTATATATTTCCCTCTCAAATAGGGAATATATACTCATTCCTATAAAGGAGTATACCCAAGTGCCCTATTATCCACGAACCTGTGCAAGCTCCCTCTTAACTAGGGACTTGATTCCAAAATCCCCCTTAAATAGGTAATTATTTCCAACAACATCTCTTGGCTATTTGGTTGATATCATGGTACCTTCAGCTGCTTTTATAGCTCTTCCTTTCGATGTCATGAATTTTATCTTCATCATTATGGAGACTTCATAATATAGGTTTTTATTCATATGGCATCGCCCATCTGTCACTTTCCTTCACCAACCATATCAGTCATGTCATCCTTCTCGTCATGAGAAAGTGATCTTCTAGTCCACACCTCACTTTTATTCATCAATATACCTTTTTCAAGAAATCTTACTTTCAAGATATTCCATCCATTCTCAGTTGTAGGTGACATCTACAACTCTCTTTCGATAACCCTATTTCAACCCAACCATATGTAGTTCAAAAATATCTAAATTAACATAAAATTAAAGTTACCTTTTATGATGCCCTTTCATCATGACATCTATTATCTTGTAACATCAACATCATGGACGTTCATAAACACATATCGAATGCATTCAATGTCAAGGGTATCCTTCCTTTATAGACTTTATCAAAGTCTTCATACCTTCTACATGGATATATCGTAGCCAATTCTCTTAGTCATTGGATGTTTATCACTTATCTTATCTTATGTGACCATAGTTGCATTTCTCATGAAATCCTCTTCCTTTATTCACATATATTTTCCAAGAACTTTTACTTTCTTCATCTTTTTCAACCACCTCATATTCCATATAAGGGCATATTATGTTGATTTCATTTTCTAAATATGTGAACTAGTTCAAAACATATGCCTTCATGCATCTTTTTCGAAGGAATATATCCTTATTCTTCAATCATGCTAATGAGTTAGAGCATTTACCCATGCTATCCATGACTATATGATGACGTGACTTAATTTATCAAACATATACATACCCATTTAATATTTGTGGTCATTTAGACTTCCTTCGACAACTTCCTTTCCTTGCTTGAAAGTTTTTCAACCATTCTGCACTCCTTTTTCACCCAACCATCATCCTTCTAAACAATGGATCCCGCACAAGGTGGAATAATTAGTGAGACACTTGCTTCTTCCAAATAGAGGTGAACCTTCTAATGAAGATTCCAATGGAGGATCTTGATTATCCTCATCTTGAAAATGGTCCTTCCTAATGATGACGCATGATGAATTATTTCTACCTTCTATCATGTTATATGAATTTCTTCATACATACTACTTATGATTTGATTGAGGTTATAAAGAGCTACTTCCTTTCTATGTAATCTTCTACTTCAGCTATCCTTTCAATATTCTATAAAGATGTCATCAACGCTTACTTAAATTGTATACTTATAATATGATGCCATCTCCTAATATGATGCATCCTTACAAGGATTTTCATCTAATAATAATATTTAACCATAGTAGAGGTATTTTCACCTCATACTTCTCGTTTCCATATATCTCAAAGACCTCAATAGTGAAGATTTATCACTTCTTTCTTAGATTTCTTCTCATGTTGTTCTTCTACTTCATCGGTGATATGGGCTTCAATTCTCTCCTTCATTTTATTATTGTACTTATTTTGTTTTAGTAAATATCTCTTTAAATTCCCATATGCCTGACATTCCCAGCATTGGATATTTGACATATCGATCTTCTTCTTTTTCTAAGGACCCAACTTCCCAAACTTTCCTTTTCTTCTATACATGACAAAAAGTGCTTGAAATTGTTCACTTTCTCCAACATCACTCTTTGATTTTAGCATGGTTTTTTTAAGCTTATACAATGACTAGAGTTCATTGAATGCGGTGTCTTTATTCTTTCCATATATTATTGATACTAATTTTGCCCATTCATCAAGTAGTACATTCGGCACCACAGTGGTCATCCCTTTGTCGGACATTATTTCCCCAAACTCTTGTAGTTGGTAGCGTACTTGTGACACTCTCATAGGATATGAGGATATCCCTCCTTCATTTGATACTTTCATCTTATATAGTATAGTTCTCAAAGATATTACTTCTCCTACATTACTTACGAAGAGCAATTCTACCACCTTATCATAGATGTATTTTGAGTTCTACGATTTTACTATATATGGGATGAGAGAATCGTTGATTGATTCTATAAGGATTCTTTGAGCCCTTATCTCCCCATTCATATACTTCACTATAGCTTGAGATTATTCTTTTGGTGGTTTGACGGTTGAACCCTTAACATGTCCAATGACATACTTTTTTATGAGGATCAAATATATCATCTTCTTCCATGCATGTAAATTTAATGAACCAACCAATTTATTTCTGTCCTTACAGAATGAAGCCATTTTGATATTAGATTCAGTCATAGATATACTAAGAATAATTTATTGTTTCATTTTTTAAAATAATAATAATATCAACATTTCTCATCACATTCCTTTCATTTTTCTTCTAATTAGCAATTAAATAAATAAACTTGTTATCATAGTAAATTATCAGGTGTATTACAGGGATCATTGTATATCATGCAAGTATGTGTGGGAAGAGAAATTAGAGCCATGGGAAAATGTATAGAATAATAATAATTCTTTAAATTTTCTAAAATTCATCTCAAGAATAGGCTGCAATTCTACCCGAGAAAAAGCTACAATGGTCCAAGTAAAGACATGAACATTAGCATGTTAATAGGTAACCCAAAAAGAAGAAGCTAAAAGGAGAAAGAGGAAAAGTTGAGACAAAATAAAGGAGGTAGCTCAAATAACATATGAAGGTGAAAAAGTAGCATGAGAACTTGTACAACAAAAATATGAGGAAGAAGAAATTAGGAGAGAAAGGGATTCAAGAATGAAGGATGAAAAAGTCATAAAACCTTAAGAAGAATGAAAAATTAAAGAAGAAGAGAGGAAAATATTATTGGATGAGGAAAAATCTAGAGGGAAGAAGCTCTCCAGGATTAGCAAGAAGGACCAAAGAAAAAATATTAGTTAGATTAAACTACAATGGAGATTGATCCAATATCATAAACAATCCAAGGAATTACAATATGCCACCTATTTATGAGAAAAGCATGCATCGCATGAGATAAGTGGAAGAAGGTGGTCAACTTGAAAAAGTTAGAATTTGATCATAACCCTAACAAGGTTCCATAACCCATGAGGAAAACATATGTCACAACACATCCACCACCAATAGAAATTACCACTAAGAGAACAATAGTTCTTTAATATTGAAACAAATAATGATATTATTTCCATAACCTTAGCAAAAACAATAATATCTTAATCCGGCGAGAGAAATTTTTGGGATCTCATAGAGAAGATGAATAAGAAGGATGCAGAAATAGATGAGCTCAAACAATAGGTAAAATTGCTAGAAGAAAAACACAAGACAACAAAACATATGAGAGCATCAAGGTAGAGGTTTATACGTCATGTGCCTCATAATTTCACGAGTCCTACAAGGATGTTTTCATGGTATATTATTTACAATTTATGCATGAGATATCAAGTAATCTATTGCCACTTTGAAGCTAGATAAGGAGTCCTAAATGTTGTTAAGCAGTTAGAGGAGTGGCCCAAAGAACATTTTCAGACCCCAACAGTCGTTCCCAAAACCAAAACTAGGGAATTTGAGTACGAACCTTTTGCTATCAATGGATCCATAAAGATATAGGAGAAACTAGAAAAATATATAACTCCATCAATCACACAATATCAACAACACTAGTTCTTTGTTGGAAGGATCATCAACATGAATATACTTCCATAAATTGGGGCCCAAGGGTAAGAGAGGCCAAGTGATGAATAGAAAAAGGAATTGTATGATCTACTAAATGCAAAATAATATGGTATTGTCTTGACCACCAAACTCAGTAAGGACAACATGAAGAAACACCTCGTTGACCCTACTAAGAAACGAATGATCTTGAACTCTTCCCTCGTTTTAGTAACGAAAGACATGCTAATTCTCTCCGAAAACATAATACAATATCATGCAATCATGGAGAGATTACTTCCTAAAAGGATCAAGATGATATTATCAATTATGGGTGACCTATTTTCAGAATCTCATAAATATCTCAATTAAAAATATAGTCAATTTGTAACAACTGTTAACCTCAATTATGGGGTTTTTTAGCATTTTCTTTGAGTAAATTTGTAAATTATGTTATTTTGAAGATTTATAAGTAACCCTAAATCATAAGTAGGAGTGCTTCCTAATGTTCTTAATTTGTCATTTTCCTGCAAACTAGAGCTAAGAGGCTCGTACCTTTAGATTAATTGTCATAATACTAAGAATTCTTAGAGTCTATTGCTAAAGTTGTATTCCTACATACATTGTGTCAAATTTTTCTGACTATTCTTGAACAAGTTCATTATTGTATGAATTTTTGAGATGTTTTGTTGCTACAACACAAGCTAATATGTGGAATAGATAGTTCCTTCACACATGCCTATTGTTTTAGTTTTGCATCTTTCGGTAGTCAACGCTTAGAGATTAAAAGACTAATTATTTTAATTTTTCTCTAGTAAGTTAAGTACGTGTTGTTGTCTTGGAAATTAGCTAACCAGTTCTTTGAAATTAGGTATCTCTCGTCATTTCGATTACGTCACTCCAATGTTTCGCGTCCTTTTCTTCATTATATCACATACTAGGAATCACAATGCCGGTTAACAATGTGATGTGTGCTAATTTTATATCAAACATTGGCAATCACGATCTCCGTTAACGTATGATGTAATCTGATGCTATGGGCCTTTTCTTTAATGATCTCGTGCAGTGGACTCCGAGCGTATTTGGACTTCTCAGCACCAACAGAATCTTATATCGTGTTCCTAACCATACCCAAAAGAGATTTGAAGTTCATTAACAATCTTTTGCTAATATAATCATCATGAAAGTTTGGTGGTAGAAGACGACGGTTTGTTTGAAGAAAACACCGTAGTTACCTGCCACTTCGGAGGATCCGATCGTTCTGTATTTTTCCAAGAAATTATTGATAATTCAAACCTGACAGAAAATCTCAGGTTCAGTGAAACTCAATCGATACATAGAGATTGTGACCCTGTCGACATTGAACATTTTTCCACAAATGTTTGAAGATGAGACATTTTTCCATAAATGTTTGAACATTGATTAGTGAAAGTGTCAAATCACTTTATTTTGTTGGTCACTCCTGTTCTTTTGTAAGGTCGCAATGCTATATTTTCGGATGGGTATATGGATGGCGTTTGAAGAAAATGTCAAGAAAATTATTTTCCTTATTAGCCTATAAGGAAAATGTCAAAAAAATGCTATATCTTTATTGATAATTCAAACGTCACAGAGAATCTCAGTGTCAGTGAAACTCAATCGATACATAGAGATTGTGACCCTGTCGGCAGTGAACATTTTTCCACAAATGTTTGAAGATGAGACCTTCCATGATTAGTGAAAGTGTCAAATCACTTTATTTTGCTGGTCACTCCTGTCCTTTTGTAAGGTGGCAATGCTATATTTTCGGATGAGTATATGGATGGCGTTTGAAGAAAATGTCAAAAAAAAATCTTTTCCTCGGTCGCATATCTTTATTTTTGACTAAATTGATATGGTGAATGGGAAATGTGGGGCTTTTGTCGATGCACTTATTAGCCTGGTAACGCATTATTCTTTTCCCTTCATTTTCATGGTGTCCCTAATCATTTTTATGGTGTCTCTATTCATATTCAAGATAGATTTGAAAATGCTTGACTAATTTTCCCCAGTATAATCACCATGAAGTTTGGTACTGGTGCTGCAAAGGATAGTCATTTAAATAAAATACAGTATATATAACATGGCACTTAAGAGGAGCCGTAGCTTTGAGCAGATGGTCAATGCCACAACTATATATTCAATCGTACGTACCAGGAAAATCACCAGCCATAGGGACAAAAATGGACATTTTCCACAAACTGTCATATAGTCACCTGTGCACTCACGAGTTCCTAGTTTTTTCCACAAATCTGTGAAAATAAGAATATAAGAGGTTTAAGAATTAGAATAGATCTATTTTAAACTGGGATTTTACATGAGTTTAAAGAGATTAGACTGAAAAAAATTATGTATGATAATGTGTAATTTTTCATTGTTTAAAATGTATTTTTGAATGATATATATTTTTATTAAAATATTGTATTTATAATGTATATTGGATATTTTGTTATATACAACATCAAAATATTTTATTTATATATATATGAAATTGATATTCACATAAGTTGGCTAACTTTTATTTTTATTTTAAGAAGAACATGTGTTAACTCCAAATAGAGCATGGACATACTTACACATCACCTTTACAGTGAGTTGTAAAATAAACCTATAGGCTCAGTGATACAAGAGACAAAATTTGATGAAAAATATTGTTAATAATTTCTAAATATATTTAAAGATACTTTGTGAAATTAGTGAAAATAAGTATAGAATCATGTTAAAACATTCATATTCTATGGATGATTCAGTTTTGAAACTTTAAATTTATTTTCTTCTTTTTAAAAAGGAAAATCAAAATATTCTATTATTAATAAACACGTGCCAATCAAAATATTCTATTATTAATAAACATGTGCCATGTATGAATGAACAACATGACGATCTCATAGATCAAAGAATAGTCAACAATCACTCTTGGGAATACAAAAGTGTAATGCAGAGTATCTAATTCACCCAAAATACACAAAGTGCCTTAAAAAATTTTTTTAACAAAACATGACCACCTGTCCATTAGTTCCACAGGAAGAATCCCGAACTAATTTGTTCCCTTTGTAAGGCGACGATGTACTTGATATTTCTAGGATTCATAGTAAGCCCCTCTTTCGATAATCTGTCACCTCCAACATTGAATTTCGTATGCAGGTGAGGGAAAGTAACCTATCAAAAGAGGTTTTTGATTCGTAGTATTTGATGCATCCAATGTGCCATCTGTGGTGGGGAAAAAGTTGGTTCCCTCTTAATCCAGTCAATGGTGACCTGAGACTCTCCAAACACATTCAACGCTTCAAGGTTTATGGACCTAGCAATTAGTTCCACTCTATTTTTGGAACCCTTACCACCATTCCACCAAATATGATAGCAGAGATCAACACTAGTAGCAATGCTTGCTCCACACCAACGAACCAAATCCGGTTTTGTATCGCTCCATCGAAATGTTTTGTGGGAAAATTTTGTTGAGGTCGAGCCTTAGTAGAGAAACTCATCTTAGAACCCGAGACATTTCCATATTCAGAATACAACACACAAATCCAATGCTTCCAATGTCAAGAATTTGATCTTCAAATATGGACGCGTTGTGGCCTTTCCAAATACCCAACAGACAACAAAACAAAACAAAAAGAAAAAAATATTGCATTTTGTAACCAATGTGATCCAATGCTTGAAGCCTTCATCAACTGATGGTAAGTCCCAATTAACATTTAATTTAAGTTTTCAGGAAACATATGTCCTAATTTCCTACATCGAAAGAGAATTTTAGGAAAATATGTAAGTGTTCTCATCTAAGATTTTTCACAGACAACATCGGCCAAGGCTAGAGAATCCCATTTTTGAAAAGTTTTATAAATATCTTATTACTGCACACCATCGAACCAGAAACAACGATTTTCCATGGTATATTCTACGACCAAACCCATTACTACCCGCTAATACCATTTCTGATTCTGAGGGAGTCTTAGATATCTCTATACATGTTGTGGACCGAAATATTCCCCTTTTGATTGTCAACCTACCAACAAAAGTTATCTTCCTTTTGTTTTAGTTGAATATCAATCCATTTGACTTCGATGTCAAGTATGTGACGTTCTGAAAAAATAATAAATTTTACTTTTTCTAATGTCCGCCAAAGCATTAATCTTATCCCGAATTTTATATAACTTGAATATTTAGATTATATATAACTTTTTAAACTTATTAATAGGCTCACATTAACTATTAAAATACAACTATGTATTATTTATATAATTTGAATGGATAGTAAATTATCTTACCCATTTAATAATTGCTTTGAATTTGAATAGATCATAAATTTACTTTTAACAAAAAAAATTACCACATTGAATCTCCAAATTAAGTAAAATTTTAAAAATCTTTACTCTTTACTAAAGTCAATACCATTTCCTAAATCAAAGGAAAAGAATTAATTCAACACAAACAATCAAAACCCAAAATCTTTTAATATTTTTTTTTATTAAATATTTGTAAAATGAATATTTAAAAAGAAAATCCATATTCTATGGATAAATTAAAATATTTAAAGACATAAATATTTCCCCATCGAAATTGCAATATTTCAAAATTTAAATAAATAAAAATATAAATAAACATGAGGTATGGTAAATAAATAAAACCTATTTTTATACTTACTCCAAAGTTATGGTAAATAAATAAAAAATATATAAAGTATGGTAAATAAATAAAAATTATTTTTATATTTACTTCATAAACCTTTTTATATTTAAAAAAACCTTAAAAAGAGGTTTTATTTAGATGAAGCCTATGGGACGAATATCATGGGACAAATTAATATTGATACCATGGGCTAAATACTATGGGCCAAATACCATATTTATAAAAGAAGTATGGTAAATAAATAAATATAAAAGTGGTATATATGATAAATAAATAAATATAAAATAGGTATAAAGAGGTATGGTAAATAAATAAATATAAAATAGGTATAAATAGGGAAGGTAAATAAATAACAATAAATCAAATAGGATTATAAATAAAAATCTAATTATATAACAAGCCTATAGGCCAAATACCATAGTAAATAAAAGAGGTATGGTAAATAAATAAAAATATAAATAAACTAGAGGTATGGTAAGTAAATAAAAACTCTTTTCATATTTAGTCCATAATCTGCATTATATTTAGGAAAAATTATGTTCATTAGTTACATAACTAAGAAGAAAGAGAGAGAGAGAGAGAGAGAGAGAGAAGTGGAGAGAGAGAGAGGGAGCGATAAGGGAGAGATGGAGAGAGAGTGTGTATGTTTACGGGTGAGATAAAGAGAAAAAGTAGGATGTATGGAGAGAAGGGGGGAGAGAAGAAGAGAGAAGGAGAGAGGGAGGGATATAGTAATGTAGTTGGAGAGAGAGAGGGGCAGAAAGAGAGAGAGAAAGAAAGGGAGTTGGGGGAAGAGAGAGGATTAGAGAGAGAGAGAGAGAGAGAGAGAGAGAGGGAGGTAGGAAGGAAAGGGAGAGAGAGGAGGAGAGTGACGGGGAAGAGAGAGTATTGGAGGGAAGAGAGAGAGAGAGAGAGAGAGATCAGGGAAAAGAGAGGGAGTTAAGAGATAGAGAGAGAGAGGAAGGACGAGAGAGAGAGGACTTGAGAGAGAGGAGGACAGAGGGATTGATAGAGAGATGGAGTTAGAGGGGGGGGGAGAGGTAGGAAATAAGAAATATATAGAGTGAGAAGTGGAGAGAGAAAAGGAGTGATGGGGGATAAACAGAGAGTGAGCATGTATGTTTGGGGCTGAGATAAAAAGACAAATAAGGAGAGATGGAGATAAATGGGAGAGAAGGATATATAAGGAGAGAGGGAGGGATATAGTAACATAGTTGGTGGGTGAAGAGAGAGAGAGAGAGGGAAAGAAAAGGAAAGAGAGGAAGGAAGAGAGAGGATGTGAGAGAGTGAAGAGAGGGAGGGAAAGAGGGATGGACTTAGAGGGGGATAGAGAGGGAGGTAAGAAGAAAGACATAGAGAGAGAAAGGTGGAGAGAGAGAGTGTGTGTGAATGAGTGATAAGTAAGATAGAGAGAGAGGGAGATAGGACAAAAGGAGGAAAGAGAGATATTAGCGAGGGAGAGGGAGAGAATGGGAAGATAGAGATGTAGATGGAAGGTGAAGAGGGGGAAGAAGAGAGAGATTTTGGGGGGGGGGGGGGGGGTTGACAAAGATATTGATATATATGGAGTGCGAGAGTGTGTGTTTAGGGGGGTGAGATAGAGAGACAGAAGAGATGGAGGGGGATATAGACATGGATGGAGGGTGGAGAGAGGGAAGAATATTTCTCACACTATATGGACTGATATCAGTGGAGATGGTGATTTCTAATACTATGTGATTATTTTCACTATATGCATAGGTTTTAGTGCAGATATTTATTTCTAATGATATTTGATTACTTGCACTAGATGCATTGATTTCAGTGTAGGCGGTGTTTTCTAATACAATTTGATTACTTACACTAGATGTGTTGATTTCAATTTAGATGTTGATTTATAATTATATTTTATTACTTGCACTAGATGCATTGATTTCAATGTAGATGATTTCTAATCCTATTTGATTGTTTGCACTAAAAGCATAGATTTCAGTGTAGATGTTGGTGTCTAGAGAGAGAGAGTGAGTGATAAGGAAGATGGAGAGAGAGGGGGAGAGGAAAAAAGGAGGAAAGAGAGATATTAGCGGGGGGGAGAGAGAGAAGGGGAAGATAGAGATATAGATGGAAGGTGAACAGAGGGAAGAAGAGAGATATGGGGAGAGGGGGTGATTGACAAAGAGATTTATATATATGTAGTGAGAAAGCGTGTGTTTTTAGGGGGGTGAGATAGAGAGACAAAAAAGAAGAGATGGAGGGGGATATAGATATGGATGGAGGGTGGAGAGAGGGAAGAATATTTCTTGCACTAGATGGATTGATTTAATTGGAGATGGTGATTTATAATCCTATTTTATTATTTGCACTAGATGCATTTATTTTAGTGTAGATATTTATTTCTAATGATATTTTATTACTTTCACTAGATGCATTGATTTCAATGTAGATGGTGATTTCTAATACTATTTGATTTCTTGCACTGGATGTGTTGATTTCAATTTAGATGTCAATTTATAATTATATTCGATTTCTTGCACTAGATGATTGGATTAACAATATGCATTGATTTTATTGTAAGCACAAAAAGTTATTGGCAATGTAAATTGATTTTTATGCTATAGTAATTTAACCTATTAATATTGGAGAGAAAGAGAGACAAGGTATCATGTTTACTACAACAGCTCGAGCTAAATATTTAAATGGTTTACGATTTAAATTTTCTTTTTCATATAATCGATATGAAAAGATGACAAAACTAACAAGGGTGAAAATAAGAATAGTAGAAGAAAATACTTTGAGAATGATCACAATGAACACTATTTGTAACATAAGTACATTCTTATTATTCACATTTTCTATCTTTCAACACTATTATTGTCACTTTGCATTCAAAAAAAATATTTCATCATTTTCCATCATTATAGCTATTAACAATATTTATCATCTCAACGAACTGAGGTAACTAAGAAAATTTAAAATTAAAATGACCAAGTTAATCTCAGAAATATTTAGCATATTTAAAATGATTATATTATTATTTGATATATTTACATATTATCGATAATATTAATCACATCTTCAATATATTTTCCTTGGAAGCACACCACTGAAACCAGCCTAGATCCATCATAACTCTAGATCTATCAAGCGCTGAGAGGGATCAAATATCTCAAGGTGAAAACCTTTCCTCAAGTTTTTGCACTCAGAAAGGAGGTTTGCACCTCCATAGATTTGATCCCTCTCAGCGCTTGATAGATTCGGAGTTAAGATGGATCTAGGCTGGTATATAATCATTCCATGTGGATGAGAATTCATGTCTCATAACTAAGTCCTTTGCATTCATCCAAAGTAGGTTTAAGTGCAGTAGATCCCGTCCCTTTAGAATTTGTGATAGATAAAGAATGCCTCTTGCATTCAGGTGTTCAATGATTTGAGATAGTAGTTTATCCGCACCCTTCAACCCATAAACCAGATCAATTCCAATCAACTTGTTTGAGCCCAAACCATCAAAGCGCTTAAAATTTTAAATAATTCAACGTTGAGTCACCATTCGACTATTCCATATGTCTAACTTGTTTTTTTGGAAATGGTACCCTATCTTACCACTCCATTAGTCGTATTCCCTTCAAATATTCATCCATGATAATTTCACGCCATTTTCCTCTTCCAGAATTTGTTTGACAACAACACTGATTTCTTTACGATGCATCCTCCTAGATAGGTCTTGTTGGAAATATTTTCCAAACTAACTAAATGGATCTTCCCACATCCAATTGAATCACCCCAAATAAAATTAACAATGATTGAGTCAATATTTCTAATAATTTCCTTTGGGAGTAAGTAAAGGTGCTTCCAGTTCCTTTGGGAGTAAGTAAAGGTGCATCCAGTACACAAATATATTTTTCAAAATAGACCCGAAAAATACCAATCTTTTGGAGGCTTTAACCCTATACAGAAATCATCTGCAAACGAACTCTTAAAAAACAGAAAATAAACAATTGAAAGAGCATAAAACATCAAACAAATATACACAAACATTTTCTCCTGGATCCCAAACTGGGACTACTAGCATGATTTTTTATTATATTCCTTTTATTTTTACAACAAATATATATGTCTGTGTGTGTGTGTGTGTGTGTTTTGAAGCATTCATAAACCCCAATCCATTAACCCTCAATTAGAACATAACCATAGTTCCCTTGACCAGATCTACAAAATACCAAGAGCATAAAACCATCGTTCCTAAAAATCATTTGCAAACTCATGCACAAAAACATAGGCAGATCTGCCAACAAAATATAGTGTACAAAAAAAATTTCCCACGGCACTGCATCAGACCCCGTGAAAGGGGGCTATTGCCCCGCTCACACCCCTTCCTTTGTGCCCGCTTCTAATCATGGAAAGAATATAACACACACCAATAATTCTCCCACATGTTGTTTTATTTCCACTAGGGGCCAGAGGAGAGATTAGTCATTGTTCCAACCCTGCAACACCCATTGTTTCTTTACACAATGAGAACTTCTCAGTGCTCACAGACTTCGTCCATGCATCTGCAACATTCTTTAAGGTGTCAACCTTTACCCGCAACACTTTTTTATCCTCAACCATAACTCTGAAAAAGTGATAATGAACATCAATGTGATTTGTCTTTGAATGGTAAGCAGGGTTCTTAGCCAAGAAAATTGCACTTTGGCTATCACAATCTATCCTTATAGCTCGTTGCAAGAACCCCGTACTTGAACGCAATCTCTACAACCAAACTGCTTCCTTGCTTGCATGAGTGGTTGCCATGTATTATGCAACTGTAGTTGAAAGAGATACTACAGAATATATTTTACACATCCAACTGATTGCACCTCCAAATAGGCTAAACACATACCCACTTGTAGATCTTCTTTGATCCAGATCTCTAGCCTAGTATACATCAAAAAATCCATGGATGTCCAAAAATATGTCCAATCCTAGTCTTCCTTGGTAGCACAGACCATAATCAATAGTGCCACACAAATATATGAAAACCCGCTTTACTGTTGTCCAATTTTCCTTCCCTGGTTTTGACATAAAATTGTTCAATACTCCCACTTCATGTGAAATATCTATTCTAGCACAGACCATTGCATACATCAGGCTACCCATTTCACTTGCATATGGGACACGAGACGTATCCTCCTCTTCTTCTTGTGCCTTGGGACATTTTTCAGCAGATAGCTTTACACCTACAGGAATATGAAACTTTACCAGTTTACCATCCTTCATATTTAACCTCTGCAATATTGTCTCAACATACCTCTTCTCGTATAACTAGAGCTTCTTCTTTGCCCGATCTCTCTTAATTTCCATGAAAAAAATATAGGTTGCAGAACCAAGATCCTTCATGTCAAATTTGAAGAAAAATTGGGTCTTCAAATACTGGATAATTTCCTTGTCATTTCCAACCAACAACAAATCATATACATACAAGACCAAATAAATAACACGGTCACTAATTAATTTAAAATACACACAATGATTCTCTTTTCTTTTGGTCAAGAAAAGTCCCCTTATATAGGTATCAAACTTTTAATACCACATCCTTGGTGACTATTTTAACCCTTACAAAGACTTTTTTAACTTGTATACCAGTTCTTTCTTACCCTTCACCACAAATTTTTTAGGTTTCTTCATGTAGATCTCCTCTTCCATATCCCTCTGAAGAAATTGTGTCTTCATATCCATATGTTCTACCTCAAAATGAAATGCAGAAACAATAGATAAAATTAATATAATAGAAGTAACGTTGGCAACTAGAGAAAAAATATCACCAAAGTAAATTCGTGGCACCTCGGAATAACTTTTTTCTACCAACCGAGATTTCTATTTCTCCATATTGCCTTCTCCATTTATCTTCTTCTTAAAAACCCATTTTCTCCCAATGGGCTTCCTTCCAGCTAGAAACTCCACTAGATCCCATGCCTCATTTTTTTCCAAGGATGCCATTTCATGATGTAGCCATAACTGCAATTTAACATATACTCGTGGACTTCTAGGTTAGGACCCACATAAAATTCTTATACAGAGAGGAATTAAATTTCAGAGTTGAATAACATGTAGATACACGCACGATCAGAAAAATATTCCTTAAACAATCCTAGTGGATTACTTTACACAAAATACACCTAAAACCAAATAAAAATGTAAACATGCGGATTTCTTACCTTGAGGGTCCTACAAAACTCTCCACCAATCGCAATACATCGCAATCGCTCGCTCGCAAACTTAACTCTTTACCAAATGCGCTAAACCACAAAATCTGCGAAGTGCACTATTACGCCCTGCCGACACATGGCCTTCCCTCATCGCATCGTGGTTTTCAAGTCTTATTGTATCACACCGCAAGCAACTTATCTTGCGGACTCATAAATGGTAACCTCTAACTTTTACGAAATGTGAAAATGTGATTCAACGTCTGCTGTAGATTTGTTGCATAATCCAACGGTCCACATCTTCTCCCCCCATCTCATCGCACTCATACTGCCTGGTTCGTGAAGTCATCACGAACATCCATCTTTCATCTTCGGATCTGTGATTTAATCGTAGTCGTCCGTTCAATCTTATCGAATCTTCTCGCCTCTTTTTCTCACTCTAATCTCCGTCGTCAATCCTTAAACCATTAACTTTACAAAATTTGCGATTCAATCATCGTCGTCAATTCCTCCTTAGGAATTATTCTATGTATTCTATTCTTTGTTCGATTTCTCTTCTTTTAGATGTCGTTGCCCTGCAATACAACTTTCTCCACGCTACTCCTTCTATCCTCTTTGACGCTATCACTCCTAAGGTTTACTCAGCTTGTAGATGCATGGATCCCTCCTGAGCTTTTTCTTCATCTCTCATCCATTGGTCTTTGTCATAAATTTGTCTACACCAAGTTCACACGAACTTCATCATCTCACTCAATCTGTCTATTCATTAACATAAATAATATGAACATATAATACTACACAGATACAAACAAAGTGCAATGCTTGAATTTGACAGGGAAATAAAACTAACGGGTTAAAGCAGAGAGCTCGATCGAAGTCCAATACACTTGGAACTATTTTATGAATGAAAATACATAAAATCAAGCCCTAGGATGGCTAGTTTTTATATGCATTCCTACTCTCTGTTCAACCTTCTTTCACACCCATTTTCCTCTCATTCTATCCCTTTTTCCCTATGGAAGGCAGAACCCCACAATGGTGGATTTCGTTTTTGTTGTATGCCTTTCCCAAAACCCTGCATCAGACTCCCAAAGTGAAAGAATTCATGACCTCCTAGTCATGTGTCTTCACTGCTTAAATATTTTAGGATCCCAAACTGTGTTTCTCTACTGTCCATAAGCTACATTGCCTTCACCATTCTTTAGTTGCAATCTTCGAGACTTCCATACTTTGTACTATAGTGCTCCACTACTTCTACCTTCGTTGTTCTTCACTTTCGAAACAATTCCACAGTGGATTGTTTTCTTCATTTTTCTGTAACTCTTCTTGGGTATTTGCATTAACTCCCATATTTCATCTATGGTTTATTGCAATTCAATATCTCCAGTCCTCTGCCAACACTTTCTACCACACTCTGTCCTAGATATTTCTATAAATATTACTCCGGACATTGTTGCCACCTAAACTTCCTGAGTATCTCTGAAGATATCTCCCTTTGCAACATCTCTCTTCTTTTCCTTATTTTCAAAGTTACTGTCAAAAGGTAAATTTCCTTCTAAGTTTCTGACTGCGGTAATATATTTATTCACTCTTTCCTATATACTAGTAAACATAATTAAGTTTTGGAAACTTGTATCTATTTCTATTTCTACTACAGTTTGAAATGCTCCTGTCTTATTATCTGCAATCTCTTTCTCTTGCTCAAATTATTTCAGCAAGAAACTCAGCCATTCAATAATTACTTGATTCCCTTCAAGTACCTCTTCATTATTTTGTATTATAGTTTCAACATAACTTGCTTCCTCTTCCTTGACAAGACTCCATTGTTGTCCTTCTACTTCTTGTCTAGTCCTAATTGTCAATTAAGTCTTTTCCACTTCTAGGACTGAATTTCCTTTAGCTTGAGACATAACTACCTCACTTTCATCATTATGGATTTCTTCTTCCTTGTTACTAATCAAACCTCTTTATGACACTGCTTCTTTATCTTTAACTAGAAAATAATTTTGAATCTCTATTTCTATGATAGTCCTAAATGTTCATCCAACAATCTTCCTTTCGCTATTTAAGCAAGCCAATTCCTCTTTGTCCTCAGCAAGAACAATTTTCATCTCATGAGGCATTACTACTTCATCTCCATTAAAGTTTCTCCCTTCATTAAATAAGGAACTTATGAATTCCTTTTGTTGCAACAACTCAACTTGGTCTTCGTCAGAAAGACACTCTTCATCATACCTTGCTTGACAATTTTCTTCTTCATTATGCTTTGCTAGATAAACTTCAGCTTTACTTGAGACAATTCCAAGAGACAGATTGACTTCTACACAACTTGCAAACACATTCAAGTTGTCAGCATTAAACTCACAAGACCCAGCAGTCTTATTTGATGACTCAATCACCAAATATTTCTCTTGTTGTTCTGAGTCTCTTTCAGGACTCAGAAAGTATTCACTAGTATTCTTTTCATCTTTCTCAAGCATAAAATATGAATTCTTGATATCATATTTTGCCTCTTTATGTTCTTGTCCATTATCATAAGCCAAGTCCTCCTTGTTTTTAGTTTTCATAGTAGGCTGGAAATCACTTCCTTCACTTAACTGTATATGTGCAGGTACATGAGACTCAGCTGTCTCATTTTCTTCTTAAATACAATTCATATTATGTCCTCTCCCTTCATCCTTTATGAAAACATCAGTAAATTATTTTTCTTTACCTATTTCACCTACAGATACAATAATAATTTGTTTCAAAACCATAAGGACCCATAGCATCTCTTTTTGTCTCAAACATTAGCTCTTCTGGCTGATTCTCATCCTTCCAAGGATCCATGAAACCATCAGCTGGTCTCATATCGTCATCCTTATTACTACTATCACCAAGAATGGACCCTTTCTTAGGTTCACATAAGTAAACCTCTTCCTCAGAACACATCATATGTTGTAACTCAACTCCTCTGATTCCTTCTTCTAGCTGAATTCTTGTGTCAGATGTCAGCCTGCTATGTCACTGACACCACTTGACTCTTTTCTTCTGCAGAACCCAACCATACCATTGGTGTTCCATATTCCCTTGTATAAATTCTCTGAACACTTCTAGACACACTTTTGTCATAGCTACTTCTCTATCAAGGTTATCCTTACCAGATTTTTCATAATCTCCCTTAGAACCTTTAATATGACTATCAATATCCATAGTATTCTTTCCTTTATGAAATCCACTTTGTTCATCATAGGCTACAAAAAATCCATATATACAAGTTGACTTGTTCAACCTGTTCATAGATGCCACACCAAGCTTTTGCATGCTTAGTCTTTTACTAGTATCTCTGCTGATTTCTTTATTTTGATTATGACTCCTCCTTGAGCCTTTCAGATAACCATCAATCATCTATTTTGGGAACTCCATTTCCTCATCACATGTTATAATCACTAAATATTCCTACTGCCCTCCATCTTCCATGACAATTCCTAATGGTTGTCCTTCATCCTCCATACCTTCAATTTCTTCAATAGGCCTCATGTTAGTATTATTATCATTTTCTTGAGAAAATAATCCATGTTCTAGTTCATATGAAAAAAATTTCCTTCCATACTCTAATGTTCTGAGTAATGCTTCTTCTTCTTGAGCATTCAACCTATGCTCCTTCTTTATCTGCAGCCCCTGCCACTGCAATTTCTTCCTCATAATCCATCCACACCTCTAGTCTTCATCACTCCTCTGTAGCAGCTCCATCAATATATCAAAATAGGTTCTCATTTTAGCTATTTCATCCTTGTGTTCTTCATCAGTCATATGCTTCCATATGCCATTTGTCTTGGAATCTTCCTTCTTCACTTTGTGGTTTCCTACTGAATCTCTGCTATGAATTTCAATAGTCATATTCTTAATTTATTTCACCCTCTATGAGTTTCACTAGCCCCTGTTGTAAGATTTCCTCCTGTTACAACTTACCTCGCCAAAATTCCTATGTGCTTGGCCTTTTGGCAAGTACTGGTTCTCAATTTAGAACCCTCCTTGAGCACTCCTCTATGCTCCTTCTAGGCTCACCCTCACAACTCATTTGTACTTGAGAACACTATTGTCCTCTTATATTTCAACCTTAGCTGAAATATTAGGTTTTGAACACACTTCTTCTTCCTCCTTGAAACCCTTGTTCGCTTCCTTCATCACTACCCTTAAAGGTTGTGATATTCTTGCTGAGATGTTTCACTCCTCCTGCTACTTATTGTATATGCTACTAATATATCCCTATTTTTTTAGCTCTTATGATTTTTCATAAGCCTTCAGTCCACAGTCTTACCTCTTAAGGTTCACTCGATTAGAATCAATGATCAATCTTTCTCAACTTTACTTAGTTCAAAGTCCTTCACACCGCTTCTCACATCTTGTTTCTCTGATACCAATTGATGTAGCTGTAACTTCAATTTAACATATACTTGTGGACTTGTGGGTTAGGACCCACATAAACTTCTTATACACAATGGAATTACATTTTGGAGTTGAATAACATACATACGCACACCATCAGAAAACACTTCCTTAAACAACCCCAATGGATTACTTTATGCAGGCTACACCCAAAACACAATACAAACATAAAAATGCAGGTTTCTTACCTGGAGGATCCCATAACACTCTCCTCCAATCATAATACATCTCAACTGCTCGCCAACAAACTCAACTCTTTAGATCTAATTTCGGGAGAAATTAGTGTTGGAAATGTTGTCATTGATGCCAAAGGAGATGGAAAAGGAGACAGAAAGATGTAGAGAGGGTCGAGCAGCAGCAAAAGAAGCAAGGAAGAAAAAAGAAGAGGATGCAGAGACAAAGTACAGTGAAACAGTGAAACAGTCATGCACAAGACAGATGGTGTAGAGACAGAGAATACAAAGGTAGAGCCATGAAATGAAACCGTCGAGTAGTAGAGAAAGGCTACAAAAATTTCAGTGAAAAAGAGAGAGAGAATAAAAAGTCGAAGCCATTAAAAAATCCATTATGAAATGAAAACAAAGGATGTGGAACCATGCAGAACGAGCGGAACCAAAAGGCAGAAGGAATAAATTGATAAATATATGCTTTAGTTATAATGCAGGGTTAATGCACAATCTGTATATTTAAATGAAGAATGGAGGTTAAATAAACAATTGAAGCGAAATTATGAGAACTGGAACCCGAAGTCAAGAGTGGAACCTTGAATAAATAGTGAAACCATAGTTTTGGAAACCAACAGTATCGCGTGCGTTTGGGAGTGGTAACTGGATTTTTCTTTTTGAACGCAATCTATGTCACTGATGGACACGTTTTTTTGGGTGGTATTTGAATACCACTTACATCACGTAAATTTTGTGTGTCAACCCTCGACCCAAAGAAAAATGCGATATTGTGCGTCGTTCGTCGGATGGGGGTCCAAAGCTCAGTTGGAGCGTGAGAGTAGATTGACCGTCTGATCAAAAGAGGAGTTGCAGGAAGAGAACCAAGACTGTGGGACCTACAATCATTACTGCGGGGCCAAATATTATGTGAATTTCAGTGTATTATGTGTATTACAAAAGTTAATAAATAGGCGGAAGGTAAGTTACATGCCCGTGAATTCAATACATTATGAAGTGTTGGGTTAATGTTATAAGCCATGGTAGGAAGATTATAAACGCTTGTGTCTTTAATTAAGGGCATAAAATCCATTGTTATAACATTATGTGATAAGGTCGGGAGTATGAAAGTGTTTTATTATTTCATGTTCAAACCTTAGAGAGCGGGTTAAGAAGGGTGTGTGTCGGGTTAACACACTTGATATAATAAACAAAGGAAGGGGTTCAATATGATATGAACGTTGTATTAAAGGGGACCAAGATTGTAATACAAGACATATAATATATTATATATGTGGCGGTGGGCCCATTTGAACTATTGCACTAATGGTTAGTGATTAACCATTGGAGAAAATGATGAATGGTTGATATTTTTATATATTTTAATTATGGACCTCGACTATGTTGTAGATTAATGAAGAGGTAACCCAAACTTTAGACAGTGCATTATATTATTATAAACAAGGCAAGTTAAAATAACTCTGGAGCCCGAAAGGTTATATAACTACACATATTAGTGCTGGGTTTAAGTCTGAGTCAAAGACTTAATATAATGTTGACGGAGGATATTATATGTGTAGTGTGGGACGCCATGTAAAACGGAAGAGTACAATGCATGTTTATTCCGAGAATCTTAACCCAAGCTGAAGGATATATAAAAGCTGAAGTAGCAAAATATATATATGTGTAGCGCTTTATATACAAGGGACCAAGGTTACAGTATACAACACATGTATTATATTCTTGTGTGTGAGATTAAAAGAAAAAAAGGTTCTTTTGTTCGGGTTTAAAACAAACGATGTATTATTAGGTGGGACCCTCACGAATCGCATCGGAGAAAATTATTGCAGTGGAACATGTAATAAAAGTTTTGATTTTGATTGCGGACTCGATATGTTATAAATGGTGACTCATATTTGTTTGAGTTCTAGCTTAAGTGCATCGGAGTGATTCATTGCATCAGAGGTGAAAGAGTGACGAACAAATTGAAAGTTCCGATTGCGATTAAGTGATTGGATGATAGCCGTCAGATTTGCTGAAGGATGGATGGCGGATATGAATCGGTTCATTATATGGTGGGGCATTTGCTAATCGCATTGGTAGAAATCAAATGATCAAGTCACAAGAGCATTGTGAATGCTGCGATTACGATTGAAATAAATAAGGCGGAGTACAACTGGTATGTGGGCTCCATTTAAAAGAAAAGACTAACACAGGTTTGCTCCGAGTTCTTTAAACCAAAGCTGAAGAGGAAAAGAAATGAAAGCAGAATATATATATATATATATATATATATATATATATATATATATATATATATATATATATATATATATATATATATATATATATATATATTTACATATGTGAACAGTGAATCATCGCATCGGATGAAAGGAGCAGTGGCACAATACCATTGAAAGTTCTGATTGCGATCATCGCATCGGAACCACTACAAAGGAAGCCATTACATCGGAACAAGCCAACACAATGGAAGAGGTTAATAAAATTTACGATTATGATCAATCGCAATCGGAAAACTCTGGAGAAGGCTCATTGCATCGGAGCATAAGAAAAATTCGGATGGTGGGCCCGAAAGGGAATTTTATGTATTAAAGGGTCTTTTATTATTTCTCTGAGAGTTTATTTGCACTACATAAAAGGGCAGTTTATATGATAAAAATGCCTTATTATTACGCCAAGATTTGATTTGCATTATAGAAAAGGCGCAGTTAAATATATGCAGGAGTTACGTAACAACAGTGAACAGAAAAGCATACAGAGAGGAAAAAGACAGAGACAGCTGTAGAAAAGACAATACACAGTGATCCAAAAGGCTGAATGGGTTTAGCTGGAATTCTCATTGTAACTAAATGTAAATGTTTTAATTGGTTTATATTGTTTGTGATGCATTGGCAAGTCTCCATAGGAAACAAAACTCCACTGTAAAACTGAAAGTTGTAAAAATTGGTTTAGTTTTCTGAATGAGCTGGATAAAGAAGTGAGGAGGCAGAAGGTGAAGAGTCAGGGCTATTCACTTTGAATTCCCTCTAGAATACGAACAATTATGAGGAAAACTGTATAGAGGATATCATAGTGATATGCATAGAGAGGGTCAGAGAATACAGAGTATGAAGAATTGAGGCAAAGAAGATAAGAAGAAGGAGGAGCAGAAAGGGATGCTACAGAACAGAGCTGATATCCAAGGTAAATCAACAAATGTTTTCTTTTGATAGAATGAGTAAATTGGAGCTTCCTTATCAAGTTGAAGCTTGATAGATGTCAGTTGTAGCTGACTGAGGTTGGAGCCTCCTGTAGGTTGGTGCCTGCAGAAAATTAGTGGTGAGAGGGAGTTGGAGCTTGCTTTTGCATCAAAATAATAATAAGATGTGGTTTTCTCCCTTTATGGGTTTCCACTTATATCTACTGTCTCTGTGTGTGTTGCCTATGTGTTGATATGTTCTATCCAATCTGTTTAATACTTGCTGCTTTCATAATAAGTTTGGTGTCACATTATCTTAATATTTGCTACTACATATTAAAGATTGTTCATATATAAAGTTGAATATAAAATTAAGTTGTAAATAAGCTTTATGAAATTTTTTAAAAAGCTCATGAATGTGTTAAACTGATTCACCCCCCCCCCCACCCTCTCAATTTAACTAAGGATTCAACAATTGGTATCAGAGTCGGTTCCTTTTGTAACAGTTTAACCACTAAAAGGAGATCTTAGGTCCCCACGATGGCTAGTCAAGAAGGAAGCTCAACCAATAAAGCCCCTTTTTTCACCGGTGCTAATTATGCCTTCTGGAAAATCAGAATGAGAGCATACATAATGTCTCTAGGAATAGAAGTTCGGGCTGCTGTAGAATTTGGATATGCCCCAAAGGCAACTGACTCAGAGAAAGAAGCTAAACAAGACTTTGTAGCTAATGCCAAAGCCATGAATGCAATATTAAATGGACTATGTGAGGTTGAATTTATCAAAGTAATGCACAGTAAGACTGCCAAAGAAATGTGGGATACTCTTGAAAACATCCATGAGGGAAACAAAAAGGTGAAGACAGCCAAAATTCAAGTATATAGAGCTCAGTTTGAAAATTTAAAAATGAATGATGATGAAGATATTGACAGCTTCTTCTTAAGAGTTGCAAAAATTGTTAATAATATGAAAGATCTTGGAGAAACCATGCCAGAATGTGTAATTGTACAAAATATTCTAATATCTCTTCCACCAAGCATTAACCCCAAGGTTTCTGCAATAGAAGAAACAGATGATTGGGAAACCTTGACCATGAACCAGTTACTTGGAAATCTAATAGCCTATGAGATGAGACTGCCATAGAAGAATTCAAATGTGAGGGAGGCAACATTTAAGACAGAGAAGAAGAAAGAAGAAAAGGAAGATATATTCTCTTGCTTTGATGAAGAAGAGGAAATTTTTTTCAAGAAACTAGACAGAGGCTCAGGAAAATATAAAGTTAAACTTCCATTCAAATTTTTTAACTGTGGAAGAGTTAGAAACTATGCTGCTAAGTGTCCTCATAAGAAAACTAGGAATCAGGCTCAAGAATCAAAGAAAACTATATCAAAGAACTGACAGAAAGGAAAGAAATTCAATAGAAAATATTTCTATGCTCAACAAGACAACAGTGCATCTGAAGACTCGGATGAACCCTCAAGTGAAGAAGGAACCTATGAATTTATGTTGATGGCCATAAAATAACTTGAAGGACTCCTTCTAGAAGATGAAGAAGAAGGTGAAGTTGATCTTGAGGGGGAGCTAAGAAGTGCCTTGGAGGAGA
The DNA here is from genome assembly GCA_034641835.2 of Pinus albicaulis. Lineage (NCBI taxonomy): Eukaryota > Viridiplantae > Streptophyta > Pinopsida > Pinales > Pinaceae > Pinus > Pinus albicaulis. The sequence goes on along the minus strand of CM076583.1, from coordinate 872,363,299 downwards.
TTGACAGACTCAAACTGAAATTCAGAAAACAAAAAGACATTCTCCTCAAGTATGTAAGAGAAAAAAAAATTCAGAAGTCCTCATTCAGCTGAAAGTAGAGCTTGAAGAAGCCAAGAAGGTAGAAGACATGTTACTTAAGCAAATTAAGGATAAAATTTAGGAACAAGAGAAGTTGGAAGAAGAAGTAGTATGCCTGAGGAAGAAATTAGAAACCAAAGGAAAGTGTCTACAAATTCTTCTCAAATGACAAGCTCTGGTAAGTTGAATGAAATTTTGGATGCTCAAAGATCTCCTCTGATAAAAACAGGGTTAGGCTATGAAGGAGAATCAAGTAAAGGCAAAGAAAAGGAAAATAAAAATATTATTTTTGTAAAAGAAAATAAAGATGATGAAGCAGCTCAAATGATTCCTACAAAAGAAGAAACATGTAATGAAGGAGACAGAAACCAGAAGGAACCTATAATAACAAAGAATGAAATAAATACTCAGCCAACAGAAAAAGGCTCATATACCCCTCAGTATGTCAAATTTGGAAGCCATCAAAGGAGATTCTTTCCTCCTATGAAAAATGCCAGTTGTTATGCCTGCCACAAGCTGGGACACATTGCTGCATACTGGCATACAAGGAGGATTAATTCAAACAAGCAAAGGATGCAAAGAGTGAAGAGATTATCTCAAGCAAACAAATGGAGAAGACAACCTTTCATCAGGTATGCAAACTGTTTCTATGGATACTGTTTTTACTGTAAATAATTTGGCCATAAAATCATAGAATGTAGAAAATATGGACAAAGACTAATGTTCAAAACCTCAAGGAGGTTTATGAATCATGGAGAGTTTACTCATACTCATAATTCTACTAAAAATATGATTAAATGTTTTGTATGCAATGAAATTGGACATATGCCTTCCAAATGTCCTCTAAGAGAATGTGGGTCATCATCTCAGAAAAGGTACCAAACAAAAGGATGCAAGCAGTGGAAAAAGAAGGTGAATAAATGTGACCTAGCTCTAACAGCTCAAGACCTGAAAAGCCAATGGTATTTGGATAGTGGTTGCTCAAAGCATATGACTGGAGATATAAGCAAGATTATAACCTTTGATGAAAATAAATCTGGAAATGTTACTTTTGGCAATGAAAAAGCAGGGAAAATCAAAGGAAAAGGCTCAGTCAGTCTAGATAATGGCAGAGGAAAGGCCCAAGATGTACTATTTGTGGATGGGCTGAAAGAAAATTTGCTGAGTGTCAGTAAATTGTGTGATAAAGGTTGTGAAGCTCTTTTTAGAGCACAAGAATGTGAATTCAAATCAAGCACCACTGGAAAGATTCTGATCAAAGGTGTTCGAACAGAGAGTAATGTCTACATAGTAAAAGAAGGGAATGAAGCATGCCATCTTAGCAAACTTGAGGAGTCATGGTTATGGAATAGGATATTGGGACATCTTAACTTCGACCATATCATCAGACTGAGCAAGAATAAAGCTGTCAGAGATATGCCAGCAATATAAAGGCCTTCAAATACCATATGCAAATATTGCCAATTGGGCAAATAGACCTGGAAATCCTTTAAGACCAAAGATGAGCTATCAACAAGTAGGCCACTTTAGCTTGTACACATGGATCTGTGCGGACCTTCAAGAACTAAAACACCAAGTGGAGAATCCTACTTCATGCTGATAATAGATGATTTCTTAAGAATGACATGGGTTGCCTTTCTCAAATATAAATTGGAAGCACTTGAGAAATTCAAAATATTCAAGGCATTGGCAGAAAATCAAACAGGATGCAAGCTAAAGTGCATTAGATCAGACAGAGGAGGTGAATTCACAGACTATGACTTTGCAGACCTATGCAATGAACATGGGATAAAACAAAAATTTACTATTGCAGGGACACCTCAACAGAATGGAGTGGCAGAGAGACAAAACAGGTCTGTACAAAAAATTTCCAGAGCCATGATGCACGAAAGTAACATTCCTCAAACCTTCTGAGCAGAAGCAGTTCACATAGCTGTGCATATTCTTAACAAAGCTCATCTTAGACCAAACAGTGACAAGACTCCTTATGAACTATGGCATGGTAAACCAACATCAATCAACCACTTTACAGTCTTTGGAAGCAAGTGTTACATAAAGAATAATGATGAAAATCTGGGGAAGTTTGATACAAGAGCAGAAGAAGGAATATTTTTAGGATATGCATCCAAGAGTAAAGGTTACAAGTGCTACAACAAAACACTTAAGAAAATTGTGGAAAGAATTGATGTAAGATTTGATGAAGAACTACCAAACAAGACAAGAAGTACAGGTTGCAGTAATCCTCCAGAAGATGATGAAGAAGAGAACCAAGATGATGATGAAATAAGAAATACAACAGAAGATGCTGAATTGGGCTCGAAATCCCCCTCAAGATACACTCAAAAGAACCATCCTGAAGATCAAATCATTGGGGACAAGAGTGTAGGGGTCCAGATAAGAAGACAGCTAACTGAACAGATAGAAGAAGTATACCTAGCTATGTTATCACAAATAGAGCCAAAGAAGTTTGAAGAAGCCATCAAGGATAAGTATTGGGTGAATTATATGAATGAAGAATTGGACTAAATTGAGAAGAACAATACCTGGGAATTAGTTCCAAGACCCACTGAGAAAAATGTCATAGGCTCAAAACGGGTATTCAAGAATAAAACAAATGAACAAGGACAAGTAATCAGAAATAAAGCCAGACTTGTCTGCAAGGGATATTCAAAAATTGAGGGTCTTGATTATGATTAAACATTTGCCCCTATAGCCAGAATGGAAGCCATCAGAATGATTTTGGCCTTTGCATGCTACCACGACTTCAAGGTATATCAAATGGATGTGAAATATGCCTTCCTGAATGGAGATCTAGAAGAAGAAGTCTACATGGAACAAACTGAAGGATTCTCATTAAAAGATAAAGAAGACTATGTGTGCAGATTAAAGAAGGCTCTATATGGGCTGAAACAAGCTCCTCGTGCTTGGTATTCAAGGCTGGATAAGCACTTGCAAAAACAAGGCTTTAAGAGAGGAGGAGTAGACAACAATCTATACATAAAGGCCCATGAAAATGAACTCCTAATTGTTGTAGTATATGTTGATGACATTATTTTTGGAAGCAACAAAGATGATTTAGCAAAAGGATTTTCTGAAGTGATGAAATCAGAGTTTGATATTTCTATGATTAGAGAGCTCACCTTCTACTTAGGACTTCAAATTCAGCAAAAGAACACAGGTACATTCATCTCACAAGAAAAATACTTAAAAGAGATGTTGAAAAAGTTCAAAATGGAAGACTGCAAACCTGTGTCAACTCCCATGATCACTGGATGCAAGTTATGTTCTGATGATGGATTTGCTGATATAGATCAAAGACTTTATAGATCCACCATAGGAAGTCTGCTATACCTAACATCATCTAGATTAGACATTATGTTGGCAATAGGACTTGTGGCTAGATATCAAGTAGCACGAAAACAAAATCACCTTCTAGCAGTCAAAATAATATCCAGCTATCTACAAGGAACTGCACAGTATGGGCTATGTTATCCAAAAGGCAAGAGCTTCACTTTGACAACATATACAGATGCAGATTGGGCCAGTTGTGTGGATGACAGGAAAAGCACAATTGGAGGTGCATTCTATTTGGGAAAAATTCCGGTGGCATGGCTAAGCAAGAAACAAACATCTATCTCTCTATCTACAGCAGAAGCAGAATACATAGCAGTAGCAGCATGTTGCACACAAGTCATGTGGATGAAACAAACCCTTCAAGACATGAAGGTAAGCTTTTATGAACGTATCTCTATCAAATGTGATAATACAAGTGCAATAACTATATCAAAAAATCCTATACTTCATTCAAAAACTAAACACATCCCAATCAAGTACCACTTCCTAAGAGAACAAGTAGCACAGAAGGTAGTGAAGTTGGAATATGTGCCAACAAAAGAACAAACAATAGATATATTCACAAAACCTCTTACTAGAGAGCCATTCGAATATCTGAGAGACAAACTAGGGGTAGTGTCTTCAGATGCTACTCTCTGACAGAAAAATAAGGCTTCATTCTAGGGGGGTAACAGAAATGAAGACATCATTCGAGGGGGAGATTAGTCAACAAAGAGAGTCACAAAAGAGCCAGAGCAACTAAGCAGAGCACAAAATAGGTCCTCAAGATCAGAGTAACATGGACAAGATTTAAAAGCACACCGGGAAATGAGCAACCCTTTGCCATTGATGTCAAAGGGGGAGGAAAAGCAAGCAACAGAAGAAAGGGTCCTAAAAGGAAAGCACAGGAAGTGTATTGTCATTAATGCCAAAGGGGGATACTGTTGGAAATGTTGTTATTGATGGAAAAGGAGATGGCAAAGGAGACAGCATAGAAGCAGAGAGAGAAAAAGAGGCAGAAAGATGTAAAGAGGGTCGAGCAGCAGTAAAATAAGCAAGGTAGTAAAAGAAGAGGATGCAGAGACAGAGTACAGTGAAACAGTGAAACATTCATGCACAAGACAGAGGGTGTAGAGACAGAGAATACAGAGGAAATGAAACCGTCGAGCAACAGAGAAAGGTTGCAGAAAGTTCAGTGATACAAAGACAGAGAATACATAGGCAGAGCCATTAACAAATCCATTATGAAATGAAAACAGAGGATGTGGAACCATGTAAAATGAGTAGAACCGAAAGGCAGAAGGAATAAATTGATAAATATACGCTTTAGTTATAATGCAGGGTTAATGCACAATCTGTATATTTAAATGAAGAATGGAGGTTAAATAAAAAATTGAAGCGAAATTATGAGAACTGGAACCTGGAGTCAAGAGAGGAACCTTGAATAAACAGTGAAACCAGAGTTTTGGAACCAGCATTATCGTGTGTGTTTGGGAGTGGTAAGTGGATTTCGCTTTTTGAACGTGATCTATGTCACTGATGGACACGTGTCTTTGGAAGGTATTTGAATACCACTTACATCGCGTAAATTTTGTGTGCTAACCCTCGACCCAAAGAAAAATGCGATATTTCACGTCGTCCGTCGGATGGGGGTCCAAAGCTCAATTGGAGTACGAGAGTATATTGACCGTTCGATCAAAAGAGGAGTTGTGGGGAAGAGAACTGAGACTCTGTGACCTACAATCATTGCTGTGGGGCCAAATATTATTTGAAGTTCAGTGTATTATGTGTATTACAAAAGTTAATAAACAGGCGGAAGGTAAGTTACATGCCCGTGAATGCAATACATTATGAGGTGTTGGGTTAATGTTATAAGCCATGGTTGGAAGATTATAAACGCTTGCGTGTTTAATTAAGGGCATAAAATCCATTGTTATAACATTATGTGATAAGGTCAGGAGTATGAAAGTGTTTTATTATTTCATGTTCAAACCTTACAGAGCGGGTTAAGAAGGGTGTGCATCGGGTTAACACACTTGATATAATAAACAAAGGAAATGGTTTAATATGATATGAGCATTGTATTAAAGGGGACCAATATTGTAATACAAGGCATATAATACATTGTATATGTGGCAGTGGGCCCAGTTGAACTGTTGCGTTAACGGTTAGTGATTAACCATTGGAGAAAATGCTGAATGGTTGATATGTTTATATATATATTAATTGTGGACCTCGACTATGTTGCGGATTAACGAAGAGGTAACCCAAACTTTAGACAGTGCATTATATTATTATAAACAAGGCGAGTTAAAATAACTCTGGAGCCCGAAAGGTTATATAACTACACATATTAGTGTTGGGTTTAAGTCTGAGTCAAAGATTTAATATAATGTTGACGGAGGATATTATATGTGTAGTGTGGGACCCCATGTAAAACGGAAGAGTACAATGCATGTTTATTCTGAGAATCTTAACCCAAGCTGAATGATATATAAAAGCTGAAGCGGAAAAATATATATATGTGTAGTGCTTTATATACAAGGGACTAAGGTTACAGTATATAGAACATGTATTATATTCTTGTGCGCGATATCAAAAGAACAAAAGGTCCTTTTGTTCAGGTTTAAAACAAACGATGTATTATAAGGTGGGACCCTCACGAATCGCATCAGAGAAAATTATTGCAGCGGAACATGTAATAAAAGTTTCGATTGCGATTGTGGACCCGATATGTTATAAATGGTGACTCATATTTGTTTGAGTTCTGGCTTAAATGCATCGGAGTGATTCATCGCATCGGAGGTGAAAGAGTGACGAACAGATTGAAAGTTCCGATTGCGATTGAGTGATTGGATGAAAGCCGTCGGATTTGTTGAAGGATGGATGACGAATATGAATCAGTTGATTATATGGTGGGGCCTTTGCTAATCGCATTGGCGGAAATAAAATGACCAAGTCACAAGAGCATTGTGAATGTTGCGATTGCGATTGAAATAAATAAGGCGGAGTACAGCTGGTATGTGGGCTCCATTCAAAAGAAAAGACTAATACAGGTTTGCTCCAAGTTCTTTAAACCAAAGCTGAAGAGGAAAAGAAAGCAAAGCGGCATATATATATATAAAACAATATATACATATGTGAATAGTGAATCAACGCATCGGATGAAAGGAGTAGTGGCACAATACCATTGAAAGTTTTGATTGCGATCATCACATCAGAACCACCACAAAGGAAGCCATCGCATCGGAACAAGCCAACACAGCGGAAATCTGGAGAAGGCTCATCGCATCGGACCATAAGAAAAATTCAGATGGTAGACCCGAAAGGGCATTTTATGTATTAAGGGGTCTTTTATTATTGCTCCAAGAGTTGATTTGCATTGCATAAAAGGGAAGTTTATATGATAAAAATGCCTTATTACTACACTGAGAGTTGATTTGTGTTATACAAAAAGCGCAGTTAAATATATGCAGGAGTTACGCAATAGCAGTGAATAGAAAAGCATATAGAGAGGAAAAAGACAAAGACAACTTCAGAGAATACAACACGCAGTGATCCAAAAGGCTAAATGGGTTGAGCTGGAATTCTCATTGTAACTAAATGTAAATGTTTTAATTGGTTTATATTGTTTGTGATGCACTGGCAAGTCTCCATAGGAAACAAAACTCCACTATAAAACTGAAAGTTGTACAAATTGATGTAATTTTCTGAATGAGCTAGATAAAGAAGTGAGGAGGTAGAAGGTGAAGAGTTAGGGCTATTCACTTTAAATTCCCTGTGGAATACGAACAGTTATGAGGAAAACTATATAAAGGATATCACAGTGATATGCATAAAGAGGGTCAGAGAATGCAGAGTATGAAGAATTGAGGAAGAGGATATAAGAAGAAGGAGGAGCACAAAGGGATGCTACAGAACAGAGCTGATATCCAAGGTAAATCAGCAAATGTTTTCTTTTGATAGAATGAGGAAGTTGGAGCTTCCCTATCAAGTTGAAGCTTGATAGATGTCAGTTGTAGCTGACTGATGTTGGAGCCTCCTGTAGGTTGGTGCTTGCAAAAAATTAGTGGTGAGAGGGAGTTGGAGCTTGCCTTTGCATCACAACATTAATAAGATGTGCTTTTCTCCCTTTATGGGTTTCCACTTATATCTTATGTCTCTGTGTGTGTTGCCTATGTGCTGATATGTTCTATCCAATCTGCTTAATACTTGTTGCTTTCATAATAAGTTTGGTGCCACATTATCTTAATATTTGTTGCTACATATTAAAGACTGTTCACATATAAAGTTGATTATAAAATTAGGTTGTAAATAAGCATGATGAAATTTTTTAAAAAGCTCATGAATGTGTTAAACTGATTCACCCCCCCCACCTCCCCCCGCCCCTCTCAGTTTAACTAAGGACTCAACAATAAGATCTATTCCTTGGGCACCTGAAATCACTTTCTGATTCCATCAAGTTCACAATGGAAGTGGAGGTGGATGGTTGCATCCCTTTCCTTGATAATCTTCTCTCAAGGAAAGAAGGCGGTTCCATTTCTCACCAAGTTTTTTGCAAGAAGACTCACATGGAACAATACCTTCATGATGGGTCCCATCATTTTCCTGCACAAAAATTTGGTGTACTGTGTACTCTTTCGACTCGTGCTCTTATAATCTCTGACGAAAACTCATTGGAATAAGAGAAATCCCATCTTCTTGACGTCTTTTAAAATAATGGTTACAGTATATCTCAAGGTCTTAAAGCCTTTCAGAAGGCATATAAAGGGTTGAGTGGAAAATCTACTCAGGTGGATCCTATTTCGAAGGTCCATCTCCCATTTATCCAGGCAATAATGGAAAAAATTGCCCATGTCCTTAGGAGAAATAATATCTCTGCTTCTTTCAAACCTCTCTACACTATTAGAAATTCCCTTAGCTTGATTAAGGAACCTATCGACCCTAAGGTCATGAAAGGAGTTTACATGATTCTTGTTCCTGTGGAACTCCATATATTGGATAAACAGGTAGTTTCATTAGGCAAAGAATCCCATAGCATGCTGCAGATATTAGACACAATCGTTCTTGTACCTCAACTCTTGTTGAACATGTCGAAAAATCATGCCACCATGTTTTTATTGAAGATTCCAAAGTCGTTGCCAAGATACATCACTTCCACCATAGGAAATTAAGGGAGGCAATTGAAATTGAGCAACATGCTAAGAATCTCAACTGTGATGATGGTTGGAAATTAATTAAAAGTTGGACCCCAGCTCTTACGAGGCAATTTTGTTTGTTTTTATTTATGTTTTAGTTTTATTATTTTTATATTCTTAATTAATTATTTAATTTAATGATTTATTTTTATCTTGTTGATTAATTAATTTTATTCTTCCTTATTTTTATTTATTTATTATTTATTTTATTTTTTATTATTTTATTATTATTTTTTTACTTACATAGGTACTTTTTATTTCTTTTATGTTATTTTCATTTTTAGTTATACATTTTTAAATTTGATTAATTAATTAATTATTTTATGGATTTATTTTATATTTTTATTTAATTTATTTATCTTATTTTTCTTTATTTTCTTTATCTATTTTATTTATTTATAATATAAAAATTTACCCCTCCCCATTACCTATTATATTTATTTACATAATAATTAACATACCCCTTAATTAAATTTTAATTTACTTAATTAATTTATTTTTTAACTCTATTTATTTATTTAATTAATTTAGTCTATCAAAAGAACTTAATCTTTGATAGAAATAAAAATGATCTCTTTCTAAATGAATTAAAAACTAATTTTCTTCCTTTATCTAGTATAGACAACATAGATGACCTTTATCATAATTTTACTACAACCCTCTCATATTCTATTAACAAGTTCTCAATTGAAGTCTCAAGTAATAAAATAAATAGCAAAACCAACCCATGGTATGACAAATATTGTAAAAGTGCAAGGAGAGCAATTAAGGAAGTTGTTGATGAATCTCTCGAAATTGACAAGATAAAAATCTACAAAGCCCTAACTAAAAGAGAAAAAGGCAATATATTCGTAAAAGACAAGAGAATCTCTTACACCTCTCTAAGGTGGCTCCTAAGAAAGTCTGGAGGTAGATTCTAACTAGGAAAACTAAAGATAATAATAAAAAAAATTTACACCACTGGAATTCCTATCTTAAAAAGTTTTATGAATCTCCAAATGCCAGGGATTTTGAAACCTTACTGACAACGAAAGAATTTTTCTCATTAGAAGACATTGATTTTGGGGTTAAACGCCTGGAAAATGGGAAAGCTAAAGACATTGAAGGTTACTAGGTGGAAATCTTAAAAATTGGAGGTCTTGTTCTCATCCCCCACATCCACAAGCTTTTCAACCAAACGGTCAAGCAAGGGTTCCCTAAACCTTGGACTCAGAGCCTCATTATCCCTATTTTTAAAAGTGGGGATACAAATAACCCCTCTAATTATCAGACAATTATGATCAGCCCTCTCTTAGCCAAGTTATATGGTATTATTTTGGAAAAGAAGTTGAGCATTTGGCTTGAAAGTGAAGGTAAGAGGGCTAAAGGCCAAGTGGGTTTTAGAAGGTAGCGCTCAACAACAGACCACCTTGTTACGCTTAGGATCATTGTGGAGGAATTCCGCAATGATAAATCCAATCTCTTATGTTGCTTTGTGGACTTTAGAAAGGCTTTCGATACGGTTCCTAGAAACAACCTATGGAATATATTAGAAGAGCTAAATGTTCCTTTCGAACTAAGAGTGGCCGCTATAAGGTTATACGAGAATGTAATTGCCAAGTTAAAGAGCAATGAGGGGTGGTCGAAAGATATTAAATGTAATATAAGAGTTAAACAAGGTTGCCCCCTCTCCCTGACCCTATTTTGAATTTACATCGATAAGCTAGAAGACTGTTTAGAGGAAGCAGGATGTGCTGGCACAATCTTAGCTGGGATAGTCATCATCCTTCTTCTCTATGCTGACGATATTGTTCTTCTTGCAAGGTGCGCATCTGATCTTGATAAGCAACTTAGACTTCTTAAGGATTTCCGCTCTACCATGGCTATGTGTGTTAACACTGACAAAACAAAAGTTATGATTATCAAATCCAAGAAGGACACTTACGCTAATTTTATGTATGACAATAGTAACTTGGAGGAAGTGTCTTCTTACAAGTACCTACGAATTGATATTCATCACAACCTCAACTGGAACTATAACATTCAGAAAAGGATTAATGGGGGGTGGAAAGCTTATTTTGGTCTTGAAAATAATTGTAAAACGACAAACCTCATAATGTGGGATAGAAAGAAGTTCCTCTTTGAAGCTTTAGTCACTCATGTTATCTTATATGGATGTGAGGTTTGGGGTTGCAGCATCTCTAGAGAATCCTAGAGAAATATTGAGCAAATCTAGAAGCGTTTAATAACTTATAACCTGAAAATTAAAAGCAATACACCCTATCATATTCTCCTTATAGAAGTGGTTCTTTCCCCTATCAAGAGCCTAGCTATGACTAGGCTTCTGTTGTACAAGCACAAGCTCAATAGCATAGGAGACTATAGACTTCCTAAGCTAGCTTTAAATTCCAGCCAAAACCACCTAGGGCTTAAACAAGGTTGGTATAAAGACAACAGGGCCTGGTTAAACCATTGGGAGATTGACAAGAATGTTGCATTGCAAAACATTAATAACATTAAAAAAATTGTTACTTCTAAGTTCAAAGAAAAAATGTGGTGTGAGAAAGATCTAGCAGCTAAAAGAAAATTAAGATATTATAAGGAGGTCATCAACCCCACCCTAGAAGAACAAATGTATCTATCTGTTTTAACTAGCTCAAAGAAGAAAATTATATAGACAAGGTTAGAACGAACTCTCATGAGCTCCATAGTGAAACAAGTCATTGGATAGTTCCTAAAACACCATGGATGGAAAGGATCTGCCATCTCTGTGAGAATATGAACATCGAGGATGGAAATCACTTGCTCTTAGAGTGCCCCGCATACAACCACATTAGAGCTCAATTTCATAACCTTTTCTGCAATACTGTCCTTCCTAGCCTTTTAAGATGTCAAAATTATAATGAGCTTGCGAGGCTTCTCTCCAAGCTTTTTGAGCATAGGAATAAAACCTTAAATCAAACTAAATAACTCTTTTCTTTACGTCCGATAGACCAAAGATTGTCTCAGTGGACGTTAACCACCACCATCATCATCATCATCATTAAATTAAAAATTTACCCCCCTTTTACCTACTTAGGTAATGTTGGTTATGTTTTATATTTTTATATATAATTAATTAACTTATTAATTTATTGTTATTTTTAATATAATTAGTTATTTAATTAATTATATGGTTATCTTATTTTAAATTTTAAATTCTTCCCCCTCCCTATCACCTATTTTTAAATAATTAATATATAAACACCTCTTTTTAATAAAATTCCCTCTTAATTAACTAATTTATTATTTTATTTGACTTAATTAACAAAATTTTTAACTAACTATCTATCTAACAACTAGTTCTTAACAACTAGTCTTAATGGCTAGTTCTTAACAACTAGTTCTCAATGGCTATTATCGAGCAATGATGCATCTCCACTATCACCTTGTTCTAGGATGAACCACATTACCTGGTTCAAAGAGTTAACCTAACCCTAACGATGTTATTAATCTGAAATACATTTATCTATCTACACTATGGATCACAAAAATCTTAAATGAAACATAATAATATCTTTTAATCAACACAATCACTTTGAAATATCAATTCATTTAATTTAATAAATTAATTTTTAATATTTTTATGATTTAATAAATAAAATTATAAGCAAAATTTCTTATAACTAATTTAACTGGAATAAATAAATTATAATAAAAAAATTAATGAAGTTTATATTTTAAAACAAATGTATTTTAAATAACCTTTAAAATATAAAAATAAAAATAAATATTAGATTATTAAATTATATTTTATTAAAATAATAAATTATTTTAATTAATCTTATATATTCAGTTTTCTAATTATATTTCCATATAACACATAAAATATATGCAACTCTATTCCTATCCGAGCAACAAATACTAAAATTAGATTTATTAAATAAAAAAGCTCTAATCATTTAGATATCTAATTTTGTTACATATAATGTATATTCTGATTAAGCTACTACAGTCCATGTTAATCCACATAATTACATTAATACTGCATTATCTAACATCCATGTTCTTATTATTCAAACTTCTGCTTATACCTTTTACAACTTAAATAGATTTCCAAAATGACATCACAGAAAACTTCTCGTTATACCTCTAAAAACTTAAATAGATTTCCAAAACGACATCACATAAAACTGTATTAGCAAACTCCTATATCGTTTGACATTCCAACCCTGCAATGGACCCTAGATTACGTACACTCTGTTCCCATATTACGTTCTACCACACCACATCAACTCTAAATATTCAAATAAACTCTCTTCCCCCATTTACATTTTTATAACACCACCACACTTACATTTTTATAACACCACCACACTAGGCCTAGACTAAAAATACTAAATATTCAAGTAAACTCTATCCCATATTACATTTTTATCACACCGCACTACATTTCACCCATAGAATAGATTTGATCACACCACATTACATCTATATAAACCCTGAAAACGAGAAAAAAAATTTACACCAAAAGGGGACCATCCTGCAGCTTTATTCATAACCTAAAACGTGCAGGAGATGCTATTTCGAGGATGATCGACGCAATTTTCTTTCATCTGACAATGCCCTCGCAAACCTGCCAAATCGTTTTCTTTAATACCATGCTTCAAACCAGAGTAACTTCAATATTAAATATATTATAGACTATCAGTCCTTTGCTCAAACGAGCTGGTTCTTCTGATAAAATATAATCTAGATAATTACCTGGTTAATGCATCTCTGTTCGTGCCTTCCTTCGACAGTGGCTCAAACACACCGGTTTCTATATTCACTCTTGAAACTGGACTATCTAAAAGCTCTTTGCCTTTATGTACTAGGTCATGCAGATTCTTCTCCGTTGACAGATCGGTTGAGCTTACATCTCCGGATAACTTGGTCTGGACTCTTAGATAGTTCTGAGCTGATTTAAAGGCTTCAAACATGTAATATCCCCTTTCTTGATCCCGTCAAAGTGGATAGAATTGACCCATGGTATTAACCCATGGTATTGACCCATGGCATTTCTTGATGGTATTTTCTCATGGTATTGACCCATGGTATTGACCCGTGGTATCTTTTGTTGGTATTGACCCATCAAGCCTATAAAAGGGGAGAGAAGCTAGGCATTTAGGGCATTCTGGATTATTTATCTTATTATGTTTGGGTTGAGAACATGGTCTGGCCAGTTCTTTTATTGATTCCAGGACGAAAACCCCGTGGTAATATTTATGTGGTGAATCCATTCAGGATTCACAATTGAGCTTCAATTTCTTATGTTTGTTGTGTTGTATGATGTGTTGATTTATTTAGAATTTTGATATTTGGGATATTACAGTGGTATCAGAGCTGTGCATCCTGCCAGCCTGAGAATTTTACGCAAGGAACTTCGGTGAAATTTATTTTTCACCCTAGCCAGTATTTCTCACTTCGGTGATATTTATCACCCTAGTTTGATTTTTATTTTGCAGTAAATTATTTTATTGGGAGATATAAGTCAAGGGAAAATCATTTATATGTTTGTGGGTTAAATTTGTGAAAATTTTTGAAAGCGTGATTGACAAAATCTTCCTATGAAAAATTAATATATTATTGTTTGGATATGGGAGAAGATGGACCGTCTTGAAGAAATTTTGAAAAACAACCAAAAAATTCTTGATTTACTAGTGAGGTTATATGGTCCTTTAAGTAGCCATATCTCTATAGACCAAAATGATAATCAAAGCAATAACGAATCTGCAGCAAGAATAAACTGAGGAGTAGAGGACTATGCTTTATCTGCAAGGGACCTTGGGCTCTTAACCATTCTTGTCCAGGTGATAAGAAGAAGGAAACAAAAATAGAACAAGAGGAGATTACTTCAAATCATGGGAAATATTTTGTAAATGGGTCTATTGATCTTCAGGATGGTGAGCAACATCGTGACATTATTCAGGGAGGCTTGGAGGACAACAAACATTTGGAAGTGCATCTGGAAATTCTACCTAATGCCATTGATGAGGTTGATTCCTATACAATGGAGTTCGTAGATCCCCAAGGGAATATCCATGAAGAATATGAACAATCAAGTATAGATAAAATTCCACCAATGCATCTATGTTCGATAGTTGAAAGGGATGAACATATTGCCTCCACAGATGAAGGAGACTTGGGAGATTTGAGTGAGGATCCAGCCATAGTGAACCAGCATGATGAGTATGATCACGAGGAGCAACATGAGAAACATAATGTGCAAAATGGACCATTTCTAGAGAATTGGTCAAAGGCTCAAGTTGAAGATGTGGTCATTGGGCATCGAGTGCAAACAGATACAGAGACAGTCAGCACGGCACTAGAATTGCCAGTAGAAGACTTTCGAGAAAAGATCAAGCATTTCAAGACAGATCTTATGTTGTTGAAGCAGAAAGTCTGGACAGTCCGAGACATTGCCTTACAAGAGAACAGAAAAATTGAGGAACTCATAGGGGTATGTGCCGAATCAAAGACCAAGTTGTCTAGTGTTGAAGAACGACTCAAATCCATCATAAGGCAGCAAGAGGAGTATGATTGGGAGTTCCAGAGCAGCCCTCTACAGGAATACATAGATAAAGCTTGCAACATCAACAACCCACCTTTATACATTGGGAAGAGAAGGGAAGAGTTCTCCAACTGCATCAAGTTGGGTAACCAAGTAGAGAAGCATGAATTGAGCATCGAACAACATCAACATAGTAGATTTGCAAATATTCATCCCTCCCCAAGTCTGGATTGGCGAGAGATTATGAGTTGGTATTCTATCGATAGATTGATTCTTTGGAGGATACTCACAGCCGAGGGCATATTGCAGCTTGGGCCCTTTGGTGCGGACAACCATGGAGGGTTAAAATGGTACCATAACCCACAGGTCCCAGGATTTAGGTGGCATTGGGATTCAGGAGAATCCATTGGGGAAATGATTGGCCAAAGGATTGTTTGGGATCCAGGTAGATCTATTCTGGGAAGGATTGGTCAAAGGATTGTTTGGGATCCAGGTATTGAAGGATCCATTCAGGACCATTCAAAATGGAGGGCACATCAGATTGTATGGGATCCTGGTATCCATGTACAAATGCTTCTGTTATGGATAGAAGTGGATCGCTTGAGGACAAGCAATCTTTGGGTGGGAGGATTTGTAATATCCCCTTTCTTGATCCCATCAAAGTGGATAGAATTGACCCATGGTATTAACCCATGGTATTGACCCATGGCATTTCTTGATGGTATTTTCCCATGGTATTGACCCATGGTATTGACCCGTGGTATCTTTTGTTGGTATTGACCCATCAAGCCTATAAAAGGGGAGAGAAGCTAGGCATTTAGGGCATTCTGGATTATTTATCTTATTATGTTTGGGTTGAGAACATGGTCTGCCAGTTCTTTTATTGATCCCGGGACGAAAACCCCGTGGTAATATTTATGTGGTGAATCCATTCAGGATTCACAATTGAACTTCAATTTCTTATGTTTTTTGTGTTGTGTGATGTGTTGATTTATTTAGAATTTTGATATTTGGGATATTACAAAACACCAAATAGGCATGAATGTCCACCATATCTGCACTTGACTCCCTAAACATGTCAATTATTGGTGTTTTACAGTTATTGTGTAACCACCCAAGCAATCCCCATTTTGCAGCCTCAGCAGCGGTGTAACTAGCTGTTTTCTGTCCAAGTGAAAGCACCAGAAACTTGCTAGTGTCCTGTTTAAAACGGAGAGTGGGTGATTATGAGATTAAATTGTTTATTTTAGTTTATTTAGCTAAATTAATTTATCAAATTCTAAAATATTTTCAAAATTTAAAAATACAATTGAATTAAATTCAATACAAAACAATGAAAACTTAGCTAAATTAATCAAACTTATAAAAATATAAATCTATTTATAACTCAACTTCACCTGAGTTTTTGTCGATGGGATCAGAAAATTTGGATTTTCTATAAGAGCTTGTTTTGTCACCTGGTTTATCGCAAGTAATGTCTGCACCACAATTTTAGAGAAGACTGGATTATGTAACTTTCGGTACGAAAGGCGCTAGTGGCATCCAAAATTCCAGTTGCACTCATATGTGTCAGCATGTCACCAATTAACAGATAGCGACGAAAGAATATATTAAAGGAACCTTACAGGATTGTTAGCTGCAACTCCCCCGTCTATGAGATTGAAACTTCGGGTACCGCCAGTGGAATTTTTTGTCTCGAAGTAGTGAGCGGGAAGATATGTTGGAGCTGCTGACGTTCCAATGCAGACATCGTACAAAAATGCATCGTACAACTCATTTTGTTTGGCCTGAAACAGATTTAGTAGATGTAACTGAGATTGGAAATAATCTTCAATCTTCTTCATTTGAAAGAACGCTCCGTAGATTCATAAAATCTTACCGCGAAAGTTGAGAATATGGCAGGTTCCTCTGCTTTGATGTCATATGTGGGAATCACCACGTTTGTTAGCGTCTGGTGTAACCGTATGTTCCCCAGATATTTTTTCATGAGCTTGTGCAGGTAATCCCCAGAATATTTTGGCCCCGTGATATCCCGTGCCAATGTCACTATATCACTGTCAATAACTCATTTTCAATTTCACTAAGAGAATAGGCTATCTCATTATCTTACTCAACCACCTCATTTTATTTTGATGGTAGATTTCAAAAATATTTTGAAATTTGATTAATAGGAAGACCAACAAACATTCATGTTTCATGTCCCTTAGAGTTAAAAATATTGGGAAAATCAATGATCAAGTGAACTTCAGTTTATATGAACATAGTTGTTGTTTGGTATTACTAGATTGACTCTCAATAATTTATTTTCAATTTCATTTACATATTTCTATTGCAGATATTGAAAGTATTCTGAAATTTAATAGATAGGAGCCAGATAGGAGCCAGATCAAACAATTGACTTAATTCTTCTTTATTAAATTTTTAAATATTTAGAAATTCCACAATCAAGTTAATTTCACCTTATATGAATATAGTTATTATTTGTTACAGAAAATACAATAGTAAAATAAGCTGGTAGACTAATTATCAATAACTAATTTTCAATTTCACTCATATGAATAGGGCATTGTTGTTGTTATCTATCGATTACAAATTTTGAGAATATTGATGACACAAACCAGATCAAACAATTAGCTTTTTTCCAGTCTTTCATATATTATTTCACTAGATTTTGCATATACTCTGATTCTTGGATATTTACCACACTTCTAAATGATAAGTCACTTATTCAATTCCCCACCCTTATTGATATTATTCTTAAACATAACTTAAAAAAATATAAATTCATAAAATCCTAGCGAAACAATTGAATGAGTTCATTCGATCATAGCTGTTGTCTAGTTTGTTACATAAAATGTAATAGAAAAGTAAACTGCTAGACTCACATCGTCGGTGGAAAAATAGAAGGTAAGTGCTCTAAATAAAAATTAGTAAATATCCTTTGCAGCAAATAGTGGACGATTGTTTTCATTTGGAGCAGATAACATGGCAGTCACCAACCCTCCAGTGCTGGTTCCTGCCATAACGTCGAAATAATCAGCTATGCGAACGTCCGGACCGTCGAGCTCCTGTCACAAATTGGGCATCACTCAGTTCTGCACAGTTAATATACAGTATCCTTGGTTATTAATTGTAGAATAGAATAGAGTAAAACAATACCTGAAGTGCTTTCTCGAGAAATTCTAGGATCGCTGCAGGGATAATTCCACGGACGCCTCCTCCATCGATGCTCAGAATGGTTACCTTATCTCCAAACGTTGGTGGCAGATTTCCGCACGTAATAGCCATGGATGATGCTAGATGATTCAGAAATATGATTCAGAAAAGCACTGGCAGAATTTTTCAAGGTCCACAAGCGATGAGTGAATCAACGAATTAAAATGAGATATGTTCGAGTGGAGAAGAGTAAATTTATAAAGATCCAAAAGCAATGATAAGTGACACTTATGCAGAGTTAATATTTAGATCGTGTCCGCGTTATCAATTAAAATAAAATAAATGGAAAAATGGGGTGCTGGACAATTCATCTTGATTTGACAAATTATATTTAGATCGTGTCCGCGTTATCAATTAAAATAAAATAAATGGAAAAATGGGGTGCTGGACAATTCATCTTGATTTGACAAATTACTTTTAATCTCGCCTGTAGGTTTAGGGAATATTTTCATTTGACTCGTTCTTTATGAAAAGTTGGCAAAACAGTTAATGGAAAAGAGCGATTGATGCTGAGATTTTATTTAATCTGGCGCGTATGTTTAGGGTATATTTTCGTTTCACTCGTTTATTATGAGAAGTTGGCAAAACAGTTAATTGAAAAGAGTGATTGATACTGAGATTTTATCAATTTATTTATTAGACAGTTTAAAGTTATAAAATAAAAGTATAATAATTAAATTTGGAATTTTAAAGTGAAATTAAAAAATAAAAATAAAAATGTTTAATTTAAAAAATATAATTTAAATAAAACATTATTTGTTAAATTTAGTAAATGAATAAAAAAATAATTTAGATTATTGGGTAGTTGAGGACAACTATTGTTAATATATCTATTTTATAATTTTAAAAATATTTTTTTTATAAATTTTATATATATGTTAAATTATGAAATCTTAGAAATTAATATAAAAGTTTAAACATTCTCATAAATTCAATATTTTCATGAACATCATTTATGGATGCATTTTGAACCTCCCCAAATTCAAGTTAAATATGGAAATCATGTTTTATAGAGTATAATTCGTAAGGCATAAATTTTAATATAATAAAAATTATGTTTCTTTCTCCACACTTTTTTTTTAAAGGAATCTCACTTTCATTGATAAATATTTTTCCAAGCATTAAACTAAAAAATGTATGTCTCTTTTACCTTAGGGTCGGAATGAGGCAAGGGAAAAAAGAGTTATAAGGTAGTTTTCAAATATTTGCAAAAAATAGAATGTAAAAAATAAGTATATAATTAAAAAAATGAGAACAATCATTTTATAAAAAATGAGAATTTGATAATGCTATAAATTGAATGAACATAATAACAATTTTCATTACAATGTTAGTTTTGAGCAAGTTTATATCTAATTTTAATCAAAAACACCTTACTAGAAAATTTCATCAAAATCAATAGATTTATTTTTGACATAGTCATTAAATAATCTATATCAAATAAACAAAAACTATGCATTTTATTTATGATCAAATTTGCTAAACT
This sequence comes from Pinus albicaulis, assembly GCA_034641835.2. NCBI lineage: Eukaryota > Viridiplantae > Streptophyta > Pinopsida > Pinales > Pinaceae > Pinus > Pinus albicaulis. Next base: position 872,343,477 of record CM076583.1, on the reverse strand, counting down.
TTTTCAATATTGATTAATTGCTAAAACATTATATTGAATTTCTAATTATGTGTTTGTTTTCATTATCTATTATAGTATTGGAGATGACATGAGTTGCATATTAATATGTAAAAGTGATAATTATATTAGATACCAAAGTTATAACTATATATTGAAATTTAATTTCTAAATATATAGCATTATCAATGAAATAAAATAACTATAAACCAATCTTTTAGATATTCTTAGCCATATGAAATATGAAAACATGAAAAAAAAATGAGATTTATCAAAGAATTTAAATCTCACTTGTAAATTTTTAGTGTAACTATAATTTATATCCTTATCATATAAATTTATTTTAATAAATTAGAATAGAGTGAAAAAATAATATATAAAAATACTAAATAAAATGATATAATAGTGAGTATGAAGGGAAAATATAACCAAACAAGTTTGAAACTATAAAATATGTAAATTAAATGTAATGCTATTTCTAATGTAAATAAAAATTGCAAATATTTATTATATATTTTTTATAAGAATTAAAATATTTTATTATATAATTTTAAATTAAAAAAATTTATTGTACAATTTCAAATAAATATTCACAAATAATATGTTTAAGATTATAATTTTCCAAAAAAATAAATTTTCAACTTTAAACTTTTCAATTTTTACTGTATATAAAAATTTGTTTTTGAAAATTTATATTAAATAGTAAATAAACCATATGAAAAGTTAAAGTAAATAGAAAATGCATGATGCTTATATGTGGAACTTTCCCTCTGTTCGTTAAACATAAGTATTTACGTATAATTATTGAGATGGTGTAACACACACGATGATGGAAAAATAATTGTATTTGGAATTTTATATTGTGTTTCACCCTATAGTCAAAGATAATTATTTACATGTAAGTATCGAGATGTTATAGAGCCCATGATGATGGATAAAAATTTGTATTTGGAAATTTATATTAGGTAACAAATAGACATTGTGAAATGTGAAAGTAATTAGAAGATGTATATTGATAGTTGTATGATGTGAAACTTTCAGTCATTTATTGATAGTGGATTAAAATTTATATAAGCAAATTTATATTGAGTAGCAAATAGAACATGTTAAATAGAAAATGTATAATTATATGTTGAAAAATCACTCTCCATCCCATCTCCAGAGATAGTTATTGATATGTTTAGCACACATGATAAGGTTATGCTCACATTGGTTTTCTACGAGGAGCTTTTCCTCTTGACAAATTCCAGCGTGGTTGGTTGGATATTCCGAGGGACGTTTTAGCATGTTATGTCACGTGAATAGGAAATATAGAAAATTGAAAATGTAAGGCAAATGATATATCCAATGTATTAGCTAATTTTGCTGTGTGGAAGTTCCCCTTTATTCATTAAACAATGGTCGGATAATCCCAGGAACATCTTAACAGCTTCCCCTGTAGATAAGTTCGAGGGAAAGAAGCGAATATAATGCCAAGGAAGTTGTACTACACAAAATATGTTACAACTCCAAATCGATAAGATGTAATTACGTGAGAGTTTCCAGGACGGTTGGTGGGATGATCCCACATAACATATTATGATCGAATCGATAAGATGTAATTTACGCAAGAATTTACAGGGCAGTTGGTGGCATAATCCCAGTGACGACGTTGACATCTCACCCGTCTAGGAAATAAAAAATGAAGAAATTACGGAAAACGTGTATATATTTCGTCTCTTGATCTGCAGTCGTGGTTGGAAGTTTTGACCAGTCTCGGCTCTCTTGTGCTCACTTAGGCAATCAAAAATGAAGAAATTATGGAAAATGTTTGTGTTATGTGGTCACTTATGCCTCTGTAGTAATCTTGTTCTTGACAATTGAAGTACTTCTCTTGAAAATATTGCTATTAACAATTGAAGGAACGAGTACAAATGTGCCCTCTTTAGCCTAGACTATGCATGCACAAGGGTACGATGTGCCCTCCATCTCGCGATCTGGCCAATGAATTTCATATGTGCGAGGCCGCTCATACTCTCCACGATACGTCTTCTGGCACGTCTCTCTGCCACGCTGTTGCATCACAAGAGAGACTTCCATAATAAACAGGTTTTAATCCTTCACTCCTTTGGCACCTAGTGCAGTTTAACTAGAACGAGTAAATATCGGATTACGTGGCTAAAGGAGCATATATCAGGTTATATATGTAAGGACAAGAGCATATTTATTGGTACACATATTTTCTGGCACGTAACTTAGTCCTTCCAATTTTTTCTCTTTTCTTTCACATGATCATCGTTGCCAAGTTCAGATAATTTATAACGTGCATCGTAAAGGAACAGATTTGCTAGAAATATCGCACTTCATAAAGGTCTTTGAGATCCATCATGATTCGTTGAAGCAGGTCTGGATAGTGAGTGTTGAGCGTTTTAACTCGTTCATTTTTTTTGTTTTTAACCAGATCCCTCGGTTAATAATATTCATCCCACTACGCACTATCAATGGCAATATATGCTTATAGATACGTAGTTGAATGAGCTATTTTTTGGGTTCTCGTTCTTCCCACGAATATCAAATCAAGTAAATTTGGTTTTCTTAATTTGAATTCCACACTGTTTACAGGAGAAAGAAAGAGAGTATTATTAATAATGAATTCATTTAGGTTAGCTTTCATGGTGTTTATGGCTAGTTGAAGTGATTGAAGTCCATTTTGGGAATTCTTTGGTCATTTGTTACCAGGCACGTTCAATTCTTCTTGGATCCATCTGGTCAAGCTTTGTTTTAGGCTTTCCTTAAAGATACTATAAGAAGGAAAAAAATTAATGCACTCATGCTTTAAGAAAAGAAATAGTTAAAAAAATATATATATAAAAGTTGGATTAGGAAGCTTAATAAAAGATGCACCACAAGTTATTTGGGATCAAACATCTTATTAGGATATGAAGAATTATAAGGTTAACTAGAAAATGTGGATAATAAACGTTATTGCACACACAAATGTGTGCTAAGCCTTTATTAAAAAATATAATGATACTCATATAACTACTACAACAACAACATTGTTTTAAGATGGAAAAAATATATTAATCATACAATCATCTTATTGAGCAACCAAAAACTATTTAGGGAGCTAATTATTTGGATAATATCTCTCAAATCAACTAGATATATGACATAAAAATTAGAAGTACAAACCTTGTGCTCAAGTGTAAGCATGGAGCACAACTCCAATACAAATAATAATAGGAGAAACTCCTCCACATATCCAAATATCTCCATACCTCCCAAATATATCTCTCTTGCCCCCCATAATGAATATATGTCTCTCGATATATTCCTATACACACATTAAACATGTGGCCTCTTTATCTTTTGAATAACCCTATTACATATTACACGTACATTTAGCGCTATATGTGCCCCCTCTTGGGTCATATCATGTACATTTAGCCCAATATAACCCCTCTTTGGGATCATAACATGAAGTCCAAATAATGATCAATAATACTAACAATCCCCAAACATAATAACACATAAGGCAAGTGGAAGTTATATAGTCCAACATTCCCTGCAACCCCCCAGCCCCCAACTCGAAATGGCTACTTTTCTTAATCTCCATCAGCTTAGGTCTTCATCAATATGTTATCCTTTGCAATATGTAGTCCACTATGAGCTCGAGAACCTCCTAAATAACAAAGTGAATGTCTTGTCCAATGTGGGATTTTCATCTTGTAACTATAAAAAATAAATATTTTGTGTGTTTAACTTAACATAAAATAATTTAAATCCGCCTGAATACATTGTTCACTACCATTTTATCCACTAGTTCTGTAGGAAACCCTTTTCACCTACATGGTTCACAACATGCTAAACACTCTTCCAATAATAACTGTCTTAAATGTCACATTTTGATATTATCCCATCTCACTTTTCCCTCTCACTACTACATAATGGGGGGTTTTAAGAAAATATTTAAGACAAATTTTGAGTAAATTGTCTTAAATATAGTCTTTAAGAAAGTGTCTCAAATTATTGTCTTTATAAATACAATATAGAATACAAGTATTATTGTCTTCTAAGAGAAAATGAATTTTTGTATCTCAATATACTATAGCTAAAATTAAAAACATATTGTCACTATAGATACAATATGTCTTTAATCCCATTTATTGTTTCTCTAGAGACAATAAAAAATTCTCTTTAGGAAAACAATATAGAATGTGAATATTTTTGTTTATTCAATGACTAATTCATGTTAGGGCACAATGGAATCGAACCACCAACCTCCTTCTTGCAAATCAGGTTCTCTTCCATTAGACAAGAACCTTTTAAATAAAATGTGAAAGGAATGAGATGATGTTTTATATCGATAATGTATCTCAATACAAAACTACCTCCCATCAATATGGAAATTCCATGCAAGTATTAGCTTTTTCGCTCTCCAAATCTGGAGGATTTCAAATCATCAACCTTAAGTGCACCCTAGAGGTTGTTGATAACAGTAGCTAAGGATTTTTTTCAATGTCATTTTTAATGATCAAATGGGATACCTCCCATGGATGGAATATTCTAATATTGTGATCATGTCTCTTGCATTTGCGATCTTCTTATCAACCAATAAAAGCTTCAATTTACCATAAATAAATATTCAATTCCAAACCCTCATAAGTAGAATGAAAAAATATAAAATGAAAACATAGATATTTAGCAACCCTATTCTAAGTGATGTTCACCTTTGTTTGTAATCATTAAATTAGCACTACCAATTTCACTAAAAAAAAAAGCAAATTGAGGCACAAAATATACAATTTCATACAAACCAACAGAACCCAAAAGAAACCTCGAGGGTGTATGATGTGCATACTGGTAAGATGGAAGTAACTAAGAAATAATTTCACAATTTCATGAGACTGAGGGTTAACCACCAGACATAATTTCTTGGAACCTTGATATAGCAAGGTTTTTACCTTGCTGGAACCTTGCAAAACACAAAGTTCCACCTAAATTTATGCCAAGTGTGTATACTAATGAAAGGTTGAGGGTTTTTTTATAAGGAAAAAAAATGAATAACAACACAACAAAGAAACAAGAATAAACTTATTTCACATCAATTGCCTTCCAATTCTCATACTCCACAAACATTTTCTTAGTGTTTGTCACAAGTATGGACAAATAACTGCGATAAAATTGAATTCCCTCCATGCCATAAAAAATATTCTATCCACTTTTCCCCTCTTCAAGTGTCACAACACCTTTCCTTCTAACTTTTCGCATTGCCTCTACTATAATGTTTTCTATTTCATGGTTATTCCCAATGCTCATTGAAGCAACATCTTGCAATTCACTCTCTGTAACCTGGAAAATAATATATATCACAAAGTGTTAACATTTGCAACCATTTACACATAAAAATATTCCAAACATACCAAATATTTTACAGGAAACTCCTCAACATGCTATCCTAGTGTAAGGTTGAAATGATATTTTTGCATCAACTATTTCCATAATAAAATTGCACCTCAACCATAAGACTAAAAAATACAAACATTGAACATATAACAATACCACACGAACAAATTTATTCCACAAGGTAAATAATATATGAAAAATGAAAAAGAATTTGCAACCAAAAATAACCTAGGAAACTAATTCATTCAATTAGATACAATGCCAAACTATCACAAAAATAGAAAGTGGGCCTAATCAAAATATGAGGATTTACCTCCTTTGAAAGTAAATTGAGTTCTAAAAGAAAGGCCTTTACCGCCATGTCAATGCCCCTATTAATTTTAATCGTATTTGCACCTGTCGCAACAACTTAAATGAAAAGGATTCATTTCAAATTCTTATTCAAATATTTAGGGTTCAACTTTTGTTTATTCGTTCCTTCCTAACAAGCTCATAAAAATTGAAAAAAGGATTAGAAATTTCAAGTACCTGATCAAAAATTTTTCATTCAAATAGCATCTTAAACTCATCAAATCCCAAACGAAAACTAAAAAAATAAACACCATAAAACGCTACAAAAATGAAAATATCTTAAACCAATACGAGTGACAAAAGAATAACTTTACATATTCACTGATTAAATCATGTGCAAGTACAAAATATGTGGTGGTTCAATTCCTACTAGATTATTTGTCTTTGTTGTAGCTAGTGTTACCAACTTGGCCCCAATATTTTGAACTAGGTCCTCTAACTCAACTTGCCAAGAAGAGGAAACCATGGAATTGAAATACATTTCATTAGATTGGAAATTACAATAGAACTTAACTTAGCCACAACTCTTTCTTTTCAAATCTTGTGAAAATATTTATTCATCACTCTCGTGTGACTACTCCACACCCAAGGTATGCCTCCGAGTAACAAATCTATTAGTTTTGACATTTCAGTTTTCAAAATCTACCTACCACATCGAAGACATTGAGGAAGGGGAAACTAATACAAGATTAAAAAGAGAACCGGAACACACATCTACAAATTACCTCATTTTTTACCAACACAACATTGTTAATAATTTTTGGAGAACCATAATTACTCTCCAAAACAACACTTATGCCCTTTGGTCTAAGGGTGACTCCAACAATATCAACAAGTTTTTTCACACATATCTGCAATACAATTAGAATATGATTTAAATAAGTGTGCAATTGAATGTTGGGTTATATGCCAAAAAAAAACCTCCATGAAAAATTAAAACCACACATTAACATCAAATATAAGTGGAAAAGGAAGGATCATTCACATTGAACTTTCATGTGCAGGTGACCTTCCTTTAAACAAACATTTTTCTGTAACTTGCATTTTTTTTTTGGGTCCAGTCGTCTGAGTTGAAGCACAACTCCTTTTCCATATTTCTTGTATTAACTACCTAGTCTTTAGTTTGTAATATCAAATTCCATATTTTTCTTAAGAGAAGACAATTGTTTGCCATAATTATTAAACATTGAACCCAACTTCATCTCCTTTCAAATGTTGGCCAATGATGTAGACATGGAAATTATTATCACATTTCCCAAAGAAGAGGCGATCTTCTCATATCCTGAATAAATTAGAAGATCTTCATATTAGTATCTATATTTAAAAACTTGAATTCCATTGAATAAAATCACTTATAAATGTTAAAAGGAAAACAAAATAACTATCAAGACTTTAGGAAATTTCTGGAGAATTAACAAAGAAACAACCAAATAGAAATCTAACCACAATCCTCATTTTAATGAGACAATTATGTATATTTACATTAAGCTAATACAAGAAAATCCCATCTATATTAAAATTAGCACAAAAAAATCTATGCTAATTTTTGTTGCAGGCCTCCAGGTTTCGATGCTAGAAGTTGCACATTTTTAATTTGAGTTCTTGAACTCTAGAACTCGTCTATCAATGCGTCCAATGGGATATCTATATTCAATGCTCCTTTCTATCCACAAAAAATATATCCCCTAATACAAAATAACTAGTATTTTTTCATCTTCCCACCTGATTGGAAATTGTGAAAAAGGACATTTCAGCAAATTTATGAAATGTCTCAATATTATTGTATGGGTGGTTCGTATGAATAAACCAACCATTCATAGCATGATCATAAATCCAAACCATGAGTATTATGTGATGAGATTCAACTACGTATTGAATCATCTTTCTAACACACACAATAGTTTACATTATAATGAAAAAAATAAACTTTAATTTTGCAACATCTTTGAGAGCACCCAAATAGGAAAATCATATTAATCTAGCAACAAGTTGGACATGAATTTATGGTTGAATAGAATATTAAGAACATGAAAAAAGGCCTTCAGCATCATCATTCCATGTGCTAATGACATTCTTCAATAAACAACAAATGTAGATTCATATTAACTATTGATATATGAGGGATGAAATATGTAAAGGTGTAAATCCTATATCAATTTTTGCACTCTAAGATAAATTTTCACATCAAAATATGCATTCCCTCTCTATTCTTTCTAGAGATACAAACCATTTTTCAAGCCTTGCACTCTAAAATAAATAATCACTGCAAAAGATTTGACCATTGTGTGTGCTTGTATCCTCAACAAAGAATGAATTGATATTTTACCAATAATTTAGGACAAAAATTTGGCCTGATGGAATTTTGGGTGTTCACGAGTTCCACTATAAATATGATAAATTTTAAAAAAAAATTAATTCTAATTTCCACACAAATGATAACATTGATGCCTCAAGTGAGGAAGAGAAACATTAGGTGTCCCAGATTTCTAATTCAGTTTCTAATAATGAATTTACTACTTCGAAGGAAAAATTATTCTCAAAAATTATATTGAGCCATGTTGTTCATTCCAAGGATAAATCTACCCCGCTTTCCTATTGGTAAAAAAAATTTTAGTAACATATATCCAATTTTAATCCTCATGATTGGTCCTAGTATGGACTTAAAAAGTGAATTGAAAATGTTCATTGTGGATAAAAACCTGGACATTATTTTATTGAACATATCTCCATGTTAGACAATGGGAAAGAAAAGTGATGTGGATAGAGGGAATCAGCCAACAAACAAAGAAATAAATGATGATTTCGCCAAGGGCCTCAAAATTAATACCATTGAGGGAAACTTTTATGAATTAAGAAGTGAAGAAAAATTGAATTCCAAAGACATTTATGAACACCCTTATTAGGATTTGGATGATGAGCATCATGGAAAAAATATTAATACGTGGTTTGATGATGACTATGGAAAACATGTCTTGAGATATCTTGTCTTGAATGACACATAGTATGCACAAGGAGTTGGTTGGAGCTTAAGTAAACAATCCATTGACCAAGAGGTTATAAATATTGGTGACCTGAAATATGTTTTTCAGAATGAAAAAAACATAGATACACTGCTTTTTTATTTTAAATTTGAGTATAAAAGTACTCTTGCAATGAAAATATAGATTCGCCTTGGCAATTTCAACAACATATATCAAAAACATAGAGTGGTTTTAATGGCAAGAGAAAAACTATAATGCACAAGAAACAAAGATGAGGAACAAGAATATAATTGGGAGGATTGGTGATTATTTGAAGCCAAAAATAGAAAAATGGTAATGTTGAAATTGATGAAGGTTTGATAATAACATCTATGGTTTCTTGGAGTGTGAATTAGGAAATTTTTTAAACATCTAAATAGATGTGCCTTCTATGTTCCCCCTAAGATTCAAAATGTTGTAAAGATCAAAATGGTGCATCCCTTTTAAGTAGGAAGGAAATGAAAATGGGGAAAGCCCATGCCACAAGATCGAAGAAGGTACACAACAAATACGTGTCTCCAAATTCTTTGAGAACATAGATGTTACACTATTCAATTATGTCATGAAAACCAACTCAAAGTTCTCCCACAAAACCAAAATTGAAAATAACAAGGGGAACGAGCATCAAGTTCTAAAGAAAATACATTGGTCGTTAAAGGAATTACAAAGTTGTTTCTCACTGTTAGAATATTTTTTTAATTTATTCTTTGTTATGTCCCATACATCATAGGTATTAGGACAACCAATTGTTGAAGTGATTTCTACAACATCCTAAGAAAACATGCCATCAGTGACACTAATAGAAGCATAAATGGTGTTCCTGTTTTCACACTCAAGAAAAAAAATTGAGGATGATGATTCTAATCCAAAGAAAAGAGGAACCTAATCTACATCTATGTGTGAAGTTCATATTGATGAAGAAGACGTGAACAAAGTTAGATACTATTGTACACATAAACCTTGCATAGTCAGAAAAAGATATTCTATTTTGCAGGAATATTTAGGTATTTTATTTGATTCATCAACATGAAGTAGCCATAATTATACATATCATGTAGAATCCTTACTATCAAAAGGCTATGTAAGGCTTGTTGGAGAAGAGATATGTGGCAGCTTAGGAAAATTCAAAATTGAAAATATTTTTGGTGAAAATGTGCTTTAATTAGTTTTCTTAGACAATATCAAACAAATTTACAACCTAGAAGCAAGTAAAATTAGATATTACCCCATTCTTTATGATAATCTATCATAGGAAAAGGATATTTCCTCCTTGAGACCTTAATTTGGCTACACTGGATCACATATTTAACTTTAGAAATATTGTGGTAAGGTTACATTCTAACATTCTTAAGTTCTCCCTGTTGATATTTGTTTCTTGGGAGGTGCTCCAAACCCTATGGTACAGGGTTGTGGAGGAATTTGGCACCATAAAGTCACTTATGGGATAAGAACCCAAGATGTTGGCTTTACACCCGTACATCTGGATTTGAAACCAAAGAGGTTTTTGATGAATTGGAGATGTGAGATAACCCTTAGAGGAACAAGGGGAAGCTTCCAGCACCAAGAGAGCCCTTGTCAAAGTTGAGATATTAATTTATGTGTCTCAAGTCAGAAAATTGTCTCAAGTTTCAAGTCGACCTTAGTTAAGGAGACCCTTCTTGAAGGGATAGATGTCACCCTAGAGACACTAATAAAAATGAGGGAGGACAGACGTCATTTGTCACATACAAGTGTCATTAACATACAAATTTCACCTTCGAAGTGGCCACATTCAAGAAAATCCTAGCGAAGGAGGGAAAAGGGATAGTTTGTGGGTCTAATTTCTCATGAAAACAACTCGAGCTTTTAGAGAAGGAAGATAAAAAGAGACAAAATTTTTATGAGATATTTTTGTCCTATTATTTCTATGTTTATCAGTCTGCATTTTATTTTTATCTCATGTTTTATGGAGCTCTAGTGTAGGGCATATTTTGGCCATAAAAATTCTCTTTTAGTAGCCTATAAGGATGTAAAATACAATGGAAAGGTAGGGCTTGAAGCGAGGAAGGACAATGTAGAATTTGAAGTTGTTTTTAAGCTAAGTTGAGGGTTATTATATGAGCACAAGAAGACGTAACCATTGGGGTGAAAAAAATAGATTCAAGGGCACGGAAAAGAGTTTCATCTTCCGAATAAAAGGTATGTTGATAGGTGTTTCAAGTTATTTTGTTGCTAGAGGATGAGAGTGCCAGTTGAGTATAGATTTGTTGAGCATATTGTGGCTGTTAGGATGGAAAAAATTAGGTTTTCTATTGAGCCCTAAGTATATACCCCATAAAGGACTTTAGATCTGCTAGGAGAGGTAATGATTTAGAGGTCAAGGGTTAACACCTTGAAAGAAAAAATAAGGTAGCAAAGTGGATGATTTTTTGAGCCCAAGTTCACTAAAGAGAAGGACATCTTGCAGTGATAGAGGGTAGCCCTCAATGCCCTAAGTTTTTCTTTTTTGGAGCAGCAGAGGAAGTTAATAGTGGTAATATGTCCCAAAGAGATAAGAAGTAGTAATCAGTAGTGTTGATATTGGTAGCTTGGGAGGTACTCAAAACCCTAGGTGACATGGTTTAGGAGGAATTGGAAACACAAGTCACTTGTGGGCTAAGAACCCAAGGTTTGGGTTTTTACCCAAAGTGATCCGGATTTATGCAGGAATGTAACAGAATACAGAAATAGCCATAAATGTAGAAATACAATGGAATTAAGTCTTCATTTAATTAATATAAAATCACAAAAATATGCTTACAAACATGATGGAAATAAAATATCTAGGGTGCTGGTAGCGAATCTCTGAGAAGAGATGTGGTGGCTACAGACCTCTGAACTATGTTACAATTAGGCTTGAGGGCCTATTTATTATGGAGAAACAATGGAGAACTCTAAACATCCAAAAACCTAACCCTAGGAGGTGAAGCACCAAAACTATGGGTCCTGTTTGGGTAAATTGGTGTTTCAACTTCCCGGGGACGTAACTTTGGCATACTATCTCCGTTTGGTGCTTCAAAATGGCTCCAGAATTTCAGGACCAAAAAAACTGCTAAAAATAGTAAGTTGTGAAAAAATTGAAAGAGACAATGATGGGGCCCCAAGTGGAATAGGCAAGTGGCCACCAAAATCCACCTGGATTCCTCCCCCCTTAGGAAGCAATGGTCCCCATTGCGTTGAGTTCCTCCATAAGATGAGGAAACTTCTGTTGAACTTTCTCCCTGGTGAACCACTTGCCTTGGTGCAGGAGTTGGCCAGCTTTGACAACCCGATACAGTTGGATCTTCTGTCGGCGAGTGTTCTTGATTTGCATGTCCATGATACAGTTTGTGGTGCCCTGTTCCATGCAGTTTGGGTTTAACTCTTTTGGTGTGAGTTCTTCTACAATGTCAGAGGTGTCCAATAGAGGTGGGAAGTAGGGACGAAGGTGGTCTACATTGAATACTGGGTGCAGACCAAGGAATGGTGGAATACTGAGCTCGAAGGCATTGTTCCCTACAACCTTGGTGATGCCGTACGGCCCATATCAGAGCGGGCGAATATTGTGGTGGGGTCCAGTGAGGCACTCCTTCTGCAAATGTAGCCACACTTTTTCGCCCACCTGGAAGTTGTGTGGCACCTGATGTTGATCATGTCATTTCTTGTACTTAGAATTGGCTCTGTCCAATATGTCATGAACCTGTTGGCGGATGTTTTGAATGCGCTCGATGAAGTTGTTTTCTTTGTCAGCTTCAAACTGGACATGAGCTGAATCGGCCTGAGTAGCTGCAAGTGGCATGGCTACATCAATGGGACATAGTGGCTGGAATCCCAAGCCCACCTGAAAGGGGCTATGACCAGTTGAACTGTGGAGAGCCCAGTTATAACTGTGTTTTACATAGGGAAGGCTCTCATCCCATGTGTATGGATGCTTTGAATTGCACATGCACAGAGTGTCTATAATCATCCTGTTGACGACCTCTGTCTGGCCATCAGTTTGGGGATGGAAAGCTGTGGACTTGGTGAGCTTGGTGTCCAACATTTACCAGAGGCTAGACCAAAATATGCTGAGGAACCTGTTGTCGTGATCTGATATGATAGACTGTGGGATCCCAAAGTTCACCCACACTCATTCAAAGAAGAGTTTAGCAGTGGCTTCTGCTGTGATATTCTTCTTATAGGCCGCCATAATGGCCATCTTTGAGAATTTGTCGATGACCATGAAAACACAGTCGTCTCCATGCTTAGTAGAAGGAAGGCCTGACATGTAATCCATGGATATGGATTCCCAAGGTTGACTAGGGGTAGGTAGTGGAGTATAGAGCCCTTGCTTCTTGATGATCAGTTTGGCAATGGCACAAGCAATGCAGGATCTGATGTACTTCCCGACATCCTATCGAAGTTTCGGCCAATAGAAATAATTCTGTAGTACTGCCACTGTTTTCTCGACCCCAAAATTCCCAGCGACTCGACTGTAGTGCGCTTCCCATATCATCTTGGCATGCTCACTTGAAGGAACACAAAGGTGTCCCAGGTGACATAATAGTGCATCTTGGAGGTGAAAATTTGGAACTTGCATACCCCCCAAGAGTGCCTTATATGTGTAGCTGAATTATGGATCGCTCTTGTAGAGAAGCAGCCAATTAGAAGTCTCATGCCCACAAGAGTTGAGAACAGTGGTTGTGGCCATGATCAGTGGTCGGATGAGGCAGTCTGCAACATTATTGGTGCTACCCTTATTGTAATTTATGTTCAAATGAAATTTTTTCATATATGTGGACCACTTCTGATGGCAATCATTCTGCAAATTCCCTTATGTTTGTATGAACTGCAGGGGTCAGTGGTCTCTATGGATGATTGTCTCCTTCCCCAAAATGTAATGGTTCCATTTTCGACAAGCCTGCACAATGGAATAGATTTCTTTGTCTTAAGTGGGATATTTTCGAACTGTGTCAGAAAATTTCTTACGGTGATGTGCCACTGGATGCCCCTGTCGAGTAAGAACTACTCCAATAGCATATTCAGGGGCATCTATCTCGATCTCAAATGGCTGTTGCAAGCCTGGTAATGTGAGCACTGGGGCAGAACAGAGGCGATGTTTCAATTCTACGAACGCCTTCTGTTGAGATTCCGACCAACAAAACTTTGCTTTCACTCCTCCCTTGGTGACTTGACTCAAGGGCCAAGTGATATGAGAGAATCCCAACATGATCCTTCAGTAGAAATTAGCAAGACCCAGAAAGCTGCGAAGCTCTGTTAGGGTGGTTGGGGTTGGCCAATCTCGAATGACTTGGATCTTGGCTGGATCCACATGCACCCCCCTTTCATCGATAATGTATCCCAGATATTGAACCTGGGTCATGCCAAAAGTGCACTTCTCCAAATTGGAACACAACTTGTGTTGTCGTAGTGTTTGGAGGACTTCTTGGATGTGGTGGAGGTGCTCTTCCCAAGTCTGGCTGAAGATCAAAATGTCATCCAAGTATACCACTAAAAATGAGTTGGTGAATGGACGCAAGATGTCATCCATCAACCTCATGAAGGTTGCGGGAGCATTTGTCAATCCGAAAGGCATGACGAGCAATTCGAAAAGGCCCTCCTTGGATTTGAAGGTAGTCTTCCACACATCAGAGGGTTTGATTGGTACCTGGTGATACCCAGACTTCAAGTCGATCTTGCTGAAATATTTTTCCACTTTGAGTTGGTCCAGAAGGTCATCAATCCATGGGATCAAGTAACTATTCTAGACAGTGATCTTGTTCAGCGCCCGATAATCAATATAGAGTCTCCAAGTCCCATCCTTCTTCTGTACCAACACGATCAGGCTCCCACAGGGCGATGAACTTGGTCGAGTGTGACCTTTCTGTAGTAGCTCCTGAATCTACCTCTTGATTTCATCATTCTCCAGAATAGAGTGCCTATAGATCGGTTCATTGGGTAGCGGCACACCTGGGGTCAGGTCAATGGGGTGCTTGACCTGACAGTGTAGAGGCACCCCTATGGGTGAGGTGAAGATGTCCCCGTACTCCTCCACAACCTTGTCCATTTGTTGTTGTCATGCAGAGAAGCAATGTCTGGAGATCATGGCCACAGTCTCCTTCTTGCCCTATGGGTGGATCATCAGGAAAACAAATTTCTTGGTTTGGGAAATGATCTTACTGCATTGTTTTTCAGTAACCAAAGAGATAGTGGGAGGCGGTGGTACCTCTGGTATCCTATACAATTTATTTCCCAAAGTAACAATAACAGCACGATACTGAGACTCATACATAGCATGTCACTTCCACAAGTATGGTTGGCCTAATAATACATCAGAAACATCAATAGGAGCAATGTCATACAATACCTCATCTGTGAAGGGCTTGATGCTATAGGGAAGGCGGCACTACTGGGTGACGCGGAGATCTAGTCCTTGCTGAAGCCACTCGATGGTGTATGGTTGTGGGTGTGTTATGGTTGGAAAGCCCAACTGCTTCACGACATCTGCTGAAATGAGGTTCTTTTGGCTCCCATTGTCGAAAATGAACCGTAGCATAGAACCCTTTACCCACATCTGGGAGTGGAAGAGACACATTGCCTCCTCTGGATCTTCTGGTTCCTCCTTCTAGATCCTCGTAGTGGCAACAGTGGCATTGGGCTCCGCATCAATAATATGCTTCCCTTTTTCATTCACCTTGTCAGGTTCTGATTCAGAGTCATAGCATGCATATGATTCAGAAGCCCTCATCTCGGCCACCAGCGACTGCTTGGCCCGATACTCACTTGTGTTATGAGTGGAGATCTTATGGAACTCACACCACTTTCTCCTATCCTTCTTTGGCTTCGCGGTGTTTTTCTTTGCTTGTGTCTTTGGCAGGTTTTCTTGGGTCACCATGCCTTGGCTTTGTCATTTTTTCTGTGGTTTGGGGGCACCTTTCCCTTGATTTTGATTCGCAGATCCAAAGTCTTGCTTCTTCTATTTGAATTTCTGCTCAATCTTGGCATCATACCAGTATGTCGTACCAAGCAAGGAGATGTCGATGAACTCCATTTCCTCTTGAATGTATCTATGCAAAAAACCGCAATACTTTAGCACCAAATGTTTCTCTGAATCTTTGATACCCAACTTTGTACAGAGGGTATGGAACAGATTCGTTAGCTCATGCACATCTTGATCCCTTTGTTGCCACAGCATGGTCGATTGTATGTACTTGTCCTCATAGCTCCCCACGGGATAGTATTTCTCCTTGATGGCATCTCGGAAAGAATTCCAAGTGGGTACGGCTGAGAACAGAGAGGGTTTTGTCTCATCCTTTTTATCACAGTAGGTTTCCCACCAGTCCTTGACATGGGGGGTAGCTTTGAGGAGTGCAAAAATAATCTTCTCTCGGTCAGAAAATTCATGAACCGAGAAATATCCTTCTAATATATTCAACCATCTATCTACGGGATCTACATCTATTTGACCATAAAATATGGGAATGTCAAAGTTTAGTTGTACCTTAAAGGGAGTCACACCTCCAGAGTGGCTGCTGGATGTAGATGCATCGCCGGTGGGCAGTCGTTGAAGGATATGGGCAAAGTTATCCATCATCGCATTCCTTTTTTTTTCGAGGGTCTCCTCGAGCAATATTTTGATAGGATCTCCTGCTCCCTCATCTTTCTTTTTGTCCCCCATGGGCTTCCATCGGGGTTTACAAGGCTGATCTTGCAAAGGTTCCACTAGATCGAGCTCTAACTCCTTATACCCCGACCTCGTTGGGGACATGCAAAGAAGGATCGAGAAAAAGAAAACCGCTCTGATACCACTGTTTCGGATTTATGCAAGAACGCAGCAGAATATAGAAACAACCATAAACATAGAAATATAATGGAAATAAGGCTTCATTTCATTAATATCAAATCAGAGAAATATTCTTACAAACATGATGGAAATAAAATAGCTAGGGTGTTGATAGCGAATCTCTGAGAAGAGATGTGGCGGCTACAGAACTCTGAACTGTGTTACAATGAGGCTCAAGGGCCTATTTATTATGGAGAAACAATGGAGAACTCTAAACATCCAAAAACCTAACCTTGGGAGATGAAGCGCCAATACTAAGGGCCCCGTTTGGGTAAATTGGTGTTTCAACTTCCCGGGGACGTAACTTCAGCATACTATCTCCATTTGGGGCTTCAAAACGGCTCCAGAAGTTTAGGACCCGAAAAACTGCTAAAAATAGTAAGTTGTGAAAAAACTGAAAGAGACAATGGTGGGGGCCCAAGTGGAATAGGCGAGTGGCCACCAATATCGACCTAGATCACAAAGGTATGTACCCAAAACAAAAGAGAGTTTTTAATTTGAAACTTGGAGATGGTAGAGCACCCTTAAAGGAGAGAGGGGCTGCCAAGAAAACCAAGAGAAAATTTTCCAAATGAGAGAGAATACCTTTTTTTGTATGTTTGATGGCTTGTGGCACAAAAATGAAGTCGGGCTTGGTTTAGGAAAACCGTAGAAGAGGGATACATGTGCTACCCATAGAACATATAAATAAAATTAAGAGAGACCTCATTTCAGAACATCACCCAGATGAGAAATTTTTCATAGAGAAGAGGCACATATATGAGCTAGCCACAAAAACTAATAGGTGTTTATTCAAGAGAATAAGGAAATGATTTTTGGCTCTTTTGTGTGCCTTGAGTAATAATGGGTTTAACACAGAGATGGAAGATGTTTGAGGGTTGTTCTATGTAGGTTATGAAGTGATAAACTCCTCAAGAAATAGGATGCATTTTTATGAAAGGATTGGAAGGAGGTTGAGCTCCTGAAGCTGAGTTTTGGAGGTCCATTAAGTCTTACAAAAAATAGGAAAAATGGTAAAATTACCATAGAATTAGTGCAGGAGATGGATTGTTAGGAATATAGGAGAGTGCAAATATAGAGGTGATTTATGTATGAGTTGAAGATTTCATATGCTAAGGTACTTCAGACAACATGAAGAATGTATCTTGTAAGGGTATGTCGTCTCTCCAATTTGATGAGTTTTGCAATGTGATAATCTTAGCTTGGATAGTGTTTGTTTTACATCTTGATTTTTGTAGGGACGATTGCAATTAAATATCAAAAGGATCCCTAATTCTATATTTTTGAAGGACTTCAAATATGGTAGGAGAAGCAGAATTAGAGTCCCTACGTGAAGCATCTTGTGAATGACTACAAGGGATACTAGGAGGGTAGATGTGTTGAGCCAAAGAATTTGATCCTTAATGGATAGAAGAGAAGCCAAAAGTGTTAGTAACAAAGAACTACTCTACTATTGAAGAAGGAATTTCTACAGACAATGTTGGTAGCCATCCATGCCCTAATTTTACCATATTGGAGTAGCACAGGAAGGAAATAGAGGGAAGAAGTCCCTAAGAGCTGAGGAGAAGAAGTTGGAAGTCTAGGAGTTTGTTCACACATGGAGTTGTGCACAACTCATAGGAAGACCCTATGTGTTGTTATTTTATGGAATAATGATCAACTAGAGGGCATATTGGTGAGCCGTGTTTATTGAATTGAAGTTGAAATATTCGTTGATAGAGGTAGATTAGTGTTGATGTAGATCACGAGAAAAAGGACCAACAAATGAGTTCAAAGCATGTCGACTAAAAGGGTCGATTGAATGGGTTGTGGAGAGCTACTTCAACAAGTAGGTCAAATATTATCATTTTCGGGTTATATCGGTGGTCATTATTGTGTAATAACCCTAGTCACATTTCCTTACTATTTAGGCATTGAAAATTTAATTTAATTAAAGGGGTTGGACACGAAATGTAGAGTTGAGGTGGAAAACTTCTTCATATTTCCTTTTTGGCTTTTTTGTATCCATGGAGGTTGAGATATAGTAGGTAGGGGGCTATTCTATTTAAGTTTCCAGCAAGGATTTAAGGACAAGTATACAAACCCCTTTGCGAAAACATTCAATGAAACACACACACACACACACATAGATATTGATATTTCCATTCACATAGCAATTCATTAGTGGATAGAATCATGTTTGAGTGAGTTTTCCACTATATATATATATATATATATATATATATATATATATATATATATATATATATATATATATATATATATATATATATATATATATATATGTCTATCTATGGAATCATTAGAGGCTAGAAGAACAGTGGGATGATTTGGCCACCTTCTGAAAGAAAATAATAATAGGAAAAAAAAAAACCTCACTACAGGGATTTAGGTGGCATAAAATTATTAGCTGGAGAGAGATTTTGGCCTGTCAGCAATAAGGGATAGGAGAATGAATTGAGAGAGAGATAATAAAGGTAGGATGCAAAGGAGTAGAGGGGTAGGCCTCTAGTCTAGTAATTAATAGTAGTTGGATATATAACGAAAGAGAGGAAACTGAGAGTGATAACAATGAGACACCTCCCTGATACACCAGGGATAGAAGATCATGGAATTTGTGGGTTGTTCCTTAAGATATTTATTGACGAAGTTCTCATCGAGGCTTTGGAATCTAGCTCGGGGGAGACTGGGTTACCAGAAATACCATGATGCCTCATGTTCTATGATTGGGAGGAGAGACAAACTCCCAAAATCAATTGCCTCGTTTAAATCAAGATAGGTACCTCACCTTAATTTCTATCATGAGCTTGATTCCAATCAAACCAAATCGGTTTCTAGTTATTGCTATATGATGGACTTTTTACTTACAGTTGTAAATTTTCTCTCCTTGATTTTGAACATTAAAGGTATTACACCAATTAGCATTCTAGCTATTTTTAAAGATTTTTTCTTAACCATAGATAGTGAGAATTAATGGTCTTGAATTTATTTTCATGCATTAAACTTTTAAAATAGCGGGTATTTTAAAATTCAATATAATTCTGGGTGTTATATAATTTCATGTTGTGTATGTCTATGGTCGCTCCATGCTTCAGTGTTTACATCAATTGTGACTAGGAATATTTATTTTCCCTATAGTGACTGCAAATGCTCAAGAGAGCCCTCAAGGGGAATTATGTTCAATAAAGAAATATATGATTATGATATGAAGGCTTTATGCCATGAGTGTGACATAACAAGGTAATGCCATCTATCCTTGCACAAAAGTGTGCATTTTAAGTGTAACTCCTTTTAAGCCATTTAGATGTAAGATTATTGTCAAAATAGCTTTATAATATGTACCAGATGTCTTCATGGTACAATATTAAAATTCCATTGAAATCGTGTAATCCATCCATAGTCGTTATAATCTAAAATTATGTGTTTGTTATGGCTTGTTTAAGGAAGATATAATATACAATATAAACCTTAACAAAATTAATTTAGTATGCAACATTCCCTTAGTGAAATTCCTAGCATTTTCAATCACAATAGTGGTGGTAATGCAATCCTTCATCAATTGGATTCTTTGCAAACACAAAAATTAGAAAATATACCACCTAGCGAGTTGGAAAGTACTTGCGAGTTACATTAGTCAAGAATTGTTTTATTTGGTTGGAAGGTTAGCACTGGGAAAATCAGATATACAAAAACAGTTAGATATCTTAAACATAAATTCACCAAATAGTTAGTGCCTAAGTTTATATTAAGTACTTGTTGGGTCAGGTAGCTTCCTCTCCTTGCATTTGGAGCTTTTTTGTATTACCTGCAATATGTTTTGTTAGATCAAAGTTTGCCAATTTTTTTCAAACTTGAGATCCTTGTTGATATTTTTTTATTGTCTAGCATGCATATGATAAGAGAAATATGTTATTTTCTTCCAAATATTCTCATATTGTTAGATATTAAATGGTTATTCATGCAATTTCCTTAGATATTCTTGAGAATAACCAAGATTGTTGAGATTCAACAAGAAAATTTCAGCACCCACCTAGCTAAGTTCGAGGTGAAAGGGAAGTTGACTATCAGTTGTAGGATTATTGGCTTGCACACATGCAACCAAACACCAATTGGGGTTTCCATGATATTTTCACAGTCAAGGAAGGCAATAATTCCTATCTTCTAGGGATATATTCCATTAGGGATTGCACAAGCAAGGCAAGCTCTCTAGAGGTTGAGAATTGGCTCTGTGTTGGTCATTTTTGCATATGACAGTGTGAGACAATTAGTCGAGTAATTGGAGGGCTCTTGTGAGAAGATATTTGTATGTAATTATTTCGTGATCCATGCTTAATATACAATAGAAGATAGTGGGGTCTTTAGCTTTAATATTTCCCCGGGAAATTATCTGTGTTGTGTGTGATTGATATTTCTTCATGTTCATGTGATTAGCGACTGTGTTTTTAATTCCGCAAAATACTTGTAGAAGAAATTCAATATTTAACTTTAGTAAATTGTTAGATCGGGTGAAACGTAAGTGTGAAATTGAATGTTGGACTATATGCCAAAAAATTGCTCCACGAAAAATTAAAACCACACATTAACATAAAATATAAGTGGACAAGTAAATGTCATCCACAATGAAGTTTCATGTATAGGTGACCTTCCTTTAAACAAATGCTTTTCTTCGACTTGCAATTTTTTTGCCGTCGATCCATCACAATTGAAGTAAAAACCCTCTTCCATAGGTATTATATTAAATATCTCTTTTTTGGTTTGTAACATTAAATTTCATATTTTTCTTAAGGGATTAAAGTAAATAGGTGAAAAAAATAAAATAGAAGACAATTGTTTGACATAATTATAAAACATTGTATCCAGCTTCCTCTCTTTTGAAAATCTTCCCAAAGAGGTAGATGTGAAAATTTTTGTCACGTTTCCCAAAGAAGATGCCATATTCTCATATCCTAAATATTTTACAATATCTTCATATTAGTATTTATTTTTAAAAAACATGAATTCCATTGAATAAAAGCACTTATAACTGTTAAAAAGAAAACAAGATAGCTATCAAGAATTAAGGAAAATTCTGGAGCATTAAGAAAGAAAAAACCAAATAGAAATAAAACAAAATCCTCATTTTAATGATATGGATCTATATATTTATATTAATATAATAAAAATAAATCCCAATTATACTAAAACTAGCACAAAACAATCTAAGCTAGTTTCTTCTATGGGCCTCCAGGTTGTGATGCTATAGGATGAACATTTTTAATTTGAATTATTGACCTCTACTGCAGTTCTATAAATGCGTTCAATGGGATATATAGATTAAATTCTATCTATCCACAAAAACATAATCCCTAATACAAAATCACTAGTATTGATTGATCTTACCACCCAACTAGAAACTGTAAAAAAGAGCATTTGAGAAAATTTCTGAAATGTCTCATTATTATTGTATGGGTGGTTCTTATGAATCAACCACACATTCATAGCATGATCTTCAATCCCAGCCATGGGTATTCTATGATGATATTTAACAAGGTACTAAATCATCTTTCTAACAAACATAATAGTTTACATTGTAATGAAAAGAAATAAATTTAAGTTTGTAACATCTTTGAGAGCACCAAAATAGGAAAATACTATTAATCTAGCAACAAGTTGGACATGACTTTGTGATTGTATGGAATATTAAATAACATGCTAAAAGGAATTCAATATCATCATTCCATGTGCCAATCGCATTCTTCAATAAACAACCAATATATATTAATCTTAATTATTGATCTATGAGGCATCAAATCTCTAAAGGTACAAATCCTATTTCAAGTTTTCCACTCTAAAAGAAGTTTTCACATCAAAATAATTCCCCCCCTCTATACTTTCTACAGATATAAATCATTTTTTAAGGAATTTACTCTAAAATAAATATTCACCGAAAAATATTATATTCCCTTATGTGCTTGTATCCTTGAGAAATAAGGAATTGATATTTTACTAACTATTTATGGACAAAAAATTGGCATGATGGAATTTAGGGTGTTCATGAGTTCCACTATAAAGATGATCAAATTTTTAAAAAAGGTAATGTTAATTGGAACACAAATGATAGCATTGGTGCCTCAAGTCAGGAAGAGAAACATTTGGCCTCCCATATTTATAATTCAAGTTTTGATAATGAATTTACTGCTCCAAAGGAAAAGTTATCCCCAAGATTTGGACTAAGCTATGTTGTTCGTTCCAGGGATAAATATATCATCCCCCTTCTTAATGGTAACAAGAGTTCCAATAACATATCTCCAATTTTCATCTTGATGGTGGGTCATGTTATCGACTCAAAATTTCAATTAAAAATGTTCATTGTGGATAAGGCTCTCGACGTTATTTTATAAAACATATATCCATGTTAGAAAATGGGCAAGAAAAGTGATATGAATAGAGAGGAGCATCTAGCAATCAAAGAAATAAATTATTATTTCACCAAGGGCCTAAAAAATAATACCATTGAGGGAAACTTTTGTGAATTAAGAAGTGAAGAAAAATTTGATTCCAAAGACACTGATAGAAGAATAAATGGTGTCCCTATTTCACAATCAAATTTGATTCCAAAGACACTGATAGAAGAATAAACGGTGTCCCTATTTCACAATCTCAAGAATAACCATTAAGGATTAAGATTATTCTCCAAACAAAATATTAACCTACTCTACATCTATGTGTGAAGTTCATATGGATGAACGAGACATGAATAAATATAGATACTATTGTACACATAAAGCTGGTATAGTCAGGAAAATATATAGTATTTTGTGGGAAGATGTAGGTATTTTCTTTGATTCATCAAAAGGAAGCATCCATAAGTATACCTATCATGAAAAATCCTTATTAGAAAAAGGCTATGTAAGGCTTGCTCGAGAAGAGAGATGTGGGAGCTCAGGTAAATACAAACTTGAAAATTTATTTGATGAAAAGGTGCTTTAATTAATTTTTTTAGGCAATGTTGAAAAAAGTTTCAACCTAAAAGAAACTAAAATTTGAAATTAGCATATTTTGTATGATAATATAACATAGGAAAATGATATTTCCTCCTTGAGAGCTTGAGGTCGCTACACTGGATCACATATTTCACTTTATAAATATTTTGGTTAGGATGAAATTCTAAGGTTCTCAAGTTCTCCCTATTGAGATTTGTAGCTTGGGGCGTACTCCAAACCGTAGGGTATAGGGTTGTGGAGGAATTTGGCTCCACAAAGTCACTTGTGGGATAAGTACCCAAGATGCAGGATAAGTTCCCAAGATGTGGGATTTTCACCCATGCTTCTAGGTGTGAAACTAAATATGGTTTTGATGACTTGGAACTTGGAGATGTGAGAGCACCCTCAGAGGAAAAAGGGTAAGATTCCAACACCAAGAGAGCCCTTGTCAAATTTGTGATATTAATTTTTATGTTTTTTAAGTGGGAAAATTTTCCAAAGTTTCAACTCGACCTTAGTTAAGGAGAATCTTCTTGAATGGATAGACATCACCTTAGAGAGTTATATAGAAACGAGGGAGGAGAGACCTCATTCCTCACATCCAAGTGGAATGAACATATGAAGTACGCCTATAAAGCAGCCATAGTGAAGAAAGGCCTGGAGAAGGAGGGAAAGAGGATATTTTGAGGGTCTCATTTCTCATGAGAACAAGTAAAGTTCTTGGAGAAGGAAACTAGCAAGAGAAACAAGGTTTCTGGGCTATTCTTGTGCCAATTTGTCGATGTTTACTAGTCTACATTTCATTTCTATCTCATACTGGATGGATCCCTAGTTTAGGCTATATGGGACATATTAAGTTTTTGTTAGTATCCTAGAAGGATATTGAATACAATGGAATGGAAGGGCTTGAATGGAAGTAGGAAAACACAAAAGTTGAAAGTGTTTTGAATAAAAGTTTATGGTTGTTACAGGAGCACAGGAATTCATAACTAGTGGTCAAAAAAATTTAGATTCAAGGGAATGGAACAAAGTTTCATCTGAGGAAGAAAACATATGTTGATTGGTGATTCAAGTTATTTTTTTTCTAGAAGATGAGAGTCATAGTTTAATATATATTTTTTGAGAATCTTGTGGTTGTTAGGAGGGAAGAGAGTAGGTGTTTTGTTGATCCCTAGGTGCAAACATTAGAAAGGATTTTAGATTTTCCTGGAGAGGTAGTTATTTGGAGGTCAACGGTGGACTATTTGAAAGATAAATTAAGGTAGCCAAGTGGACTAGTAGTTAAGCCCAATTTTACTAAAGAGAAGGACATCTTGCAGTGATAGAGGGAATCCCTCCATGCAGTAAGTTTGTCTTTGGTGGAGTAGCACAATAAGGAAATAGTGGGAAGATGTCCCAAAGAGCTAAGGAGTAGCAGTGGGTAGTGTTGATATTGGTACATTGGGAGGTAGTCCAAACCCTATGGGACAAGTTTTAGGAGGAATTGGAACAACAAACTTACTCATTGGCTAAAAACCCAAGGTTGGGGTTTTTCACCCAATGAAATGGGCCAAAAACCAAAGAGAGTATCGATGATTTGAACCATGGAGATGGTAGATCACCCTTAAAGGAGTAAGGGGCTTCCAAGAACACAAAGAGAGAATTTTACAAATGATATATAATAATTATTATTTGTATGTGTGTGGGCTCGTGGCACAAAAATCAAGTTAGGATTGGTTTAGTAAATTCCTAGAATAGGGCTAGTTGTGCTACCATTAGATAATATAAATAAACATAAGAGATACCTCATTTTTTAACATCACCAAGAGTAAACATTCATCATAGTTAAGAAGAATGTGTGAGGTAGCCACAATCATTAATAGGAGTCTATTCAAGAGAAGAAGGATGTGAGTTTTGGGTCTTTTCTCTGCCTTGAGACAGTCCAAGATTGGGGAAGATATGGAAAATGTTTGAGGGTTTTTATATTTATGTTATCAAGTGATAAAATTTTCAATAAATATATTGCAGTTCTTGCCATGATTGGAAGGATTTCGA
This sequence comes from Pinus albicaulis, assembly GCA_034641835.2. Classification (NCBI taxonomy): domain Eukaryota; kingdom Viridiplantae; phylum Streptophyta; class Pinopsida; order Pinales; family Pinaceae; genus Pinus; species Pinus albicaulis. The sequence goes on along the minus strand of CM076583.1, from coordinate 872,317,906 downwards.
GCTCCTAAAGCTCATTTTTGGAGGTAACTTAGTCCTTACCACAAACAACTGTAACAGTGAAAAAATGACCATAGAAGCAGTGCAGGAGACATCTTGTTAGGAGAAGATAACAATGAAACTACAGAAGTGATCTATGTATGAGTTGAAGAGTTGTAGAAGCTGCTACAGGGAACCCTAACTAGGGTCGCGATCACAAAGACTAGGTCACAAACCTAGGTACTTTAGACAACATGAATAATGTATCTTTCATAGGTATTTTGTCCCTCCATGTTGATGAGTTTTGTAGGGTGATATTCCCAGCTTGGACAATGCTTGTTTGACATCCTGAGTGGTGTAAGGAGGGCTTCCCTAATTCTAGATTTGTGAAGGAATTAAAATATGGTAGGAGAGGTAGAATTAGAAGGCCTAAGTGAAGAATATTATGAAGGACTAAAAATGATACTATAAGGGAAGATGCTTTGAGCCAAATAAGCCAATCATTAAAGGGGAGAAGCGTAGCTATAAGTGCTAGTAAACATTCCCTAGTCTAGTGTTGAAGAAGGAATTTATACAGTTAAAGTTGGTAACCCTACAGGCCCTAGGTTTCCCTCATTGGAGAAGCACATGAAGGAAATAGATGGAAGAATTTCCTAAGAGATGAGGAGAAGCAGTGGGAAGTCTAGGATGTTCTCACAAATATATTTGTCAATAGCTCACAAAAAATACCCTATGTGTTTATTTTTTATAGACTGATGATAACCTAGAGGGCATATTGGTGAGTCATGTTGAATGAAATCAAGAAGTAATATTCATTTATAGAGGTAGATTGGTTTTGTTTAATATCAAGAGAAAAATGATCGCAAATGTGTTCAAGGCATTTTTACTGAAAGGGTTGTGGAGTGCTATCAAGAAGTAGGTGAACTATTATCTTGTTCAGGATATATTGGTGGTCATTGTTGTGTAATAACCCTACTTACATTTCCTTATTATGTAGGCATTGTAAATTTAATTAAATTAAAGTGGTTGAGTCGAGGACATGGATTCAAGATCTGAGATGGAAATATGCTTAATATTTCATTTTGTTTTCTTATATCCATGGAGGGTGACATATAGTAGGTAGGGGACTAGTCTATTTAAGTTGCGAGTAAGGATTTAAGGACAAGGATACACAGGCATTTTATACAACATTTAAGGAAACAAACACACACACACACACGCGCACACACACACACACACACACACACACACACACACACATATAAATTCACATAGAAATTCATTGGTGGCTAGAAGCACATTTGGATGAGTTGGCCACATGCTAAAATAATAATAATAATAAAAAAACTCACTAGAGGAAGTTAGGAGGCATAAAAATTTTAGTTGGAGATATATTCTAGCGATATGGGAATAATGAATAGGAGAATGACTTGGGGGAGAGAGAATAAATGTGGGATGCAAAGGAGTAGAGGAGTAGGCCTCTGGTCTAGTATGTAGTGGCAGTTGGAGATAAATAGCAAGACAAGAAATTGACAGTGATAAATCCACTCCAAGAGAGAGAAAAACCCTGCTACACCAATTATAAAAGATCATGGACTTCATGGGTTGTTGTTGAATAAGGTAATACATGTGTCCTTGCACAAAAGTGTGCATTTGAACTATAAGTATTTTTAACCCATTTATGTGTAATATTATGGTGAAAATGGATTTATAATATCGTACAAGATGCTTTCATGATACAAGATCGAATTTACCTTCAGTGAATGTAATCTCTCCATAGTAGTTATAATCTAATATTATGTTTTTGTCATGGATTGTTTAAGGAAGATATAATATACAATATACACCTTAAAAAAATCCATTTAGAATGAAACAATCCCTTAGTGAAATTCCCAGTATTTTGAGTAACAACAGTGGTGTTCATGCAATCCTTCATCAACTTGATGCGATGAAAATGCGCAAATTAGATAATATACCATCTAGTGAGTTGGCAAGTACTTGAGAGTCACATTATGAAAATAATATATATATAAATAGTTAGATATATTAAAGAAAAACAAACCACCTATTTTTCTTCCCAAAATGCTCATCTTGTTAAATCTTTCATGGTCATTGATGCAACTCCCTTGGAGATTCTCGAGAACAATCAAGATAGGAGCTCTTGAGGATAGAGCACTGTGTCACAGGACTAGGTAAAAGGTGGCTAATAAAATGGTTTGTGCGGCATCTAAGGTGTGCATTGCGAATCTTGGAATGCAAAGATGTTATAATATAAGGTGAGGTGCCCCTACTGGTGTAAATATATGCTTTATGTCATTGGATATTAAATCAGGTTTAAAATGACACTATATATTACAATGACGTTCAACATATGTATATATAATTGTGTACAAATGCTTTTCATTGGATGATAAGTAATGTTTGAAAAGACACTATGTGTTACCATCAAGTCCAATATATGTATATCTAATTTTGTGAAAATGAATTTCATTTTACAATGATCAGCACGCTTTATGGATTGAACATATATTTCAATCATGAGAGAAAAACAAGAGGAAAAATCAGGATATGTAACAAATTTGTTTAAAACTCTAATTTATTTAGTAATAGATATTGCATTTGATACCCACTGATCAATGAGTATAAGCATGTCAATATAAATAGAATTTGAGTCATGAAAATTGCGCCATATCAAAATTAAATGGCTAATATCAATTCAACGCCCATGAAGTTGTAGCTTGAGAGTGCTAATTTCTTGCCAATAATAAAGAGTGACTTTTTCCTTATGAAATGGAAAATGAACGTAATATCATTTACAGAAATCTCATTTATAATTATATGACCTCATCTAGGTTAATTAAATTCAAGGTTCTTATTTAGCTAATGTTGCATATACATACATATATATATATATATATATATCAGATATATTGTAGATTGCACACATTTAGAAGGTTGCAATACGATTTTTGCTACATTTATTCACTATAAGTAGTACATGATCCTAGTAGGAAAAATTTGGTCTCATTTATAGGAATAGTATGTTATCTAGGTTATATTGGGTCATATTTTTCTATTCACTCAATGTTGCACAAACATATAAATGCTAGCTATTTTACATTCAACATCTTCACATATGATCTAAATTTCCTAAGGATTTACAACATGGAGAAAAAATCTTATTCAAAACTAACACATGAGAAGAAGATTCAAATAAATATGAAGTTATATTTTCACTTCCTAGGCCTATCATAAAACATTGGGAAGAAGTTATCAACAACAACCATGGAAATGGTCCTTGAAACGAACAGGAAGTGACGTTTCACATTCAAAATTATTCCAAACTAATCCAATTCTAAAGTCCCAAGTATCTTCAAGAAATTTCATCTTCACTTACTCCATTTCTATATTAGATTTCCCATTTTCAATATTTTAATCCAGTTGGCCACATGAAGAATGATTGTTTTAACTTTGATCCTTATGAGAACAGTGGAAGGCAGAATAATCCTTGAGACAAATGCTCTAGTCATAAGAACCTTGAAAGTGTAAAGATTCACCTTATGTGGATTACCTCTTGGTAATAGTCATCCACAACAAAGAAGAAATATTAGCCATGTTGTACAATCCAATTTTTAGTATTGACATATCTTGTAATGGAGAGATTTATATATTTTCACCTTGTATTTCATATGGGGAAATATTAGTGATTGATATCAAGATTCAAGTTTTGAAGTCCTATCAATCAACTAGAAAAAATAAAAGTTTGAGCCACATCTAGAACTATAGAGAGAAACAAAAACCTAAAACAAAAGTTAGCTAGAGCCAAAGACAAATTTGCAACCACAGTGATGTTCCATTAGCATAATTTTGTTTGTGGTCTTCCTTAAACCTCCACTTAACAGAAGACTTACAACTTTTTCTTGATATTAGTTTGTGATCATCTTTAAACCATCATCTAAGAGCATTTCCATTTCATAGAATACATCGACATCTAGCTAAATTAGTAATTATTGTAAGAATTATTTCAAGACAAGTTTCAAAGTTGGTGGTCAACCTTAAATCACCATTTAATAGAAGATTTTGACTTTAACTACACATTTTATTTGTAGCATTCTTAAACCACTAGATTCCAAAAACATTCAACCATCAATTTCTATCCACTTGAAATTTTATCTTTCTTCTTACACTCATATACACATCTTTACACTCATATACACATCTTCAAATTAGAAGAAAAATATTCTATGGTAAACTTACATTACTCAATTAAGAGTGAATAAGAAAAGTCTCAAATAAACATGAATGGTCCTTGAAAGTATAAAAAACTCTAAAAAAATTCTAATTGTCACACAATATTAATGAGAAAAGACATCACATATTTATATAAATATATAACTATTTTCGTTGGTCTAAATATATTGTGTGTTTAACAATATGGCCGATATTTTTTTGTTTGTATAAAGAGATGTGTAGTAATATATTTAATAGTGTTAAAATATTTAAATTAGTTTAAATGAATTAATGTAGAAAGTATTATTTATAAAATTTTAAAATTGATTTGATTAATTATTTTTTATTAAATTATATATATATATATATATATATATATATATATATATATATATTTATTTATTTATTTATTGGAAATAAAGTTTTAAATAAAATTGTTTATTAATTTCTTTATTTTGGAAGTAATGATCCAAAATCTAAAAGTATTTAGCAGGATTCAAAGTCTCTCTCCTTATCCTTATTGATTCCCAATAAATAATTCAAAATAAATAATTTTGGGAATAGCAGTAAAACTAACCAGCATTTGAGAATAACGGCCAATAATAATTTTCAGCTAAATGATAAATTTTCCGTGTGTAAAAGATAAACTTGCATCGCCTCTCTACTAAAGCTTCCGGAATAAATAAATAATAACAAAAAGCAAGGTAGCGTTCCTTCCAGCAATATCACTCAACAACGCATATGTATTAGGGTATTTCAGATTGGGATGGATTGGAGGCACCTTGCGATTTTAACGATATCATTCGACTGGAGATGGAAATGGCAAAACTCATAAGCAATTTTGAAAGCTAGCTCTTCCAGAAGCGATTCTCATAATTGGAAGTTAACTCCAAACTTCTTTTAGCCGCATATATTTATGTTATGACATTTCGATATGTTATATAGAATTTTATAATATCATATGTATTTTAATTTTAAATGTTATTAATAAATCGTGTTTATAATAATTAAAAAATTATTAAAAATGTTTTATCAAGATAATCATTCACCAACATACCTTTTTGCATTTAGTAAATTATGGATTTAGATTAATTTATGTTTTTAACATTTACATAATAATATCTTTTTATCAACAAAATTACTTTGAAATATTAATTCATTTGATAAGTGATTTTTTAATATTTTATTTTCAAATATTAATTCATTTAATTTGATATGTGATTTTTTAATATTTTATAATTTAATAAATATAATTTTAAGCAAAATATCTTATAATTAATTTCAATAGTAATATTTTATATAATAAACAAAAATTAATATTTTTAAAATATATAAAATATTTTTTTTTTAAGTTTAGTAGGAAATTTTTATTAATATGATACATCATCTTGATTGAAAGAGATATTTGAACATGCTTTAACAACCCTTTTCATCACAGTTTAACCAAAACTCCACAGACTAAAATATACAAAATATTAATATCAAATGTTAATTCAATTAATCCAATCTAAGTGTCAAATGGTATTTCAAATAAAATAAAATAAATAAATAAAATGTCAAAGTATTAAATTATATTTTATTAAAATAATAAAATATTTTAATTAATCTTCTATATTTAGCCTTAACCATATTTCCATATAACACATATAAAATATATACAATTCTATTTTTATCCAAACAACAAATACAAAACTTAGATTTATTAAATAAAAAAAATCTGTAATCACTTACATATGTAATTTTGTTACATATAATGTATAATATGATGAGGTTATTACAGTTCATGTTAATCCACATAATTACATTAATACTACATTATCTAATATCCATGTTCTTATTATTCAAATAAATTTTCAAAATAACATCACATAAAACTGTATTCACAAACTCCTATATCTTTTGATAAATTTTCAAAATAACATCACATAAAACTGTATTAACAAACTCCTATATCTTTTGATATTCCAACCCTGCAGTTGACTCTCCATTACATAGACACTTTGTTCCCATATTACATTGTACCACACCACTCTGCCACTACTCTAAATATTCAAATAAACTCTCCTCCCCACATCTACATTTTTATAACACCACCACACTCGGCCTATACTAAAAATACTAAAGATTCAAGTAAACCCTATCACATATTACATTTTTATCACACCACACTACATTTACACCAAAAGGGGACCATCCTGCAACTTTATTAGCAATCCTAAAACCTACAGAAGATGCTATTTCAAGGATGATCAACGCAATTTTCTTTCATCTGATAGTGCCCTCGCAAACCTGCCAAATCGTTTTCTTTAATACCATGCTTCAAACCAAATTAACTTCAATATTAAATATATTCCAAAATATCAGTCCTTTTCTCTAAGACCTGGGTTTTCTGATCGAGTATAATCCAGATAATTACCTGGTTAATGCATCTCTATTTGTGCCTTCCTTTGATAGTGGATCAAACACATTGGTTTCTATATTCACTCTTGAAACTAGACTGTCTAAAATCTCTTTTCCTTTATGTACTAGGTCATGCAAATTCTTCTCCGTTGACAGATAGGTTGAACTTACATCTCCTGATAACTTGGTCTGGACTATTAGATAGTTCTGAGCTAATTTAAAGGCTTCAAACATGACATAGGCATGAATGTCCACCATATCTTCACTTGACTCTATAAACGTGTCAATTATGGATGTTTTACCATTATTGTGTAACCATCCAAACAATCCCCATTTTGCATCCTCAACAGCGGTGTAACTAGCTATTTTCTGTCCAGTTCCAAGTGAAAGCACCAGAAACTTGCTAGTCTTCAATTATGATGGCAGTTTATCCACAGAATAATTGTTGAACTGAATAAGTGAGTTGGTTAAATACTTTGAATATGAAAAAATTAGTGAGGACAAAAAAATCAGGTTTGCTATCACTAAGTTGAAAGGACACATTGCACTATGGTGGGACAGTGTGCAGGTCGAAAGGAGAAGATTGAACAAGCCTTTGATAAGGAATTGTGACAGGATGGTTGCAAAGATGAAAATCCAATTCCTGTCTAAATATTATCAAATTGCTCTTTACAGACAAGTGCAGGACCTGAGACATAGAACAAAGACTGTGAAAGAATACACAGAAGAGTTCTATAAATTCAACTCAAGAGTTGGGTACATTGAAAATATCCCTGAAAATACAACAAGATTTGTGAATCGTCTCCGAATGGAAATCTTGGATGAGATCAATATTCTTTCCACAAAAACTATAGACGAGGCATAATAGTGTGCCTTGAGGGTAGAAGAGAAGATTGTGAGGAAGAAAAATGCAAGAAGAGGACATGGATGTGGTAGAGGAAGAGGACAGTACTATGGCAGAGGTAGCACTACCAACAATTATGAAGAGGGCAATAGTTCGAAGACTTCAAGATAGACTGAGAAGGAAGGTAACATTAGAGGTGGAAGGCCATACCAGCGAGGAAGGGGTAATGATAGAGGCAAAGGAAATAACTACGAGTGTTACAAGTGTCACAAATGGGGACACGAGTCTTTTGAATGTCCTGAAAATGAACCAGCTAGACATACGGGAGTGTATTTTTCTCAACCTGATGAAGCAGAGGCAGCACTGCAAGAGGTGGAGAATGTTCCTGCAATAGGATAATCCTTGGTGTTGAGCAAGGTTTTGATAAAACCAGCCAAGGAGGTGGGTGACCTGGCACAGAGGAAAGAATTGTTCCAGACTCTGCGTAAGTCACATGGAAAATGCTACAAATTGATCATATATAGTGGAATCACTGACAACCTGGTAGCCACTGAGATGGTGGAGAAATTGGGTTTAAATAAGTCAAAACATATGACTCCATATAAGGTATCCTATTTGCAGAAAGGACACCAAGTGTTAGTTAATGACCAGTGCGAGGTGGAGTTTCACATTGGCAAGTACAAAGACAAGGTAACTTGCGAGATTATGCCTATGGACGTGTGCCATATTCTGCTAGGCAGACCATGACAATATGATAGAAAGGCCATCCATGATGGGGAGGATAATTGTTATATATTCGAGAAGGATGGGATAAAGCACACTCTAGTTCCCATGAAAGAAGAAGAGACTATAGAAACTAGTGGTACAAATACATTGCTGATAGGTGGGAAAGAGTTTTTGCAAAAGAATGAAGAGAATGAAGTGAATTATGCAGTTGTGAGAAGGCCTAGAGTAGTATTAATGCATACAGAAATTACTGATTTATCTGTGGAAATACATGACATGCTACAAGAGTTTAGGGATATTGTGGTAGATGATCTACTAGATAAATTACCTCCGAAGCAAAGCATTAGTCACCACATTGATTTTATTCCAGGAGCCAGTTTTCCAAATAAGATGCTTACCAGATGATTTTGAAAGAAAATGTGGAGATCAAGAAGCAAGTGCAGGAGTTGTTGGATAAATGACTGGTTCGGGAGAGTTTGAGCCCTTATGTTGTTACGACGGTTTTAGCTCCCAAGAAAGGAGGTGAGTGGCGAATGTGCACTGATTCTCCAGCAATAAACAAGATCACCATCAGGTATAGATTTCCTTTACCTCGGATGGAGGATATGATGGATTGTCTAAGTGGAGCAGCGTACTTTTCAAAGATAGATTTGAAGAGCAGCTATCACCATATCAAGATTCGAGAAGGTGATGAATGGAAGACAACTTTCAAGGCCAATGAAGGCTTGTATGAATGGTTGGTCATGCCTTTTGGATTGAGCAATGTGCCCAACACATTCATGAATTTGATGAATGAGATGTTGAATGAATTCATTGGTAAGTTTCTGATTTTGTATCTAGATGATATACTTATTTTCAGCAAGACAAACGAAGAACATTTATGGCATGTCAGGTAGGTGCTAGAAAAATTGTAGCAAAATAAGTTGTTAATGAATTTGAGAAAATGTTCTTCTTGGAAGAAGAAATTTATTTATCTAGGATTTGTAATTTCAGAGAATAAATTGAATATGGATCTAGAGAAGGTTGTAGTCATAGTTAACTTGCCTTCTCCCAAGAGTTTTTTTGAAGTAATAAGTTTTCATGGATTGGAGAGTTTTTACTGGAAGTTTATTAAGAACTTTGGTGGTATTTGTGCACCTAAGTTGGATACCATTAAGAAGACAAATAAACATTTTTATTGGAAAAATTCTGTTGAGAGGAGTTTTCAGTTTTTGAAGAAGAAGATTATAGAAAAACCAATCCTAAAGTTGCTAGACTTCAAAAAACGTTTTCAAGTTCGTTCTGATTCCAGTGAGATAGCCCTTGATGTAGTAATCAACCAAGAAGATAAGCTAGTAGCATAATTCAACGAGAATGTAAATGAGAGAAGATAAAAGTATACGTCTTGTGACAAAAAAAATTATGCAGTCGTCCAAGCATTGAAGCATTGGAGATATTATTTTCTAGCTAATGATTTTGTTCTGTTTTCAGATAATTATGTGTTACAATATGTTATGAAACAACATAAGCTGAATCATAAACACACAAAATGGGTGGAGTACTGGCAAAGTTTCACATTTTTTTTGTAACATATCAGTGGGCAGGCCAACAAAGTGGCAGATGCATTGAGTGGGAGGAGTCTGATCTTTCAAGAAAGTGAAGTGCAAGTATTGGGATTTGAATATCTCAAAGACTTGTATGAAGTGGATGCAGATTTTAAGGAAGCTTATGAAGATTCCCAAAACCCACTGTTGAGGGATAATATTCCATGGTTGGATTATAACATACAAGAGGGGTTGATGTTCAAAGGAAAATTATGTATTCCATAATGTTCTATGCAAGAAAACTTAATCCAGGAAAAGCACAGTGGATGTTTGGCCGGACATTTTGGTATAGATAAGACCTTGAATGAGCTGAGCTAATTTTTTTATTGGCCAAGAATGTGGAGGGATGTACAAAGGTTTGTAATTAGATATAACGCTTGTCAACATGCAAATGGACACATTCAGAATGTAGGGATGTATACCCCTTTACCAATTCCAAATAGACCATGGGAATCAGTTTGGAATTTGTCTTGGGTCTACCAAAGACATAGAGGGGATTCGATTCCATCATGGTGGTGGTGGATCATTTCACCAAAATGGCACATTTCATTCCATGCAGAAAGACAAGTGATGTCACACATGTAGCACATTTGTTATTTACAGAGATGGTCAGATTACATGGCTTGTCGAAGTCCAACATCTCAGAGAGAGATGTAAAGTTCACAGGTCATTTCTAGTGAACATTATGGAAGAAGTTAGACACCAATCTAAATTTCAGTTATGCCATCAATCAGATGGGAAAACTAAAGTTGTGAACAAGAGTCTAGGAAATCTGTTAAGGATTCTGGTTGGTGAAAATTCCACACAATGGGATCGTGTGCTTGCACAAGCGGAGTATGCTTACAATGACTCACACAATAGAAGCACGGGAAGAAGCCCTTTGCAAATCCTATATGGAATGCACCCACGTGGAGTATTTGAGTTATGGGATTTGGCTTAGTTAGAACGCGGAGTGTTGATGGAGAATATTCTTCAAAAGCAATCAATGATCTACATGAACATGTCAAGTTGAAGCTACAAGGAAACAACCAAAAGTATATAAAACGAAGATATTTGAAAAGACGAGAGGTAGAATTCAAAGTACGAAACTTGGTACTGGCACATTTGCGCAACGGGAGGATTACTAAACATGAATACAACAAATTAAAGATGAAAAAGATGGGGTCTTATAGGAATCTTACCCATCTTTAATGTGGCGGATCTGTACCCATACGTTGTTTTTTATGAAGGAGAAAGTTCAGAGAGACCAACACGGGACACCCAGAATGAAGAGAGAGCATGGATCAAACAAATACCTCTAGCACAACCTTTGGATATTGAACAGATTTTGGACACACAAGTGGCCAAGAAGACATGAAACAAAGAATATCTAAAGTATCTATTCAAATGGAAGGACCATCCTTTGGAGGATTGTTGGTGGTTGGATGCTACCCAGATTCAAAATGCAGGGCTCTCTGTTGAGGAGCTCATGGATAGGAGCCATGAATTAAATTCACCCTCGGAGCTTGATGAAGGAGCATTAAGGTAGACCCAGCAATGTGACAAAGTTGGCTAGCAATCCTACACATTTGAAGACTTTGTATTTCTTTGTTTTTTTAAAGTATTTTTCTTTAAGTTTAATTTGGGTTAACTTAGCCAATGTAATTTTCATAATAAAGGAATGGTTAATTTAGGATTAGTTGAGAATTTAGTTGAATAAGTTGAATAAACTATTTTGGGAACTCAATGACAGTTTCCCAACCACATGGGGATTTTAGAGAAGATAAAATGGAACGAAATCCATCATGGAGGGGTTCTGCCATTTGGAGAGATAAAGGAGAGACCAAGAAGTGGAAGTGAATCTAAAAACCAATCTTAAGAGGTCGTGGCTGTGCATTTACCATTTTCTAGATTATCTAAGTGTTTTTTGTTTTGATCGGGATCTCTGTCTTTTTAAACAACATTTATTTTCCAAATAATGTCTAAATTTTTTGGTGCTTAATCGCGCTCCCTATTTTAAATTAAATATTTGAATATTTATTGATGTAAAATACTTGTATTTAAGATTCACAACGAGAAATATTAATCGGATTTGCAGGCACGACGAGCCGACAACCCTTGCATTGTTCTTTGTTTGAATTGAATTGTCTTAACCACACAAATCCTAATCGGACTTGGAGGTTGAACGAGGGTCATTGATGCGAAACTAATTAACGGAGGAAAACACACATCGCAATTGAACGATCATCGCTTAAAGATATTTCACAAGTTAAGCTTCATAACTTGTGACACAAAGTGTTCCAAAGAAGGATTGCATAGACCGTCGGATCTAGCATAAATCAACAGTTGATATTGAATGTGATTTCAGACATCACAAGACTTAGGGGTTAGCGCGAGGAGACTTGGGCTTGAATCCCAACAGCCACACCAGCTTTCACCTTTACACCTTTCCCTCCAACAAGAATACATCAGTATGTGGTGGCAACCATGGTTTTATTCCAGCTACGGGCAAACCACAATTCTTCGAATTGCATTAATTCTATAGCCTAGTGGGAGAAGTGATCGCCCCATTTGGACTCCTCATCGACACTCTTACAAAGCTTTTGGTGTAGATAAATTTCAATCATATATTTCTCCAGACTTTGCCATTTGTGTGTTTGACAAGACATGGTTAATGCATCGATTCCTCTGAAGGATGACTATAGATACTTTTGTTCGAACCAAAAAACACCCGCAAAAAAATTTGAATACCTCCACATCTCCTCGATGATAGATGAGCACTACACCCTTCGAGAATGGATGGAAATATTTTCAACGTGTAGAAGGCGGTGGTATTGCAGCTTTGTCTGCCCTACGTTTTATTTAAGGTCTCTAACTATGGGGGGCGCTCTTCTCTCTGAAGGAGATCTTAATTCTGGTGGCTTTCATTGTGGGTATCAGGTTCACTCTGATTCAGTGGTTGCTGGTGTCTCGTGTTAAGGTGGCACCTGACCACTCACACGCCCCTAACAATAACAAAAATAATGGCTAAAGTGAGTACTTTATCGAAGAAGAGGAGGAGTTGAACGATCACAATGTTGTCTATAAATGTGCTGAGATATAGAACGCCATCTCTGAAGGAGCGAACTCGTTTTTATTCTGTTAAACACGCACATGGTGTATGAGGAAAGATAAACACACACATAGAAATATAGGAATTTTTTGCTTCTCTATTACACATAGAAGTACATTTATAATACAATAATGTGACTCTTGGATTCATCTTCCAAGGTCACTGGGACTCCTTTGTGACTTTTTTCCTTCCACACCTACCCATGCAGGATTAGGTGTTCAACATTCCCCCCCTTAATCCGACGGGGTATGTGTGAGTCCAAGAAGAGAGTTGTAATAAAAATCTGCAAAGTATGCATGGCAGCACTTAGGCTGAATCAACTCTCTCAAATGTTGGCATAAAGAGGTGGTTTAAGGATGACCACCAACACTCGAATGCAACGCTTATTGTAGTTCCTGGAACTCTTCCAAAATTGGCAAGAAGCTAAGGGCTTCTGCTAGAGGAATTGTCCCTCATATTTGAAGAGGGAGAACTTCAACCTAAAAAAGGGAAGTCTACAACCTGTTATGGTTTAAGGATGAGCACCAACAGTGTAATGGTTTATGCATTTCCTGGAACTCAACCAAAACTGGCAAGAAGCTGAAGTCTTCTGCTAGAGGAAGTGTTCTAAAAGAGGAAGAATATCAACCTCACATAGATGGTTTAAGGTTGTCCATCAACCAAAGGCATGCTCATGGGCATCTGTGTCTCTGGCTACAACTCTGAATCTGGAATGACGAATTGTGGCTTAGGCTTGCTTGAACTGCTGCATCTCTGGCTACAAATCTGAATCTAGAATGAGAGATTGTGGCTCAGGCTCGCTTGATCTGACTTCAAAGCTTGTAGATGACCACCATTTTCCCCCCTGTTAGGTACAAGGTGAGATGATGGCGAAAAATCAACTGCAAGTTTGTTCAAGATTCTAGAACAAGTTCTGACATGTGGCTTAAACATCTTCTTGGCTGTTGATGCCCATTGCCAAGAAGAGATCCATCCAAGATGAATCTTGTTCTTGCAGGAGGCTTGTTTCTGAAGCATCTGTGTGAAGAATGGGTGTGCCGACCATAGTGCTTGCATGGATGAAGATTGAAACAGTGATCTTCCATATGGCCAAATCAATCACAGTGTTGGCATTTTACAATCTGTTGTTGTTGTTGTTGTTGTGGAAGAGGAGAAGGATATGTAACAACTGTAGGTGAACTGTCATAAAGAAATTCGACACTCTGAAATTTGATTGGCTTGGAGTAGTCCGGGATATGAAAGGAAAACTCCTTGTCATATGCAAGACCAGTTATGTGCTTGTTGTGGACAAGCTGTTCCCAAGGTCTGATGATGGGCTTGGGAAGTGCAGACTGAGCTGCTGCATCTGCATGTAAATCTGCTCCTGTACAAGGTATTAAATGTGAATCAACTACAACTTTATATTCTTGATGTTGATGGGAGTCCTTCTCAATGTTTTGAACAGAAACAGGTTCAGAATAATGACTCTTTTGCTGAAGCTCATCTTGCTGAAGCTGAGACTCCAACTGCAAAAACTCAATCTTGTCTTGTGCAACCTGCAAGCAAGTTTGAATATTAAAAAGAGCGTTCTTTCTCATTTTTACCATATCATGAACACTGGAATGAATGAGGTTATTCAATGACTCTAATGCATCATTTATTTTAGCCATTTTCTCAAAAACTCAGGCTCAAGAAATAAAGGGTGTCGGCTTCAACCGATAATGCACCCGTTTACAATGTGATTCAACTTACTTTCAAAAGAATACAAGTGAATTCAAAGACCCTTTTCTTTCATGAACATCGAATTATGGAATTACCAAAGAACAAACTCTTCTACTCAAATTATGAAGGACCTCAAGGTGTAAACTTGGGCGTCTGATCAGCAAGCAACAATGACTCAAATCATAGAAGTGTTCATCAATTTCTCAACAACTCAAAGTTACACTTCAAACACTGATTGCAACTATGAATGAATAAGCAATATCCACTCACAATGTCAGTATAATACAATGTCACTGCAAATATTTTGTAAATGTGCAACAAAAACCACTGTGCAATAACCCATTAAGGCAGATGATTTCTCGCTTCTTCACAGAACTATTTTACACCAACAACTCTAATTCAACAAAAAGATGTTCACAGGCTTTGATGTTTCACTATATGAGCAGATGGTCTAGAGCTTGTTCTATTACCTCACAATAAAGACGAAGGAAAAACTATGAGAGAATTTATGATGCCACTGCTATTTTGAAAATGATGACAAATTTTCAACATTTGCCTTCACACTGTTAATCTCTTTGAGAGAGTCACCCTTCTATACATGCCACAAATCTTGGTCATTTTTTATAACATACAACAAAAACTTCATTTTCCACTATGTAGACAATACATCTATTTATTTACCATCTCCTCTCTCTCTTCTTCTTCTGTTTTTTTTTTTTTTGGGGGGGGGGGGGGAATCAGGGAAAAACAGAGGTATTATCTGGGGGAGGATTTAACTAAAGGAGGTTTTAACTGGGGAAGGATTTATCTGTGGGAGGTGAAATTGGGAGAGGTGATTTCTAGGGGAGGGTGAAACTAGGGAAGGTATTTTTGGGGGAGGCCAGTCTAAAAAAAAATTAAAATCAAATCATTTGCAGATTACAAAAAAAGGGAAGGGAATTAATTAAAAAGGGGAGGGAATTAATTAAAAAAATGGGAGGGCATTAATTAGAAGAAGGGAATGGATTGGGGAGGTTGAGGAGAGTGCAGGGATGTGAGAGTCGTGGGATGAGAGAGGGGGTAGGTTGGGGGTGATAGGAGAGAGGAGGGGTTGGGGGGACGACCGAGAGGTGAGAGGGGGGTGGGGATAGGAGGGCCTAGGACGAGGGGTGAGGGGAGGGCGGAGGGTGGTGAGGGAGTGAGCCATGAGGGGGAGCGGGTGGGAGAGTAGAGTATAGCAGTGAAGGGAGGGTGGGGTGAGTGAGCGGGGGTAAGTTTTTTTTGGGGGGGGGGGCATAAGTGTCGTGGGTTGAGCGTAGGGAGTGGAGGGTCATAAGGGAAGTGGGTTGGGAGAGTCATAATTTGGAGGGGTAAGGTGAGGTTGCAGGTAGGGAGGGCCGTGAGATGAGGGGTGAGGGGGTGGTGATGAGTGCAGGTGAGGGGTTGGGTGAGGGTGCAGGTGGGGAGAGCGAAGGGAGTGAGGAGGGCCATGAGGTCATGAGGGTCGATGAGGGCGAGTGGGGAAGGGGAATGGGGAGGAGTGAGGGCCGTGAGGCCAAGGGAGGAGATGCGAGGGTAGACGGGTAGTGTGGAGTGGATGCAAGGGGGAAATGGTGAGTAGAGAGCGAGATTTGAACATATCAGATGGGTGCGGCAGAGGACGAGGGTCGAGTGCTCAAAAATTATTTTTTTGTTTTTTATTTTTATTTTTATTTTTTATTTTTTTAAAGCAGTAAAATATATAGCAGATATACAGCAGAGAACTAGAGAAATAGTATAATTTTCATAATTGTTTCACATTAACAGAAATTTGCAGAAATTTGTAGAATTGTCACTAAAGCTCAGAATTTTCAGAGATCCACTTTAGACAGTGGCAGACAATATTTTTTCCAGAAGCTCTCCAACTCAATCCTTTTCCAAAATTCAGAGATTTCACGGTAAAAGGTAGGCAGAAAGTGCAGAAAAATTGTAGAATTTGTAGTAAAAACTGAATGCAATAGGGAGCATTGAGAGAAAACCTGCAGACTTCTGAATGAACCAAACAAAATAATTTCTGAATGTTGCAAAAATTGATTCCTGAATGTTGCAGAAAATTTCTGAATGTTGCAAAGATGACCAGAATTTTGCAAATTTACACAAGCCAGAAAAAAAATGGCTCACACAAGGTTGAGCTAGTTATGAATGTATAAGCTTTGATACCATGTTAAACACACATTTGGTGTATGAGGAAAGATAAAAAAAACACATAGAAAGATAGGCATTCATTGCTTCTTTATTACACATAGATGTACATTTATAATACAATAATGTGACTCTTGGATTCATCTTCCAAGGTCACTTGGACTCCTTTGTGACTTTTTGCCTTCCACACCTACCCATGGAGGATTAGGTGTTCAACATATTCACCGAGTACCAGTACATGGGTGTTTTCATCATCGGCTTTGTTGCCCTCATATTTTTGTTCCTTGGTTCAATAAAGAAATTTAGTACAAAAAGTCAGCCTTGCACGTACAACAAAGAAAGGATGTGCAAGCCAGCCCTCGCTAATGCCATTTTCAGTACAATAGCTTTCTTTCTTGGTTCTTTAACATCTATCCTTTCTGGATACCTTAGGAAGAGGAGGTGAGCCAACGTGGTAGTGTGGGCGATGGTCGAGAGGACTACGCATGGAGGAGCAACCTGAGGGGATGTGGCCTGAGTAGAGGAAGTGAGATCGAGCGCGAGGAGGCACTAGTTTGAGGAGTAGTGGAGAGGCTGGTGACAGCAAGGGGAGGCCGAGAGGGAGGTGAGTGGAGTGTATGAAGGTCTGATGCAAATTGAGCGCTATGCAATATTGTAATCGAGTGGTACCGATAGCAACATCTTTGACGAGCAACGTTTTTTTTTTTTTTTTTGATACGATAACATACACTGCAACAATTCTGACATGGGGATAATGGATGTTGCAGAGAAAGCGTGTTGAGAGTTGAAGAGAACCAATAAATGAGAAATTGAATTTCTGAGAGAGACCAAATTAGTGGAGCATTAGGTCAGGCATACAACCAAGAAGCCAGGGCGGTGAAGATGGAGCTGCCAGCGTGACAGAGGGAGGTGAGTTCGTTGGAAGGTAGGAATATTAATTAGAGTTGTAGCAATGAATGGAGCTATCAGATACAAGCACGTTATGACAGAGTGCAGCAGCATTATAATTCGAGCTAGGTAATTGGATTCCATACTTACTCGAGTAACACACAATGTGGACTGTGCAATGGGCAGAGGTCCACATTCTTTGCCAGAATTTTATGCTAACATCAATGTTGTCAATGGAACACATAAACGCACAGAGGAATGCCACTCATCATGGCTCTGATACCATGTTAAACACACACATGGTGGATGAGATAGTAAACACACGGATAGGAAAGATATGCATGAGTTATTTTACTGTTAACCATAGATGTGATTTTATACTACATTAGGTGACCCTTGGATTGATCTTGTAGGTGGTCTCTTGGACTTCTTTTGTCCATTCGCTTTCCACACCTACCCATAGAGGATTAGGTCTCCAATATGTTCAACGCAAGGAAGGTTAAGAATTTTGCGATGCGAAGTGCGATAGGACACGTGTCAACATGGCACAACATCACATCGCGTAAAATATAAAAATTAACTGTAAAGTTTCACAGTTAAGTCGCAGGGAATGTGAAGTGCGACTGGACGCTGATTGGTTAAGAGATTTCAGTGGCACCCTTTGATTAAGAACTCACACAGTTTTTTGCTTGTGTGGTTTATGCAGTATTTTGGGATTTCTAGTTCAGTTTGCTTATTATATGATACACACTCTACTTTTTATTGCGCAAAGTATATATGTATTAATTTGAACGGATTAATGTTTTGAAACACCATTGTTGATTCGCAACATATGTATGTGGCTAACCCCCAAAGTTAATCTCTATATGAATAAAGGGGATTTTTATTAAGTATAAAAAGTACTTCATTCCGCAACGAAATTCTGATATATTACAACGGGTCTGCATCATAAATCTTACTCGTAAATTTTTAATGTAGCTATAATTTACATCCTAAATATATAATTTTTGTTAATAAATTATAATCGAAATAAAAACTAACACATAAAAATATGAAATAAAATGATATAATAGTAAGTATGAAGAGAAAAGATACCAAAACAAATAGCTTTATTATTATAAACTTTATATTTAAAAATATAAAATAAATATAATGCTAATTCCAATATCTATAAAAATTGAGAATATTTATAATATATAATTTCAAATAAGAATTCACAAACATATAAATAATAAATCAAAATATATCACAATGAGTTTGAAGATAAAGGTAACAAAACCAATATTGAAAATTTGAAATTATAAAATATGTAAATTGAATGTAATGCTATTTCTAATATAAATAAGAATTGAGAATACTTATTATATAATTTCAAATTAGAACTGAGAATACTTATTACATAGTTTCAAATAAATATTTCAAAATTTTATCTGTTTAAGTTTCTATTTTTTTAAAAGATAAATTTTCAATTTTAAATGTTTAGTAGATAAAAAATTGTATTTGGAAATTTATATGGAATAGTAAATAGACAATATAAAAAGTTAAAGTAAATAGAAAATATATGATAATTATATGTAGAAATTTCAATCCCTTAGTCAAACATATAATTATTGAGATGAATAAAAATTTGTATTTGGAATTTTATACTGTATTTCACTCCTTGTAGTCAAAGATAATTTTTTACATGTAAATATTGAGATGTTGTGTAGCACATGATTATGGATAAAAAAAACTGTATTTGGAAATTTATATTGGGTAACAAATGGACATTGTGAAATGTGAAAGTAAATAGAAAATATGTATTGATAGTTGTATCATGTGAAACTTTTACTCTTGATAATAGATTAATATATATTGATCATAGTATCATGTGACACATTCACTCGTTTATTGATCATTTATTGATAGTGGATTAAAATTTATATAAGGACATTTATATTGAATATCAAATAGAACATGTAAAATAGAAAATGTACAATTATATGTGGAAAATTCACTACCCATGAAGCACACATGATAAAGTTATGCTCGCATTGGTTTTCTACGAGGAGCTTTTCCTCTTGACAAATTCCACTGTGGTTTGTTGGATATTCCGAGGGATGCTTTTGCATGTTATCCCACGTTAATAGGAAATATAGAAAATTGAAAATGGAACGCAATAGCTAATTAAACAATGGTCGGACAATCTCAAGAATATTTTAGTAGCTTTAGATAAGTTTTAGGGAAATAAGTGAATATCAGCCTAGATCCATTTTAATTTCGAATCTATCAAATGTCAAGAGGGATTAAATCTCTCTAGGTGAAAATCTCCTTTTTGAGTGCAAAACTTAAGGAAAGGTTTGCATCTAGAGAGATTTGATCCCTCTCAACGCTTGATAGATCTAGAGTTAAGATGGATCTAGGCTGGTTTTAGTCGTGGTCAAGGAAATCTATCGATAATATGAGGAACATATGATTAGTTTTATCAATAATATGTAAATACATCTAATATTAATATAACCATTTTAAATATGCTAAATATGTCTGAGATTTATCGATTCATTTTAATTTTAAATTTTCTTATTTAATTAAAGATGAAAAATGATGAAATAAAATTTTTGAATGCAAAGTGACAATGTAATAATATTGAGTGATAGAAAATGTTAATAATAAGAATGTAGTAAATTAAAATAGCCTTCATTGTGATCAATGTCAAATTATTTTCTTCTATTATTCTTATTGTCACCCTTGTTAGTTTTGTCATCTTTTCATATCGATTGTACTCGTTAGTTTTGTCATGTTTTCATATCAATTATATGAAAAAGACAGTTGAAATCATAAATATTTAGGTTGAGATGTTGTATTAAACATCATACCTTGTCTCTCTTGCTCTCCAATATCAATAGGTTTAATTAAGTTATAACAAAAAAATAAATTTACATTGTGAATGATTTTTTGTGCTTACACTGAAATCAATGCACAATATTAATCCAATGGTTTTAAAATTAATGTACCATCATACATCTAATTACATCAAATGAGAAATCAACATATACACTAAAATCAATGCATCTAATGCAAAAAATAAAATAATATTAGAAAACAACATCTACACTAAAATCAATGCATCTAGTGCAAGTAATCAAATAGGATTATGAATCAACATCTACCCTCAAATCAATGCATCTAGTGCAAGTAAACAAATAGGATTAGAAACCAACATATACACTAAAATCAATGCATCTAGTGCAAGCAATAAAATAATATTAGAAAACAACATCTACACTAAAATCAATGCATCCAATGCAAGCAATCAAATAGGATTAGAAATCAACATCTACCCTCAAATCAATGCATCTAGTGCAAGTAAGCAAATAGGATTAGAAACCAACATATACACTAAAATCAATGCATCTAGTGCAATCAATAAAATAGGATTATAAATCATCATCTACACTGAAATCAATGCATTTATTGCAAGCAATCAAATAGGATTATAAATCATATATATTGAAATCAATGCATCTAGTGTAAGAAATAAAATATAATTAGAAATTAACATCTACATTGAAATTAAAGCATCTAGTGCAAGTAATCAAATAATATTAGAAATCACCATCTACACCGAAATCAATGCATTTAGTGTAAGCAATCAAATAGGATTAGAAATTATCTACATTGAAATCAATGCATCTAGTGCAAGTAAACAAATATCATTAGAAATCAAAATCAATGCATCTAGCTCAAGCAATCAAATAGGATTAGAAATCACCATCTACATTGCAATCAATGCATCTATTGCAATAAATATTCTTCCCTCTCTCCCCCCTCCATATATATCTATATGTCCCTCCATATATCCTTCTTTGTCTCTTTATCTCACCCCCACAAACACACACACTCTCTCACTCCATATTTATCAATCTCTTTGTCCCTCCATCTCTATCTCCATCTCTCTCGTCTTTCTCTTCACCTTGCATCTATATCTATATCTCTCTTTGTCTATATATATAAACCCCAAAACATACACTCTCTTTCTCCAATATATCTATTTATCACTCCCTCCCCCTCTCCTTTTCTCTCTTCCTCTTCCCTCCATCCCCCCGCTTATATCTCTCTTCCCTCCTACTATCCTACCTCCCTCTCTCTCCATCTTCCTTATCTCTCTCTCTCTCTCTCTCTCTCTCTCCAGCTTTCACACTCTATGTATTTCTTCTTGCCTCCCTCTCTCTCCCCCTCCATCTCCATCTCTCTTTCCCTACCTCTCTCCACTCTCTCTCTTCCTTTCACTCCCACCTCTCTCTTTCTCTCTATCTTCACCTTCCAACTTTGCTAATATATGCCTCTTTCTCTCTCTCCTTCTCTCCTCCCTTCTCTCTATCTCTCCTTCTTTATCTCTTTATCTCACCCCAAAACATACACACTCTCTCTCCACTTGTCACTCTATGTATTTACTCTTCCCTCCCTCTCTCCTCCTATCTTCCTCCCTCTCTCCTACTCTCCCTCAAGTCCCCTCTCTTTTCCTTCCTCTCTCTCCCTTTCCCTCATACCTCCCTCTCTTTTCCATCTCTCTTTCTCTCTCTCTCTCTCTCTCTTTTTCATCTCTCTATGTCTCTCTCTCTCTCTCAAATCCTCTCTCTCTCCAACTATGTTACTATATCCATCCCTTTTTTCTTTTCTCTCATTCTCTCCCCTCTTGTTTCCATCACGTCTTCTACGTCTCTTTATCTCACCCCTTAACATACATATTCTATATCCATATCTCCCTTGTCACTCCATCTCTCTCAACTTCTCGCTCTATGTCTTTCTTCTTCTCTTTATCCCTCTCTCTCTCTCTCTCTCTCTCTCTCCACTCCAATCTTCCCTACTTCTCCCTCCCTCTAACTCTCTCTCTCCCACCTCCATCTGTATGTCTCCCTCTCCCTCTCCCTCTCTTACCCTTCTCTGTCTCTCTCACTTCTCTCCCTCTCTCTCTCTCTTCATCTCTCCTTTCCCCTCTCCTTCAATTTCTCTCCATCTCTCCTTTCTCACTCCCTCTTTTTCTCCAGCTTTATCATATGTCTTTGTTATTCCCTCCCATATATATATAGAGTTTATATATATATATATATATATATATATATATATATATATATATATATATATATAAACTCTAGATATATATGAGAGGGAAGAAAAAATACATTTGTTTATATATATATATATATATATATATATATATATAAACAAATTTAATATTGTATTAATATAAAATTATTAAATTTAATAAGATTAATATATATATTATATTTAATAATAATAATAATATTTTAATATTAATGTGAGGGGTAATAATATTTTTTTTCATGCTATTATTATTAGTTTGGTCCATAGGCTTCATATATAATTAGATGTTGATTTCTATTTGTATTTGATGTATTTTTATTTATTTACCTTACATTTTTATACCTATTTTATAAATATAGTATTTGGCCCATGGTATTAATAACAATTTGTCCCAGTATTTGGCCCATATCATTCACCTAAATAAAACCTCTTTTTTGAATTTTTATAAATACAAAAAGATTTATGGAGTAAATATAAAAAAAGGTTTTATTTATTTACCATAAACTATAGTTTTATTTATTTACCGTACCTCTCGTTTATTTATATTTTTATTTCTTCACCATATCTCTTTTTTGAGTTTTCTTAAAACTCTTCATCTTTAAATTTATATTGTTTAAATTCATTTTAAATTGTTTATTTATATGGTTATGTAAGTTATTCTTTAAGCCGACATTATTTAGATTTTATTTTTAATTTTATTTTTTGTTTTTTATTTTGGGTTCCAACATACTTACACTTCGGAGTCATAATGGGTTGTACAGTTAATAATGTTTTTTTGCATGCTATTAATAATAATTTATTCCATGGTGTTTGGAACATAGACTTCATATATAATTAGACATTGATTTCTAATCCTATTTGATATATTTTTATTTATCTACCTTACCTATTTATAGGTCTTTTATATTTATTTATTTACCATACCTCTTTTATAAATATGGTATTTGGCCCATAAGCTTCACCTACATAAGGCCTCTTTTTTGAGTTTTGTAAATATAGAGATTTATCGAGTAAATATAAAAAAAAAAAAAAAAAATTATTTACCATAAGTTCAGTTTATTTACCATACCTCTAGTTTATTTATATTTTTATTTATTTACCACATTTTTTTAGTGTTCATAAATCTATTCATATTTCGATAAATTTATTTTTTAATGAATATGTAATTGTTTATTTACATCGATTTTTAGATTATTATTAAAGCCGACATTATTGAGATTTTATTTTTAAAACTTTCTTTACTTTTTATTATTTTAGCTTACAATAAACTTACACATCAGCGTCATACTGAATTGTAGAATGAGCCTCTCAACACAATAATACCAAAAAAATTATATTGCACAAAATATGTCAACTGAAATCCATAAAATGTAATTACGTGACAATTTCCAGGAGGTTTGGTGGGATGATCCACATAACATATTATGAGCGAATCGATAAGATGTAATTTACGCAAGAATTTTCAGGGAAGTTGCTGGCATAATCCCAGTGATGACGGTGACATCTCACCGGTCATCATGCATGTATGTTGTCTCTTCTCTCCGGTTGGAAGTTTTGATCAGTCTCGACTATGCAGAAGGGTACGATGTGCCCTCCATCTCGCGATCTGGCAAATCAATTTCATATGTGGGAGGCTGCTCATACTCTCCACGATACGTCTTCGTCACGTCTCTCTCTTACACTGTTGCATCACAAGAGAGACTTCCATAATAAACACGTAATCCTTCACTCCTTTGGCACCTAGCTGCAGTGTATCTAGAACGAATAAATATCAGATTACGAGGCTATATGTATTTAAAATGACATAAGCATATTTAGTGGTAGACATTTTTTTTAGACTTCTGCTGTAGTCCTTCCTATTTTTTGCTTTTTTCTTTCACATGATCATCGTTACCAAAGTTAAGATAATTTATAACGTGCATCATAAAGGAGGAGATTTGGAAGGAATATCGCACTTTCATAAAGTCCTTTAGGATCAATCAGTCCTCGTTGAAGCAGGTCGGGATCGTGAGTGTTGAGGGTTTTAACTCGTTCATTTTGTTGGATTTTAACCAGATCCCTAGGTAAATAGTATTCATCCCACTACCCACTATCAATGGAAATATATGCTTATCCATACGTTGTTGAATGAGCTATTTTTTGGGTTCTTCCCATGAGTATCAAATCAAGTATTTGTTTTTCTTAATTTGAATTCCATAGTGTTTACAGGAGAAATAGAGAGAGTATTATTAATAATGAATTCATTTAGGTTAGCTTTGGGTTAGTTTTCATGGTGTTTATGGGTAGTTGAAGTGATTGAAGTACATTTTGGGATTTTTTTGGCCATTTGTTAGGAGGGGCACGTTTAATTTTCTTTGAATTTATCTTGTCAAACTTTGTTTTGGGCTTGCCTTAAAGACTATCAGAAAAAAATGAATTTATTTATATTAAAAAAAAAAACATTTAAAAGACAAATATAAAAATGTTGAATTAGGAAGCTCAACAAAAAATGGACCACAAGGACTTGAATAATTACAGCCTTAACTAGAAAATGTGGAGAATAGACACTACTGTACACATAAATGTGTGGTAAGGCTCTATTAAACAATATAATGATACTCATATAACTGCAATAACAACAACATTTGTTTCAAGATAGAAAAACTATATTAATCATACAATCATCCTATTGAGCAACCACACACTATATTGGGAGCTAATTATTTGGAGAATATCTCTCAAATCAACTAGATATATGCCATAAAAATTAGAAGTACAAAGCTTGTGCTAAAATGTAAGCATGGAGCACAACTCCAATACAAATAATAATAGGAGGAACTCCTCCACATATCCAAATACCTTCATACCTCCCAATTATATCTCGCGTCCCCCATAATGAATACATGTCTCTATATATATTCCTATCTGCACATTACATGTGTGGCCTCTTTATTTTTTGAATGACCATGTTACATATTACATGTACATTTAGCCCTATATATGCCCCCCCTTGGGTCATATCATATAAATTTAACCCAATATAACCCCTCTTTGGGAACATAACGTGAAGTCCAAATAATGATCAATAATACTAACAATCCCCAAACATAATAACACATAAGACAAGTGGAAGTTACATATTCCAACACCTTCCTTGCATCCCCCAACTTGAAACGGCTACTTGTATTAATCTCCATCAACTCAGGCCTTCATCAATATGTTATCCTTTGCAACAAATAGTACACTATGAACTGGAGAACCTTCTAAATAACAAAGTGCATGTCTTGTCCAACCTCAGATTTTCATCTTGTAACTACAAAAAAAGAAAATACTTTGTTTGTTTAAGTTAATATAAAACAATTTAAATCCACCTGAATACCTTGATCATGAGCCATTTTGTCCACTAGTTCTATAGGAAACTCTTTTCAACTACATGGTTCACAACATGTTAAACACTCTTATAATTATAACTTGGTCTTAAATTTCTTACATTTTGATATTAAACCATCTCACATTTTCCCCTCAGTACTACATAATGGGGGTTTTTAAGACAAATTTTGAGTAAAGTGTCTTAAATATTGTCTTTAAGCGAGTGTCTCACATTATTGTCTTAAAATATTGTCTTTATAATGACAATATAGAATAAAAGTATTATTATCTCTTAAGAGACAATTCATTTTTGTCTCTTAAGAGCTACAATTAAAAACATAGTATCTCTATAGATACAATATGTCTTTAATCCCATTTATTGTCTCTCTAGAGATAACAACAAATTATCTTCAGGAAAAAATATAAAATGTGAATATTTTTGTTTGTTCAATGACTAATTCATGTTAGGGCATAATGGAAACGAAGCACCAAACTACTTCTTGCAAAGCAGGTGCTCTTCCATTAGTCAATCACCTTTTAAATAAATGTGAAAGGAATTCCACAATGTAGCTCAAATAGAAAACTACATCTCATCAATATGGAAATGCCATGCAAGTATTAGCTTTTCCTCTCTCCAAATCTAGGAGATTTCAAAGCATCGACCTTCAGTGCAACCTAGAGGTTGTTGATAACAATAGTTAAAGCTTTTTTTCAATGTCATTTTTAATGATCAAGATGGGATACCCCCCACAGCTGTAATATTCTAATACTGTTATCATGTCTCTTGAATTTGTAATCATTAGAGGAAATTTCAGCCTAAAAGTGGCCTCTTAGGGAAAAATAATAAAATAATAGCTAAAATAATAAAATAAGAGTTATGAATTTTGGGGGAAAATAACAAAACTGATTTTTTTAATTGTGTTTTTGGCTTATCTATTTATCAATTTACTCAAATTTCAAGCGTAGACACTCGTTGGATGCAAAATTAAATCCCACATCCAACGAGTACCCATTATGCATACTTTTGAGAAGAACCACGTTGATAAAAAAAATGAAGATACATCAAAAGTATGCATAATGGGTACTGGTTGGATGTGAAATTTAATTATGCATCCAATAAGTGTCTACACTTG
Source organism: Pinus albicaulis (assembly GCA_034641835.2). Taxonomy (NCBI): domain Eukaryota; kingdom Viridiplantae; phylum Streptophyta; class Pinopsida; order Pinales; family Pinaceae; genus Pinus; species Pinus albicaulis. The sequence goes on along the minus strand of CM076583.1, from coordinate 872,290,741 downwards.
AAATTTGGGTAAACCTAAAGGAGATAAGTTAAAAATATAAGTAAAAAAGGTAGTTTTTCTTCTTTTCCCTCCAAAATATTTACATGTGAATCTTTTTAAATTTAAAGGATTTTGATTGGTTTACATATTATGACATGGAAATTACGTAAAAATTTCATGGGAACCTTTAGGCTAAAATTTTCTCTAATATTCTTAACAACCAATAAAAGCTGCAATTTACGATAAATAAATATTCAACTCCAATCCCTCATAAGTAGAATGAAAAAAGAAGCAAGAATAATAAGAATGGATCACACTAGGGTTACTTTGCGCTCTGCCGCCGCCGTCAAGGTCTGTGCGGATCTGGCCCCTGTAGCCGTGGCTTCTGGTCTGGATCTGGCCGCGTCCCACATAGGCCTCTACTTGCTCGAAGTTCAAAGCTCTATCAAGGAGCTCAGCTCAAAAGACCTTGCGAATAATGCCTCGGTTGGAGCCGCCTTTGCGCCCTTTACTCCATGGGGCCTGCATCAAGGGAGAGCAAAGATTCCAAGGCCGGATCGGTGGTGCGACTCTCATGCTGGTGGATCGGGGCTTCTCAAATCTGATAAATTGCATGTGGACCTAGCCCCAGGCAAATCCTGCAGTGACAAGACAGATCGGATCTCCCAGAATATGACTTGTCTCCCATCAGTCTTGGATCTGGCCCAGGGGGGTTCTCCATAGGATGAAGAGGTTGCAATGGCGCGATTGACAATCTTCAAGGAATCTGGCAGCCATGCAGCTACAGATTTCAACGATTTCTCTTCCTCTCCTCTGGGCGAAAAGGTGCCTAAGCCCGATCTTCTCCAGATCTGGAATGAGGCACGGAAGAGGTCTTCTCTATGTATACCACGGGGGCAGCCCTCTTTCTTGCACCTTGAGGCAGCGCAAAGTCATGGGCAGCTAGAACAGCCAGAACCCAGGCAACAGGTAACATCAACTTTTTTTCATATTTTTATTAAACCTCCTGTGGGGAAAACCAGTCTAGTATGGGTACATGCAGAAAGCGCCATTATGCAGTTGAAACAGAAAATCTGGGCATTGATGGGATACCCTGTTCAGATCCAGCATCTGGTCAGTGGTAGATGGTCCCTTCAGGATAGCAAAACCTTGAAGAACTACGATATAAGTCCAGAAACAACCATTGCCTTAAACCTTAGGCTGAGAGGAGGTGCTGTGCCTCAGGGACATCCAAGCACCACAGGAGGAGACAAGGATAAAAAGACAACAACTCAGCAACAACCCAAGGGAGGCTTCTCTTACAAAAATATCTTACAGGGTAACAGAGATCCAGGGTCCCCTCCAGACCAAGGTGAACATACACCTAGGCCATACATAGTAGATCAGCTTGGACAAACCCCAGCCCTCAACATTGATTCTACAGGACTAGAAGAATACGTTAAGTCATATGAAACTCAGGCCCTAATCTGTCGATTTAACAGTTTTTGGCCAAAGCCAATGAATCTATTTCACTGGATCTACACTAACTGGACCATGAAATGTGATATACATCTATGCTCCAAGGGGTTTTTCATTGTTAATTTCGCATACACGGAAGCCAGAGATACAATCATCAGTGCAGGGCCTTGGTTTTGGGGAACAACGGGTCTTTTTATGACCCCATGGTTTCCAGATTTTGACCCAAAAAAAATGACTGTCTCCAGAATGCCGGTCTGGGTCCACCTATATAACCTTCCTCTTCACTTTTGGAGTGAACGAGTTTTGGAAGGAATTGGGAACAACATAGGGAAATATATCAAAACAAATCTGGAGAGGATTGAGGAGAGGATCTACACCTTTGCACGCATTTGTGTGGAGGTCGATCTAAGTAAAGGACTGCCGGAAAGTATAATGCTGATATACAAGCAACAAAACTGGCTGCAAGGACTAGACTATGAAAATACTGCTTTCAGATGCAGAATCTGTAGGCTGACAGGACACTTGCAAAGTACATGTCCAGAAGTCAAGAAAGCAAACAACAAAAAGAAGCAGAAAGGGAAGCAGAGAAAAGGGTGGCAATACCCCCCTCCTGACTCAGAGGACGACGAATCAGAAGCAGAGGAGGAAGTCACTCCCACAGAGAATACTGAGCCTACCCAAGGAAAAGAGACCCAAAAGGAAATCATATCAGCTAACAAGGTTTCACAACTCCATTCAAATCAGGCAGAGAAGACAAGCGAGGATCCGAGTATGGGAGGGATCAAACGGCATCACCCCTCAGATACTTCAGACTCAGACAAGCATACAGGTCCATAGAAAGCAGAAACACAGTTAGTCCTAGCTACGATTGAGCCCACCCAAGGAGAGTGGTGCAAAGTTGAAAAGAAGAAGGGGAGAAAAACATGAGGTGTGAGTTTCTACTCACTCCCTGGAACCATTTTTTCTGTCGCTTCCTCCCTTCTTTTTTCTTTTTCTCATTCTTTCTGAATGCATGGTAGCCTCGCTACGTCGCATTGTGTGCAAAAGTACACGAGCCCAATGGGAAACTTCTGAAAATGCTTCAATGCATATGCTATGTGTAACTTTTCATTTTTATAAATAAAAGGTTACCGATTTTTTCTGTGGAAAAAAAAAGTAGAATGAAAAAATAAAACATGAAAAGATTGATATTTAGCAACCCTATTTTTAGTGATGTTAGTCATTCTTTCTAATCATTACATTAGCACTCCACATTTAATTAAAAAAATGAGGCAAAAAATATACAATTTCGTAGAAACCAACAAAACCCAAAAGAAATCTTGAGGGTGTATGATGTGCATACTAGTAAGATGGAAGTGACTAGGAAATAATTTCACAATTTCATGAGCAAGGGTCTAGAACCAAACATAATTATTGGAACCTTGATATAACAAGGTTTTTACCTAGCTCGAACCTTGCAAAACATCAAAGTTCCACCTACATTCATGCCAAGTGTGTCTACTAATGAAAGGTTGAGGGTTTTTTATAAGGAAAACAAATGAATAAAAACAAAACAAAGAAAAAATAATAAACTTATTTCGTATGAATTACCTTCCAATTCTCATACTCCAGAAACATTTTCTTAGTGTACGTCAAATAGTATGGATAAATATTACCGCGATAAAATTGAATTCCCCCCATGCCATACAGATTATTTTATGCACTTTTTCCCTCTTCAACTGTCACAACCCCTTTCCTTCAAATTCTTCCCATAGCCTCTGTTATAATGTTTTCTATTTCATAGTTATTCCCAACACTCACTCAAGCAACATCTACAAATTCGTTGTCTTCAACCTAGAAAATAATATAGAACACAAAGTGTTAACATTTGTAGCCATTTACACATAAAAGTATTCCAAAAATACCAAATATTTTACAAGAAACTCCTCAACATGCTATCCTAGTGTAAGGATTAAATGATAATGATGCATCAACTATTTCCATAATAAAATTGCATGTAAATCGTAACACTAAAGAAATACAAACATTGTATATATAACAATACCACGTAAACAATTTTATTCCACAAGGAAAATACTCTATGAAAAATGAAAAATAATTTGCAACCAAAAATAAATTAGGAAAATAATTCATTCAATTAGATACAACACCAAACTCTCACAAAAATAGAAAATGAGCCTAATCCAAATATGAGGATTTACCTCCTTTGAAAAACATTGAGCTTTGAAAGAAAGGCCTTTACTATCATGTCAATCCTCTTAGTAATTTGAATGGTATGTGCACATGTTGAAAAAACATAAACGAAAAGGCTTCATTTAAAATTATTATTCCAAAATTTAGGGCACAACCTTTGCCTATTCATTCCTTCCTAAAAAGTTCATAAGAATTTAAAAAAGGATTAGAAATTTCACGTACCTCATGGCAATTTTTCATTCAAATCCCATCAAAAACTAAAAAAACTAAACACGATAAAACCATAAAAAAATGAAAATATTCTAAACCATACTAGTGAGAAAAAAATAACTTTATACCTTCACTTATTAAATCATTTGCAAGCACACCATATTTGGTGGTTCGATCCCTAACTAAATCATTTTTCTTTTTTGTAGCTACTCTTACCAACTTGGCCCCAATATTTTCAACTGGGTCCTATAACTCATTGTTGGCTTGAGAGGTCTTGACCCAGGTTCGGAGTTAAGGTTAACCAAGAAACCCTCTTACTACTCGCCCTTTCGGCAGTGACCTACTTGCGCAAGTTAAATTCTCACCCGAAGAAGTATGGGGGGGGGGGTGTTGGAACCAGGTTTCCACACCCTGAGAGAGAATTAAATGATGTGGGTGTCTTGGGATCTAAAAAAACTATGGTATGACCTTCGCAACATAACCCTAACCAGTCATATTTAGTTCAACTTACATAGTTTACCATGTGAGCACACATATATAGATTCTGCAATCCATTAAATACATAACAATTACGTTGAACAAAAATAGATCCTTTCATTTAACATTCATCTAAGGCAGAAATCAATTTCATAATTGATCCCAACAAAAATAACACAATAAACAGGAATAACATGCATAAAAATATTATAAAGAAAAATGAAGATGCATTTGATACTCGTATTTCATTCAAAACATTCATTTATTCATTCATAGGTCAGATCTTTCTTACAACACTTTTGCTTAACCCGTGTACACAGCCAGCGGGGTCTACACACAGCAGGACTAATGTCTCCGCCCACACAGCCAGCATGAGCCTTCTAAACCCATACAAGTTCACTTATTAGCTTAGAATATCAAAACATAGCTCAAACTTCTTATCACTACTTATTCACGACTCGATCCGAACTCCTATTTATATATTTAGCCTATGCTCAACCCCTAGTTCTACCCTTTCACCCATTACGACTCATGAGGGGCTTTGACCCACCCTAAAGCCCTTTGACCTATGCTCTGCTTAGCTTGCCTGACTTAAATTACAAAAAATACTATATTTTTACCCCAAAATTTGGTCCTGAGGGACCCTGCTCCAACACTCAACTTGCCAAAAAAAGGAAACCATGGCATTGAAATTTATTTCATTCGATTGGAAATTACAATAATACTTAACTCAACCACAAATATTTTTTCTCAACTTTTATGAAAATATTTATTCATCACTCTCATTTGACTACTCCACACCCAAGGCATACCTCTGAGTAACAAATATATTGTTTTTGACATTTTAGTTTTAAAAATATACCTACCACATCTAAGACATTTAGGAAGGGGAAACTAATACAACTTTAAAAAGAAAACCAAAACATACATTTACAAATTAACTCCTTTGCTACCGCCACAACATTGTTAATTATTTTTGGAGAACCATACTTGCTCTCCAAAATAATGTTTTTTCCCTTCAGTCCAAGGGTGAGTCCAACAATATCAACAAGTTTGTTCACACCTATATGTAATAAAATTAGAATAGGATTTCAATAAGTGTGAAATTTAATGATGGACTATATGCCAAAAAAAATCTACATGAAAAATTAAAACAACACATTAACATCAAATATCAGTGGAAAAGGAGACATCATTCACACTGAAGTTTCACGTGTATGGGACCTTCCTTTAAACAAACATTTTTTTCTAACTTGATTTTATTTTTTCATTGAGCCATCTTAGTTGAAGCACAACTCCTTTTCCATAGCTCTTGTATTAACTACCTACTCTTTGGTTGTAATCTCAAAGTCCATATTTTTCTTAAAAAATGAAAGGAAATAGTTGACAAAACTCCAAGAGAAGGCAATTGTTTCCCATAATTATTAATGATACAGGTGGATTAAATAGGTACAACTATAAGTGGCTTAAGTACAAAGTGTCAAAAATCAAAGTGTTCTAAAGTCTCTCGAATTAGGTTCAGGTTGTAGATCTCATCATTCTGATTACAATGATGCAGACGACACTTAATTCTGAGTCCATATGAAGAAGTTAGGAGCAGTAAAAGTTCAAGGGTTGACTTGGTGATGTGGCAGCTTAAGGAAGCAAAAATTTCGCTAGAACCAAACCACCAGATTTCGGCCAACCTAGATGGATTCTAGGCGAATTTTTGGAACGGTTCAAATGTCTCCTTCGGTCAATTTTCAAATATTCAAAAAATAACTACTTGTTTTAAATAACAATAAAAAACAAAAATATATATATTGGAGGGCGGGTCATGACCCCCACCATCCTCACTCATCGAATATAACAAGAATATAATATATATGGGGTCGGAAGCGGTCATAACCCCGCCACAGACCACCTGACCATGGAAAACGATAACAAAAAATATTAAATGGGGGCGGGGGTTATGAACTACACCACTGCCCGTACTACCATAACCACCAAATACGGTGCCAGCAAAGGACGTAAGGGAAAGCCACACGATGCGGGCAAGGCCCCCCTCAAAATAAATGTGAATCTATTTAAATTAGTTGCGCATTTTTTAATAAAAGAAAGTTCCGCCTTTTTTTTTTTGGAGGGGGCGGGGTTTGACCACCTAACCCCCTCCCTCCTATTTGGGATCTAAGCCAACTCTCTAACCAAAATATTTGGTTTATCTACCGAACACTTCATTATTTAAGCCTTAAATTCAGATGTGCACCTAGGAAAAACATGAGTGGGCACAGAAAATGAGGCAGTGGAACCTTGAGCAGTGTGCAAGAGGGAGTGGAACCATGATCTGAGCCATTTTCCAGAGGGGCCAGATTTTCACTTTGTCAGATTGGGGCAAGTTTTATATGGATTATGCACTACTCGATGCCACAAATCCAACAATGTTGCCCATTTCATCATCAGAGGTCTGTAATTTTCGGTCAATTTCAGATTGGGCAGGTATAAGGGTGTAATTCCTCATTTTGTACTTGTACTTTCGTTTTTTCCATTTAATGAAGGCAGGGCCTCCCCACTATTTGAGCAGGGACCAGAGATGTAGTCCTTCCTGGACAAACTCTGATATCAACTATGTGTTCTCATGCATGATGTTAATTGCTTCTGTCCTTTTACGCTTATGCCTTTAAATTTTCTTGTTTAAAGCTACAATTTTCATATGATAGTTATTTTATACATCTCAAGCAAAGGATTTTGGATCAATAGGTATCAGAGTAGTTGTTCGTAGATGTGAGTTACATGCTTGTATGCTAACAAGAAATAGGCTAAGAAGAGGCAAAGGAATGCTATAGGATTTTGATACCAAAGGAGGACGTGCATGTCAGAGAAGGAACATGAGTGAAGAGGAATGACAAGAAGTGGAGCTCAACTTCCGAAAAACCTTCTATACAATGGAAAATCAAGTAGAGAAGTTATTCTCTAGACTTGAGAAGTTAGAGAAATCAAGAGATCATGGTTTAGAAGGGCAAGGTTCAACGCATGGAGATGGTGGAGGAGATCCACCTCCTTAAGGAAATGAAATCCCCTCCTCTTCTAACCATTGTCATACAAATTCTGGAAATGCATCTAATAAACATTTCTTTAAGTTAGATGTCAAATTTGATCTACCCATGTATAAAAGTGAAGTGATGCAGAGAAACTTAACAAATGGATTAGGAAGCTCGAAATATACTACAGGATTCAGTAGATTGTGGAGGACAAGGCAAAGATCCATTTGGCTTCTCTTTGATTGAGTGGCACAGCTCTCATCTGGTGGGAGAGAAAAATTCAAGGCAGGAGTAATTTAGGTAACCTACTTTCCTCATGGTCAAATTTCATTACTGCACTTAAAGATCAATTCTATCCCTTGGGTTATAAGCAAAAATCCTTAATGGAGTGGTAGTACCTAAGGCAAGGTAAACGACAAAACCTGTAATGCTCTACTGTGTAATTTAGAAAACAAGCTCTAAGTTTGGGCATTCCATTAGATTCTCCTGAAGTTGTAACTAAGTACATTGGGTCATTATATAGTTACATAAGACATTCATTATTGTTGTTTGAGCCTCCTACCATTCATGACGCTAGTGTGAAGGCCATGCACATAGAAAGAAGGGGGGCGCATGAACAAAGTGACTACCCAAAAATGATTGTCGCAGCCAAAATAAGGGGAGAAAATCCCTCTTGCACACATTATGAAAAAGAGGGACATGACGAAGAAATTTTTTGGAAGCTGCACCGTGAGTTGAGACCTGAGAGAAATGGAAAAGAATGGAAGCAGAAAACTGGCACCACCATACAACAAAACCAAGATTTTGAAGATTCTAGATCCGAGGAAGATGAAAAGGTCGCAGCTGCAAGATTTTCACGAGATCAGCCAATTGACCTAGGGTTCGATTCAAGGGATGAAATGAAGCTTGCAGCCTTTGGGATAATGACAGAAGGACCAATACACTTGGGTTTTGAACCCTTGGTTAAACTGAGAAGGGGGGTGAATCAGTTTAAAGCAGTCATGATCTATTAAAACTTTCTTTTACACTTATTTACATCTTCATTTCATGATAAACTTAATATACAATGGAACAACAATCTTAATAAGTGAGCAGCAGGTATTAAGCAGATTAAATATAGAATATCAACATATAATCATCATGCACATAGAAAACAGATATAAGTGGAAACCCATAAGGGAGAAAAACACATCTTATTATTGTTTTGATGCAAAGGGAAGCTCCAACTCCCTCTCACCACTTATTTTCTATAGGCTCCAACCTACAAGAGGCTACTACCTCAATTCTGAAAGCTACAACTTGCAAGGAAGTTCTAACTCCTATCTACTTTCTACAGGCTACAACCTACAGAAGGCTCCTACCTTAACCAGCTACAACTGGACTTCTATCAAGCTACAACTTGACATGGAAGCACCAACTTCCTCACTGTACAATAAAATCATATGTTAATTTACCTGGATATCAGCTCTGTTTTCCTCCTTCTTTATTGTTGTCCTTCCAGACTTCAAATTTGCTTTATATCATCTCTTAATCTTCACAACTCCTCTCTTTTCTCCCTATTCTTCATACCCTCTCTCACTTATTTCCCTATTCTCTCAACCCTTATTCATACGCTGGTAACATTATTTATAGAGATCACCTCATAACTATTTGCATTCCACAGGGAATTTGAAATGAACAGGTATGACTCTTTGCCTTCCCCCTTCTCATTTTCTTGTCCAGCACATTCAAAATAGTATAACAGAATGTATATATTTGTGTATTACAGTGAAGTTTTGTTTGCCTATGGAGACTTGCCTTTGCATCACATACAATAAAAACAATTAAATCATTTACATTCCAGGTACAATAATACATTTCACTCAGCCCTTTCAGCTCTTGGTTCGCCATACATTTTTCCTTTCTGCTGCTGTCATTGTCTTTTCAGTTTCTGCTATTATAGTCTAGCTCTTCTGCATAATTGCTCATTTTGTTTGACTTGACCCATTCTATTGCGTTTTTAACAGTGTCATCATATCTCCTTTTGCCCGAACATGCCTGTTTTTCTCGTTCCCATAGCGTTCAACCTTCACCGCTCTTCTAAACATCCGGTTCTGCCTTTTTCTCTGTGTCAGGTCCTTACCTGAGCCTTTCTTTTCCTTTTTGTTTTACATTATAATCCTCCTTTTGCTCTCTGAAATTATTTACAAAGGAAAATCCACATACCCAGACTTTAAATCTCTTAAATAATGGTTCTGAGCTGTATCGCATATGGCTCCTTTATCGCACTTTGTCCTGCGCTTGCGATGAGCTATATGCGATCAGGTCCCACTTGACTTTATCGCTACTTCGCATCGCAACTCACATGACTTCTAAGATTGTGTGATATCTCTCTCCTAAGCTTTGCGATCTGCGATATGCGATGGAATTTGCATTGCCTCCATCGCATCGCATTCATCGATCGCATCGCAAATTCTATAACTTACAAATTCTTATCACATAAGCATCGCTGATTGCGATATGCGATATGCGACAGGTCCCACTTGACTCTATTGCTACTTCGCATTTCGGCGTTCCCATGTGTTTCTTGCTATGCATAGATCTTCCAACCGCCGATGCGATTTATCAAAGGGAAACCTTATACCTTCGGATTTGAAATCCTTTAGACTTTTTCTTTGAAGTTGCATCGCATCTAGAACTCTTATTGCGTTTCGCATTTCAGTGATTCAACCTTGCTCTTACGGTCTTCACCCTTCCAATCTTGTGATTTGTGACATGTGGGCCAGGACCATGTCATCTCCATGTCACCTTGCCATGTCATCTTGATTTATTTGTGATTTGTGGGGTCAGGTCCATGTCACTTTCCACGTCACTTGCCACGTCATTATATCGCACTTTGCATTTTCTATGACCACTATGTTTGTGCGATTTTCCTCCTACCCCGATTGCGATATGCGATTACATCGCATTGCATCCATCGCATAAAATCTATCTTCTCATCGCATCGCATCTCATCGTATCACATCGCCACTATCCATTGCATCGCAACTTTTCTCATCCATCCAGCGACTATCGCATTAGCTTGCGATGTCCAATATGTGACCTGTTCTCCATCGTTGTGATCATCACCGTTGATCTGTCCAGATCTACGGTCCTCGTTGCTACTGGCATTTCTGATTAATACTCAAGCTCTAGCATAATATCATCTCCACTTATGATTCTCAACTCTATGGTTTAAGCCCCAAAAGAACCATATGAATATTTACGAGCCCACAATTTTATTTCAACTTACCTTTTACACTATCAATCTAATCGCTCATATATCCGACAACTGTACTTCTGGGCTTTAGTAGAGTGGGTCCCAGTTCATAGCACCGTGGAGGCAATCCTTGGTACGAAATCATCATTGGGCTTGTGCTACCGCAGTGAACGACAACCGTCGATCTGCGGTCAATGCTCGATGGGCGGGTCAACTGTAGAGGCACCCCCTTGGTTTAACTATTGGGCTGCTTGTGCCCTTGTGGTACCGTTGATCCCAGATCAATGTTTAACCGTGCTCATAAGATATGTTGTTCAACTCTGTGACACCGGTCTGAAACTTTTTGTTAACCTCTGCACAACTTCTGATGCGAACATCATCAGATCTTAATTGTTGATGATCGAACGGCCATCGAGTTCAATTAACCTCGGCGACTTATCGCTCAAAATTCATGTGAAACTAGCGGTTTCACACCCGTGACGTGTCAAAGTCTTATTTGATCACGTTCAATTTTAATAAAACCACTTACCACTCAAAGGTTGCACAAAAACCATCTTTTTTTTCTGAAACTGCCTTCACTATTCACTATGATGCTACTGATGATTTCGCTGCACCGTTGACTCCTAATTCCACATCTAATTTCATTCGTTACACCTCCTCCGTATACTTGTTCAAACAAACCATCGATTCATTTCACTGCACTACGACTTCTCCTTTACTCCATCATTCTACTTTCACGATATCAACCAGTCTTCAAACCATTTCTAGAATTCATTCCACGCATGGTTTAACCTCTATATTCAATTTTTGTGGTTCTTATCCATCGTTTTCCATTAGAGTAAAAACCCCAAATCGGCAGCCGCAACCCACTATAACATTAAACCCTGTGTGACATCTCTGCAACAATTCCATCTGAGTCTGATCTGCTCCCTTTTCTTGGTGCTGCTCCTTTGTGCTCCTTTGCCATCAATGACAATATTTCCAATAGTCTCCCCCTTTGGCATTGATGGAAATACTCCAATGCTTTCTCTAGGACTTCCTCTGCTTGCTTTTAAGAAGACCCTTTCTTCTTTTTCTTCATTTTCCTCCCCCCTTTGACATCAATGAAAAAGGGTTCCACTTTTCCCAGTATGGTTTCTATCTTTTCATAATACTCTGATCTTGAGGACCTGTTCCATCCATTGCTCCATTGCTATAACTCTTTTGTGACACTTTATTGACTACTCTCCCCCTGGAATGATGCTTTCTTAACTGATACAGACTATCACTGGACTTCTATTATGATCCCATTTCTTGTATGCAGCCCTTATATATATATATATATATATATATATATATATATATATATATATATATATATATTCATCATATGAGAGAGTAACATCTGTAGACACTACTCCTAGCTTGTCTCTTAGATATTCGAATGGTTCTTTAGCAAGAGGTTTTGTGAATATGTCTGTTATTTGTTCCTTAGTTGACATATATTCCAACTTCACTAATTTATGTGCTACATGTTCCTTGAGGAAGTGGTACTTTATTGGGATGTGCTTTGTTTTTGAATGAAGTGCATGATTTTTTGATATACTTATTGCACTTGTATTGTCACATTTGATAGAAATAGGTTCATCAATGCTTACCTTCATGTCTTAGAAAGTTTGTTTCATCCACATTACTTATGTGCAATATTCTGCTGCTGCTATGTATTCTGATTCTGCTGTAGATAGAGAGACAGAAGTTTGCTTCTTTCTTAGTCATGCCACCAGACTTTTTCCCACATAAAAGGCACCTCTACTTGTGCTTTTCCGGTCATCCACACAGCTGGCCCAATCTGCATCTGTGTATGCTGTCAATGTGAAGCTTTTTCCTTTTCGATACCATAGGCCATAATGTGAAGTACCTTGTAGATATCTAAATATTCTCTTGATCGCAATTAAATGATTTTGTTTTGCTGCTGCTTATATCTTGCCACAAGTCCTACTGCCAACATAATGTCTGGTCTAGAAGTTGTTAGGTGTAGCAGACTTCCTATCATGGATCTGTAAAGTTTTTGATCTACATCTGTTGATCCATCATTAGCACATAGTTTGCATCTAGTGATCATGGGAGTTAACATAGGTTTGCAGTCTTCCATTTCAACATTTCTCTTAAGTATTTTTCTTGCGAAATGAATATTCCTATGTTCTTTTGTTGAATTTGAAGTCCTAAATAGAAGGTGAGCTCTCCAATCATTGACATTTCAAACTCTGATTTCATTTCTTTAGCAAATACTTTTGCTAACTCATCTTTGTTGCTTCCAAACATGATGTCATATACATACACTACTACAATTAAGAGTTCATTTTCATTAGCCTTTATGTACAAATTGTTGTCTACTCCTCCTTTCTTGAATCCTTGTTTTTGTAAGTATTTGTCCAGCCTTGAATACCATGCACGAGGAGCTTGTTTCAGACCATCTAAGGCTTTCCTTAATCTGCACAAATAGTCATTTTTATCTTTTAATGAGAATCCTTTAGGTTGTTCCATGTAGACTTCTTCCTCTAGATCTCCATTCAGGAAGACGGACGTCACATCCATTTGATATACCTTGAAATCATGATAGCATGCAAAGGCCAAAAACATTTTGATTGCTTACATTCTGGCTACAGGGGCAAAGGTTTCATCATAATCAAGACCTTAAATTTGTGAATATTCCTTTATACAAGTCTGGCTTTATTTCTGATTACCTGCCCTTGTTCATTCATCTTATTCTTGAATATCCATTTTGTGCCAATGACATTTTTCCCAGTGGGTCTTGGAATTAATTCCCAGGTATTGTTCTTCTCAATTTGGTCTATTTCTTCATTCATAGCATTTACCCAGTTTTTGTCTTTGCTGGCTTCTTCGAACTTCTTAGGCTCCATTTGAGATAGCATGGCTAGGTATACTTCTTCTGTCTGTTCAGTAAGTTGTCTTCTTGTCTGGACTCCCACACTCTTGTCCCCAATGATTTGATCTTCTGGATGGTTCTTTTGAGTTTAATTCAATATCTTATGTTGTCTTGCTATGTTCATCATTGTCTTGGTTCTCAGCTTCATGATCTTCTAGAGGATTGGTGCAGCTTCTACTTCCTATTCTGTTTGGTAAATCTTCGTCAAATATTACATCAATGCTTTCCACAATTTTTTGCAGTATTTTGTTGTAGCACCTGTAACCCTTACTCTTGGATGCATATCCTAAAAATATTCCTTCATCAGCTCTTGCATCAAACTTCCCCAGTTTTTCATCATTATTTTTTATGAAACACTTGCTTCCAAAGACTCTAAAGTGCTTGATTGATGTTGGTTTACCATGCCATAATTCGTAAGGAGTCTTATCAAAATTTGGTCTTAGATGAGCTTTGTTGAGAATGTGAACAACTGTGTGTACTGCTTCTGCCCAGTAGGTTTGGGGAATGTTACTTTCTTGCATCATAGCTCTGGAAATCTGTTGTACTGACCTATTTTTCCTCTCTTCCACTCCATTCTATTGAGGTGTATCTGCAATTGTAAACTATTTTTTATCCCATGATCATTGCATAGGTCTACAAAATCATAGTCTGTGAATTCACCTCCTCTGTCTAATTTGATGCACTTTAGCTTGCATCCTATTTGATTTTCTGCCAATGCCTTGAATATCTTGAATTTCTCAAGTGCTTTAGATTTATATTTGAGAAATGATACCCACGTCATTCTGGAAAAATCATCTATTATCAGCATGAAATAAGATTCTCCGCTTCCAAATTTAGTTCTTGAAGGTCCACACAGGTCCATGTGTACAAGATGAAGAGGCTGACTTGTAGAAAATATCTCTTTGGTCTTGAAAGATATGCGGGTCTGCTTGCCCAGTTGGCAGTATTTACATATGGTATTTGAAGGCTTCTTTATTGCTGGCATATCTCTGACTGCATTCTTCTTGCTCATACTAATGATATGGTCAAAGTTTAGGTGTCCTAGTCTTCTATGCCATAACCATGATTCAACAAGTTTTCTTATACGACATGCTTCATTCTCTTCTTCCACTATATAGACATTACTTTCTGTTCTAACACCTTTGATCAAGGTCTTTCCTGTGGTGCTTGATCTTACCTCACAATCTTGGTCTCCAAAAAGGACCTCACAGCCTTTATCACACATTTGACTGACGCTTAGGAGATTGGCTTTTAGCCCATCCATAAATAGTACATCTTGAGCCTTTCCTCTTCCATTATTCAGACTAACTGAGCCCTTTCCCTTGATTTTCCCTACTTTATCATTGTTGAATTTTACATTTCCAGATTTCTTTTCATCAAAGGTTACAAACTCGATTCTATCTCTAGTCATATGCTTTGAGCATCCACTGTCCAAATACCATTGGCTTTTCTGATCTTGGGCTATTAGATACAGGTCACACTTATTCAAATTCTTTTTCCACTACAGGCAGCTATTGGTTTGGCACCTTTTCTGAGAAGATGGACCACATTCTTTGAGAGGACATTTGGAAGACATGTGTTCGATTTTATGGCATACAAATCATTTGATTATATTTTTAAATGGATTATGTGTACAAGTGAACTCTCCATTGCTCATAAATCTCCTTTGGGGTTTTAATCATTAGTATTTTTCTATATGTTCTGCACTCCATGGCTTTATGGTCGAACCCCTTACAACAAAAACAATACCCATGGAAACGATTAGTGTACCTGGTGTAGGTTTTTCCTCTCCATTTGTTTGCTTGAGGTATTCTTTTCAATTTCTGCATCTTTTGTTGGTTGAAATCGATTATCTTTGTCTGACAGTATGCAGCAATATGTCCTAGTTTGTGATAGGAAAAACAAGTGACATTTCTCATAGGAGGAAAGAATTTCTTTTGAGATCTTCTGAACTTGTTCAATTGATCTTCAAGAACAATTGAGCTTTTTGCAACTTCTTGATTCTTCCTCTCATTCTTTGTCTCTTAATGTTGCTGCTTGTTTCTTTTTGTTTCATCACACATCAAGTTCTTGTTGGATTCTGCTTATGTGGTTCCTTTTTGAGCTGTTTCATTATCCTTTACAACTTTTACAAAAATTATATTCTTGTTATCTTCTACCTTGGACTTACTGATTTCTCCTTCATATCCTCTCCCAGCCTTTATGAGAGGAGACCTTTGAACATTTAGAATCATGTCCAACTGGTCAGTGCTTGTCATTCGAGGTTCATTGATAATTCCCTTTGGGTGTATTCTAATTTCTTTCTCAGCCATACCACTTCTTCTTCCAATTTCTCTTGTTCCTGATGTTTATATTTAATTTTCTTTAGTAGAATGTCTTCCAACTTTTTAGCTTCTTCAAGTTCTACTTTCAATTGAATGAGGTCTTCTGAATTTGGTACCTCTTTTACACATTTGAGAAGAATGTTTTTCTATTTTCTGCACTTGAGTTTAAGTCTGTCTATTTCCTCTAGGGCACTTCTTAGCTCCCCCTCAAGATCTACCTCACCTACTTCCTCATCTTCTAGAAGGAATCCTTCAAACTCTTCCTTGGCCATCAACACAAATTCAAAGGTTCCTTCTTCATTTGAGGATTCATCTAAGTTTTCAGATGCACTGCTATCTTGTTGAGCATAAAATTATCTTCTATTGAATCTCTTCCCTTTCTGCCAGTTATTTGTTTTGGTCTTCTCTGTCTCTTGAGTCTGATTCTTTATTTTATGAAGAGGACACTTAGATGCATAGTGCCCAACTCTTCCACAGTTAAAGAATTTAAATGGAAGTTTACCTTTATACTTTCCTAAGCCTCTATCCAATCTTCTAACAAATTTGGCCTCTTCTTCATCAGAGCAGGAACATGTATATTCTTTTTCTTCTTTGCTCTTCTCTATCTTAAAGGCTGCCTCCCTCACATTTGACTTCCTCTATGGAATTCTCATCTCATAGGCTATTAAGTTTCCAAGTAATTGGTTCATGGTCAATGTTTCCCAATCAGTTGTTTCTTCTATGGCAGAAACTTTAGGGTTAAACCTAGATGGTAAAGATCTCAATATCTTTTGTACAATTACACATTCTCTAATGGTTTCTCCTAGAGCTTTCATGTTATTTAAAATTTCTGCAACCCTTAAGAATAAGCTGACAACATCTTCTTCTTCATTCATTTTTATATTTTCAAATTGAGCTCTATAGACTTGCAGCTTGGCAGCCTTCACCTTTTTATCTCCATCATGGATACTTTCTAATGTATCCCATATTTCTTTCATAGTCTTGTTGTGCATTACTTTGATAAATTCTGTCTCACACAAACCACTTAAGAGAGCATTCATGGCTTTTGAATTAGCTACAAAATCTAGTTTGGCATCTTTCTCTGAGCCAGACTCTGGGGCATATCCCAATTCCACAGCAGCCCAAACTTCTATTCCTAGAGACATTATGTACGTCTTCATTCTTATTTTCCAGAAGGCATAATTTGTAACAGTGAACAAAGGGGCCTTATTTGTTTAGCATCCTCCTATATGAGCCATCTTGGGGACCTAGGATCTCCTTCCAGTTGTTAAAGTGATACAGAAGGAACCTACTCTGATACCAATTGTTGAACCCTTGGTTAAACTAAGAGGGGGGGGGTGAATTAGTTTAAAGCATTCATGGTCTAGTAAAAATTTCTTTTACACTTATTTACATCTTAATTTCATGATCAACTTAATATACAATGGAACAACAATATTAATATGTGAGTAGCAGGTATTAAGCAAATTAAATAAAGAATATCAACATATAATCATCATGCACATAGACAACAGATATAAGTGGAAACCCATAAGGGAGAAAGACACATCTTATTATTTTTGTGATGCAAAGGCAACCTCCAACTCCCTCTCACCATTGAATTTCTGTAGGCTCCAACCTAGAGGAGGCTACTACCTCAATTTTGCAAGCTACAACTTGCAAGAAAGCTCCAACTCCCATCTACTTTCTACAGGCTACAACCTACAGGAGGCTCCTACCTCAGCCAACTACAACTGGACTTCTATTAGGCTACAACTTGAAATGGAAGCACCAACTTCCTCACTGTATAATAAAATCATATATTGATTTACCTAGATATCAACTTTGTTTTCCTCCTTTACTATTGTCCTTCCAGCCTCCCAATTTTCTTTATATCATCTCTGGATCTTCACAATTCCTCTCTCTGCTCCTTCATCTTCATACCCTCTCTCATTTCTTTCTCTATTCTCTCAACCCTTATGCATACACTAGTAACATTATTTATAGAGATAACTTCATAACTGTTTGCATTCCACAGGGAATTTGAAATGAACAGGTATGACTCTTTGCCTTCCCCCTTCTTATTTTCTTGTCCAACACATTTAGAATAGTATAATAGAATGTATGCATTTTTTTATTACAGTGAAGTTTTTTTTTTCCTATGGAGACTTGCCTTTGCATCACATACAATAAAAACAATTAAATCATTTACATTTCCAGCTACAATAATACATTTCACTTAGCCCTTTCAAATCTTGGTTTGCTAGACATTTGTCCTTTCTGTTGTTGTCATTGTCTTTTCAATTTCTGCTGTTATAGTCTAGCTCTACTGCATAACTACTCATTTTTTCTAACTTGACCCATTCTATTGTGTTTCTAACAGTGTCATCATATCTCTGTTTGCCCGACCATGCCTCTTTTTCTCGTGCCCATAGCATTCAACCTTCACCTCTCTTCTAAAAATCTAGTTCTGAATTTTTCTCTATGTCAGGTCCTTACCCGAGCCTTTCTTTTCCTTTTTTTTTTACATTATAATCCTCCTTTTTCTCTCTGAAACGATTTACAAAGGAAAATCCACATACCCGGACTTGAAATCTCTTAAATAATGGTTCTCAGCTGCATCGCATCCGACTCCTTTATCGCACTTTGTCCTGAGCTTGAGATGAGCGATATGTGATCGGGTCCCACTTGAATTTATTGCTACTTGGCATCGCAACTCACATGACTTCTAAGATTGTGCGATATCTCTCTTGAGCTTTGTGATCTGTCATATGCGATGGACTTCGCATCGCCTCCATCACATCGCATTCATCGATCACATCGCAAGTTCTATAATTTACGAATTCTTTTCACATAAATATCACCAATTACGATATGCGATATGCGATGGGTCTCACTTGACTCTATCGCTACCTTGCATTTCGGCATTCTGTTGGATGGATAAGTCGTTCTTGTGAACAACACATACCTCCCAAGTGTCCTATAGACAACTAGAAACAAACGGACAAACAAAATTATCTTTCTCTAGATATATTGTGATTCATAATTAAATGTTATAAAGGTTTAACGATCTTACCTTTGATCCAACGCTTGTTTGTAATAGTAGTCCTTCAGTCGCCTGAAAGAGTTATCTTCATAGATCTGCAATCACAAAAAAACAAACATCAAATAGCACCTGCATAGCATATTTTCATAAATCCTATCCATTATGGTGATCAAGGAATCCATAAAATAAAAAATCAATTAACAACTTATTGAGAAAAACAGATTTATTTGTATTAACTTAAATAAGAAGAGCCTTACAAATGTGTCCACCTTGATGTTGTATAGGTCTTCCTAGGGTCCGGAGTAGGCATTTCCTTTACTCATATCAGCCTTGCACTCTTCCAACAGAGATACATATAGGTATGTAATCCTTCCCACATGAAATCTCAACTAAAAGGGTCTAATTTTCAACAACACTTCACCTCCAACAATACCAAAACTTCAACTCATCAATTGGTAACCCCTTGAGGCTGCCCTATGCCTCTTTTTTTAGTGGAGAAGAGGAGGTTATAGCTGCATACAAGAAGGGATAGAATCCTCCTTCAAGGGGATTAGTTCCTTACATCAAGGGGTTAGCTCCTTATTGGATTGGATGCATGATCATAAAAGGAGTATACTTTCCACCGCAGGAATGTTTCTAGAAGCTTCTAAAAATGAATTTAACTGAGCTTCTAGATTTTACTTGCACCTTTTCTAATATTTTACATGGGTCCGCACTTTTAATAAGGAAAAAGTGTGCTTGGGTACGCATGATTTATAGCCAAAAAGTGCGGGACCACAGGAAAAACTAGGAGAAAGTGCGGTACCAGAGTTTTTAAGGCTTTTATGAGCTTTTCTCTTAGTTTCAAGGCTTGATTTTTGGAACTTTGATATTGTAGGCTTTCAAGGGAGTACAAAAATTTCATGGTGAAAAATTTGAGTGTAAAAAATTGCCCCTTAAAGTGAGAATTCTGAGAATATTCGAAGAGTGATGTGCTTTATCATTTCAAGGATCAGCCTGTAGACACCCCAGTCGAAGCCCTGTAAAAATATTCAATGCAACATATATATATATATATATATATCATCACTAAGGTAGGCATTCCCATACTCAGATCAAAAAATAAATAAATTTGTTTTGATACATAAATGATTTTAATATCACATCAATAATGTAGACACAGCATGGACGCAACCATATGTAATGAATTTTCTACTGCATAATGAATAATAAAACTCCTCGCAGCCTGGATGGTGGAAACTAGATCCAAGGTCTTGATTTCTGCTTCTCGAACTAGTACTATTCTATCCATGCGATTAAATGTGTTGAAGTCGAACATGGTAGAAACCACTTGATTACCAGTCAATGATGTGAACTGTTAACAAGTGTGAGAGAAACAACCAATAATGACAATGGCTCTCAAAGTACTCAGTACAATCCATGAAATGCGAATATGTGATCTGAAGTCAAAAATTTCATGGAATCGTTCGATCGAAGGTCAATGATGTAACATGTCATAGAAGGTGAGAAACCTAACATTAAGTCATGCAGATTCCAAGGTACTGATGGATTCTAGATCAACTTCCTAGATGATGAGCTATCGTCGATAGAAAGTGATCCGTCACAAGCAAGCTCACGACACGAAACCATGGATCGGGCTTTGAAGAAATTTTTTTGCAAGGACTGACTCAGGGATGGTCGACGCGAATTGAGACAAGTGTTTGCAGATGAATGGTTTGTTTGACTGTCCTCTTGAACACATAACAACACTGCAGATGGTTTGGTGATAGTTTCCCTAAGCTAATACCTAGAAATCGGCTGAAGACTTTCAATGTGGTTTGATTAACTGATAGGAAAAATATTTCCCAACCCAGGTAGAAGTGCGACAAAAAGTGTCATGTTCAAGAGTGGTGTAATGCTTTTACAAATCAAAGTGTAACAAACAAATTTATTTTTCTCTCTTTTCCCCCACCATTTCTGGCAAGTACCTCTTTATTTTTGACAAGCTTGAGGAGGATAACATTTTCTTGTTTATAAGCTCATCCTTCGGATGAGTCCAACTTACTTTAAAATCGAACCCTAAGAAGGAGTGGTCCGTTCCTGTTTGTAATCGACAGGTCCTTTACTGTTAAATTTTAACGATTCCAGTAAAGGAGAAACTTGGTGTTTTTCATTTTTAGTGAGTCAGAAGAAAAAACTTAAGAAAACTCCATGGGTGTTCTTTTTCGTAAATTTAGTCTCTCAAGCCCGAAAAAGGATAAAATAATGTAAGAGAGAACTCTATTGACCATGAAAATTCAACGTATACATTTTTTTAAATACTCCATTTCAGTTCAGAAAAGGGGTAAACTTATACTAAAAGGACAACCATTCATTTACTTTAACGAGTTCGAATAGTCAAGTACTCGGCGATATTTTCATTTTTAGAGAGTCTAAAAAGGGCTTAAAAGAGGACTCCATGGTTTCTCTTTTTTGTAAAATTTAAAGAGCCCGAAAAAGTGATAAAAGTTTACTCTTCATCAAAAATGACTATTTTCCCAAAAAGTCCATTATTCTGCACAAAAATTAAAAAAATTAAACATACCTGGATCAATAAAAAAAATATTTCGAAAAACTGATTTTTAAAGTGAAAAATAAACAAATTTAAAATTCAACTATTCGAAAAAACTTATAAAAAGGATTTTTTCAAGTTCATTTTTACCGCTTGAATTTGGAGTGATGTTTTTAGAGCTCTAGGCAAAAAATGCTTCGGAGAAGATTATGGGAAAATCAATCATCGGAATTGAAAACCGTCTATTTCAGGTAATCCACAACCTCCTTATCTTGCGTTTCACTTGTTCAAATTTTTAATTTTGGGTCAGAATTTCATTTTTGGGAGGAAAATATGCCAAAAAATTCACCCTCGAGGGCCCACACCTAATCCATTGGGTACCTACAGACCCCGAAATTTTTCTACAAAGAAAAATGGCGGGGCCCCGCACTTTTAAAACAGGGCCCATCCATATCTACGCACAGTCCCTGAGCGTAAAGTGCAGAGGCACCGTGGCAAATTAAAAAACATATTTTCTTCCTAAATCACCCAATTTTTTTTCTTGAAAATGATTCTAATCTTTCATTTGACTTGTTGTAGGATATCTACAATGCTTATTTGGCGAGAAAGGGAGCACGAAGAGGTAGATGAAGCAGCGATAAATCATCAACCTACTTTGCAAGCTTTAAGAGCATGTGGGCTTTACAAATTTTGGGATATCAGTGGCATGAGAGCTCAAGTGGGTCTTCTTACTTTGCTGGTAAGTAAATGGGATGTCCAGGACCACTTTTTTGTGATCGGAGGTCATCGGATCGAGATTGAGCTGGAAAACATCTATTTTTTGACTAGTTTGTCCAGAAGAGGCAAACCATTATCTCTATTTGGGGCTAGGCCAGGTGGCCAGTCTGTCGCCAGCCTACAATTAGAGTTTTACAAAAATGAGGCCAATCCCCGGGACAAACGGATTGACATAAAAACTATCATCCGTCCAGAGCTAAAAGTGATCGCTTTTACCATTGTCAAGTTGTGCGGAAGTGTAGCTTTGCATGTAGCCACTGGTTCTCAGATGCACATAGCAGTAGATTTCTTTCAAGGCTCCATATACAACTGGTGCGAGGCAGTGTTGGAAAACGTGAAAGGCCAACTTACCAGAGCAAAGAATGGGAAGCTAAAACACTTTGGATATGGGTCCATTGTGGTCACCTTTTCTCTAGAGAGGATCCCCATATTAGCCCCGCAACACATTCCTGTCAATGCTGGTCCGACTCAAGAGCCTAGGATGGTTCGTTGGGTTGCTTTGATGGCCTGCCACAGTGAGGGTGGGGAGATTGTGAGATTTCCCTCTACATATTTTCATTGGTTGGAACGCCAAATTTTTTTTATAGAGGATTTTCCTTATGCTGGCATGGATTTTCGTGGTGACCGGGAGATACCCCTTCCTCCAGGAGCTCAGTGGGACAAGTTAGGTAAAAAAATCTCTTTTGACATATTATAATTTCTAATTTTTATTTTGTTTCTTAATATTCCAAAACTGATAACAAAAATTTTAAAATGCAGATGTGGGTCCAACTCGACTAGCCATTCTCCATCCCTTTGACCAGAGGCAAAGGGATGCAACAGTAGCACCACCACCCCCACAGGATTAGACTGCAGAGATTCTGACTGACTTAGCGCACCATCTGGAGCAACTCACTATAGATATTCCTGAGACTACTATAGATGATATCCCGCTTTATCTACAGAGATATGTCATAGTTGTTCCTAGTCCATTTAGGAGGTTTCTGACCAGGGTGGCACTAGCGGTGGTGTATTATCATGATCACCATGGATAGTGGATGATTGAATTGTAGACTCATTTTTGTATCACTTTTTCTAGATCATAAGGCGTTTTGAGCATATGATCAAAGACGATGTATTATTTTTTGAACACTACATTTATACTATGATATACTATTATTTCCAGTTTACCTGTTCAATCATGTTATGGAATGTTTGATTTGTTACTATGTTATCGCAAATGTCTATTTATAACATTAGAAGGAATCGCATCTACTAATGTATTTAAATTTCTTGAAATGTGTTGATATTCAATATAATCGAACTCTCGTTCCAAGAGACAAACCCTTAAAAATAATCTTAATAATATTGGATTTCTAATGGCATATACTCGATTTAACTGGAATACAATGAGTTCAAAATCTAACTTAACGATCAAACTCTGAATTCCAAATGAAATGGATTCCGATAATAATTCAATAACTGCGCTATATTCGGCAATATTGTTCATTGTTTGACCGAGACTTACCCCATTCATTGATACTAATTCATCAGTGGGTGAGTAAATAACCCAAGCTGTGGTAGAGATGTTCATGTACTACGACAAGTGCCATCAGCAAAACCAATTTACATTTGAAAGGATGTCGACATATGCGATATCAAAAATATCTAGATAAGCGAGAATAATAGTAAGAGCACACTTACACTAGGCACACGTTTCTAATCTATAGCACACTAGCTAAAAGTAACTAATATACAAAGAATATCTCCACACGAAGTCAAGCATAATATCTCTTCAGATAAAGTCCATTTCTAGGTTTACCCAAAGAGACCCCATCAAAATCAATCAATTCATAGGCCCCTTTTTCAAACTGTCACTTGACAATATAAGGACCATGCCACATGGGTTCAAATTTCCTAGCTCCTCGTTTATCGTTGGCTTGATCATAAATCAAAACTAGGTCTCCTTCTAAAAAATTATGAGGGTTAACACTTCTATCATACTGAGCTTTCATTCTTTTCGCATGAGCCTCGGTAGCTAATGCAGCGGTGTGCCGATTCTCATCTAATTGAGCCAAGTATAAAAAAAAATTCTCCTCTTCAGAAGTATCTAGTAATAGCTCTATGGCTAGTTGGAGTGACGGTATCTCGCATTCAATCGGTAATACCACTTCTAAACTGTAAACCAGTTGAAAAGGGGTAAAAACTGTCGATGTTTTTGCTGAGGTTTGATACGCCTAAAGTGCTGAAAAGAGCATGGTATGCCAATTTGACTTATGAATTCCAATGATTCATTTGATCATGGTGACTAAAAATTTATTAATCGCTTCAACTAAACCATTGGCCTGTGGATAATATGGTGTAGAACAGTTATGGTGCAAGCCAAGCTGGTCTGTTAACTCGGTCATCATGATATTTCGAAAATGGCTCCCATGATCAGTAATTATCACTTGGGGTACACCAAAATGAACAATCACATGATTGAATACGAAAGTAGTTGCAGTGTTTCCATCTGTCGCAAATGTAGGCATCGCCTCAGCCCATTTCGTAAAATAGTATACTGCTATAATAATATACCCATGCCCCCTGGCCGAGTGAGGGTTACATGTAATTAAATCAATGCCCCATTTTGCAAAAGGACCGACAACAATTATGGGGTGAAGACGAGAAGGTGGTGCATGCATTTGTCGATCGAAGATTTGACAATTATGGCATTTTCGAACCGCGTAAATACAATCTTTGAACATAGACAGCCAGAAATATCTTGCACGTAATATATTTTGGGCTGTGGCGTACCCACACATATGACCGCCACATGCTCCAGAGTGACAGTCATTTAAAACCTTCTCGGCTTCGTCATGAATTAGATAACGTCGAAAAACCGAATCCGCTCCACGACGGTAAAGTGTGTCACCAACAATGTGATATTGTTGAGACTGGAAACGAATCTTTCATCGTTGTGACCGTGAAAGCTTAGGCTAAAAATATTAGGTTTGAAGATATACGATAATATCTCCTTACCATGGATCAATGGTACTAATAAGAAACAAGGATTCATCCACGATTGGTTGTTCCGCCACAGTTTCTTTATTAGTAAGTGGGAAATCACACATAAGTTCAGAAAATATCAGTGATTTCTTGGATTTGGACTTTTTGAACTCCAAATCAAACTCCTGCAGGATAAAAATCCATTTGGAGTATTTTCCCCCTAGCAATTGTTTGGTCAAGATGTACATCATAGGGTTGCAATCACAGATCACTGTCATTTTGCGTAAAAGTATGTAGTGACGAAAACGTTGGATAGCTTGAACAGCTACCAATTCCAATTTCTCCACATGTGAGTATTTCATCTCAGTTGGATGCAAATTTTGACTAAGATAATAAATCACATGTTCACTATGGAATTCGTCTTCCTGAACTAAAACCATTCCTATCATGGAATCGGAAGCGGCGAGGTACAAAAAGTAATCTTGGTTGTAGTTGGGAGGATACAGTAATGGTGCATGGGTCAACGCATTTTTCAAAGCATAAAAAGATCGATCAACGACCTCATCCCAAAAGAATGGAATATTTTGTTTCAACAACCTAGTGAAACCTTCCGTTAACTCGGCGTAGTTAGGAATGAATTGACGTAAAAATTTTGCTTTCCCTTGCAAAATTTGGAGTTGGCGAAGAGTAGAAGGAGGAGGTAAATTGATGATTGCCTCAACCTTCGATGGGTCGACACGAATGCTTGCCTTTGAGACAATAAATCCCAATAATTGTCCGGATTCTACGCAGAAAACACATTTGTGAGAATCAAACGAATCTTATAGTTCCTACATCATATAAAGATTGCTCGTAAATGAGTAATATGATCTACTTTGCGTGAAGAATGAGCAAGTAAATCATCAAGGTAGGGTTGCACAATATGCTTAATGTTGTGAAATACATAAGACATGGCCCTTTGAAAATGGCGTCAGCGTTCTTAAGGTCGAAAGGTAATTTGCGATAAGAAAAAGTTCCCCATGGACAAATGAAAGATGTTTTAGGTTGATCTGCAGGGAGTATGTTTATTTGATTGTAGCCAGAATATCCATCCATGAACGATAACATTTCACTTCCAGCACAATCGTCGATAATTTGATCGATGTAAGGGGTTGGATAATTATCTTTAGGGCAAGCTCGATTTATATCCCTATAGTCGATACATACTCTTATTGTTCCTTGTTTTTTATTGACCAAAACAATATTAGATACCTAGTCCGTTAACTGGATCAGATAAATAAAACCCACATGAAGTAATTTTTCAACTTCTGCTTTGATAGCGGCAGCTTTTCTCGGATGAATCTGACGTAATTTCTGTTTTACTGGTTTGGCATCTGGGTATGTCTTAATTTCATGTACAATGATTGATGGATCGATTCCTGGCATTTCTTCATATGACCAGGCAAAGATGTTGCGGAATTCTTGAAATAGGGCCTTATATGCTTAAATTTCTTCAGGCGTACAAGAAGCACCTATGTGAATGTTTTCAACAGTTCTAGGTTTTACTAAAATGTCAAGAGGAATCGTCGTAGAAATATTTTCTAAATTCAATTTAGAATTGGCATTTGAGAGAGCATTTTGAGGTTCTTTGACGTAATCAGTGGTAAAAATGGAGGAAAAATCATTCTCAAAATGATCGAGATCAGGTAAAAATGAAGATCTATGATGAAGATCTTCCCATGGTAATTCATCTACCAACAAGAATTCACAAATATGTTCATCAGTATGGAAAAATTGTTGAGCAGGATCCAGAATTAGTGTCAAAGCTAAAATCGATATTGGAAATGACTCCTGATTTATCACATTCACTGGATCAAATTTGGTTGAAAGGGTATCAAAAAATGACTGTAATTGCTAATATGCTAGCTCAAAAGGACTGAAAGGCATCGGGCCCTCGAAAGAATCCAATTCTGATTCTGAAGGTACTATCCAAGGATCATCAAAGGAAATAGTACTTGACGTAATCATATTGATATTAGCAATAGGAGTTTGTACGCTAGGAGGAGGTAGGGAAAAAGTTCCCAATAAAGCTGAATCTTTAATCAAACCTACTTCGACATCCTTATAAGGGATAGTTGATTTTCTGATATGTTGGATGCTATCAGTAGACGGTTGGTCAAATGAATAATATGAGAGCTGATCTATCTTAATGATCTTTCCTTTATGAGGAAACATGATGAGATGAAATATCGATGATACAACAACAGTCATAGCGTAAGACCAACTGTGACCCAAGAGAAGGTTATAATCTAGAGGGGCATCAACCACTTCCACATCTAGATTAACCACTTTGCCTTCGACCTCTATTGGTAGATCTTGTAAAATACCATATGGCTGAGAACCTCTTCCATCAAACGCTTTGAGAATAGTTGGTGATTGGTTGATTTTTGGTGAACCAAGTGATTTCCAACATTTTATCGACATTATACACGTAGAAGCCCCTTCATCAACAACAGTACGAAAGATATGCTTGTTCTTAACTATTACCGGAATTTGAAAAGCCATTTGATGAGGTAAGTGCCGTGTAAAATTTTCTAAATCGAAGATCATGAGGTTTGAATCCTAGAGATCTATAGCTCCTAAGGCTAACAAAAGTAATTTTCTTTGGGATGGGCATGATTGCAATACTTCCAAAGCTGACATTGCTGAAGGGGAAATTGCCAAATCTTCAACAATATTGTAATTCTAAGCAGCTCTCGCATGTGGATTAAAAGCTGACTTATGAAGTACACCTTTTACAACTGGTTTAATCACTAAGTCAAGATTTTGTTTCTCGATTTGTAATGGATCAAAAACTGAGGGAGATGTAGTTGATGAAAAATTGGATGTTTTTGCTTCTTTACCAGTATTTTTACTACCATAATCTTGCGATCACATCACAACCATAAAAATATCCTCAACAGAATTGGAGGAAGATCCAACCATGTTACTATCTTGAGTGGGAAAGGTATCCTTCAAGATAGCAGGTATAGGTGAACCCTTAATGAATTTTGATACCTCGGCTCTATGCGGGAACTCTTTTGTAAAATGATCCTGGTCACAGATGAGACAAGGATATCGAGGTTTGTGTTTTTCGTCAGTTGGTTCAATTGTATCAATTTTCTCTTTTGAAGATTTCTTCTTTTTATTCTTACTTTTCTTCTTACCATGATTTTTATATTTGGCCGTAGATGTTTCTATAACATGGATATCAGCAGAAGTTTCTAGGGAAGAATCTCCTTTGGGTGAATCAGGTAAAGTGATAATAGGAGAAGTAGTCTTGGAAGACTTCTTCTTACTCATAACAGTACTAATAGAACCAATTACACTATTAGCAACATGAGAGTCAGAAGGAGTTCTAGTTAATTGACCAGGTCTTCGTAAATCAGGTATTTTATCATACAAAGTACCTGACTGAGTATAGACAAGGTCAAGGTACTGAGCCTGAGCAATAAATTTTTCTTCCGTAACAACGCCTCCTTTAGCCACATGTTCAGTAATATTGGGTAATAATGATTTAATAAACCATTCAGCCAAAATTTGATCAGGAATAAAGACTTTCACTAAACACCTTCTATGTCTCCATTCATGAATGTGATCAGATATGTACGTAGACGTAGACTGATTTAATGAAGTTATCGATTCTGTGCCATTATCGTATCTGACAGGAAACTGAAAATGGGTTAAGAAAGTTGTAGCTAATGTGTTAAAATTATTAAAAGAGCCACGTGGTAACTCAATGTACCATTTGGTAGCTGGACCAATGAGAGTTCTCTGAAAAACGTAATCGAATAGAATCATTGACTAGAAAATTGGATGCGCACCAGAGGTGATAAGTCATAATGTGATTAGATGGGTCCTCTCCTGACTTACCTTCTAATTTCAGAATATCATTGGGCAACTTGTTAAGCATCGGCAGCCAATATGGAAGATAAAAAATGGGATCGTTCGTAAGGCGTGACAAATCTGGTAAATATAAAGTTGCTATGAATGGTAACCAATGGCTAGGGTCTTGATAACCTTGAGTGATCAAACCAGTGCCAGGAGGAGGATAGCCAGGATATCCTGGAATCGGATGTGCATTTTGAATTTTGTAACCTCCTGGGTAACCAGGATTAACCGGACCATATTGGGGTTGTTGAGGTATTTGATAAGTATACCCAGGGTACAGTTGATACTGATATGCTGGATTTTGTGTAGCTTGACCAATTTGATACTGTCCCTGGTATGGTTGATAAGTAAACTGAGGTTGACTAGAGACAATCGTACTTATACCAGCTAGTCCTGTAGGCATCTGGGCCGTAGTCTGACTTGTAGGTCTCGACTGTGGTACAGAGGCTTGAGGAATTTGCACTGATGCAGGGATAGAAAAAATCAGAGCTACAAATACTCCAGAAATAGGGGTTGTAGGTTGAAAAGAGGTTGCAGTAGATGCAGCAGTTTGAGTTCGAGTCTGAGGTGTATTGGGCCCAGGCTGCTGAACAGAACTAGGTGCAGGGATTTGTACAGTAGGCTGAACAGGTTGCTGGGTTGGACCAGAAACTATTGGTTGTTCAGGTTGATTAGGTAAGTGCACATTAGGTTGCATAGTCTGTTGAAATTTCGATGGATTCCACACCATGTTCATTCTGGGGTATTGACACGTAGAAGGTTGTACGTATGAAGGACCATAGCTTCATTGAACGTAGGGTTGATAATTAAGTGGTAAATTTCCAGCTCCTTGTAAAAATGATTGACCGGAAGGCGGTTGGAAACCTTGAGTTGGGTACTCACCTTGAGGTTCATAACCCTGAGGCACGTACTGAATCTAGGGTTGATAAGGACCCTGAGGAATATACTGAGTCTGGGGTTGACCTTGGGGTATGTACTGTCCTTGAGGTTGATAACCTTGAGGTATGTACTATCCTTGAGGTTTTTCTCTAGGTAAATAATATTGTCCTATAGTTTGTCCTGGTAGAAAATTACCTTGAGTCTACCCCCCAGGAAGTAACCAAATACCTTGAGGTTTCCCCCCAGGCGGTAACTGACTACCTTGAGGTTGAGGATTTGGAATATTACCAGACATCATAAAAATTTTCTCTCCATTTGACGTTTTAGGTTTAGTTCCATTCATACCAGTTGATAATACTTGTTCAGTTGGTCGAGGAGTTGCTCCTGAGAAAGTACCATAAAGTGACTGGTACCCTGAAGGAACAGAAGGAACACCGTATAAAAATGTTTCCGGTGATTGGGAAAACATAGATGACTCACTTGACATGATTGATGAAGGATAATAACCCCTTGGTGTAGGATGAAAATGAATTTGGGGTGGTGAAAAACTAAGACCTGGGTTAAATCTGTCAATGACAAATACCAAGCGTCACTTCTAAAAGGATTGTAGAATATAGATTCATGCTCCCTAAGATTCAAAGTCTATGGGGTTTCAGGAAGAGTTACTTCTTCGTCTGAACCGACAAGTTCTTCAATGGAAATGAGGTCAGAAGGAATATTTTTAGTAATAATATGTTTTACCCTAGGTGAACCAGGATCACTAGAAGTTGGAGTAACAAATCCTGAAGATGGTTCCAAAACAGCAGGTTCTTCAGCGAATTCACTGGAAGGAGAAATACTACCAGTAAGCTCAGAAACTAAAATCGGTTCTTGAATATGCTCTGTTGTTTCTAGTTGATAATCAGGATGAAAAACTATAGATGATTCTCCTGCTTTTGTTGATCTAATTCTACTGTCAGTAGGCAATACTAGAGCTCACAGCCCTTCAAGTTGGCTTGGTGTATATTCAGGCGGCTTCCCCTGAAATCTGCGCGATTGTCTTGGTAATTCAGCCACGATTAAAAATTATTAATCACACACAATCAAATGAAAATTTCAATGAAAACTCCTAGAGTCACTAAGGAAACAACAAATGAATCACACTCTTAAAAATCTAGGAGATCAAGCCACACAAAAAAAGTAACTTCCCACACTAAAACACTAGTTGGTGATGAAATCCAACGTCGTAGTATTTATTGTAGAAAGGGCGGTTGGAACAGTTTCCTCGACAACCTGCTTAATGAAACAAACTGGTGCAATTTTCTCCACTTAAACCATCTCGAGTGAAGATAACCCTCTGGAGAGTCCAAGTGAGTTTAGTCGATGTCTGCTCCAGGTACAGTGAGATCTTTCCACCACCGTCACCTTAGGAAAAAACCATAAGATTATGGTCACTATGGTTACCAATAGCAACTAATATACCTGGGGGAACAGTCTACAGTCTGACATACATGCAAGGGTAGAGTAGCAAAGCTCAATCCCCTTGAAGGCTCCTTGACATAATCCAAGGTATACTGACAAGTGACCCCAAGCTCCTCGACAATGGTCTATCTGAGGTTTACTATTGTTAATACGCGCAAATCTTCTATCGTTCCCAATGATATAGGATTGATTATCCCACTGGTTCAGATATGACCTCGTGCTTGACTCCTTAAGAGGAGCTTCCTAGAGCATACAAGTGTCTGTTGGATTTTTTCCTATCGCAATATTAACTACTTGTTTGTTTTAACTGTCTTGAAGAGTTAATTACTCCCTACTCCAAGACACTAGCTTAAGCTATATTGGTGAAAAGATCCCTAGAAATATAAAGTTACTAGGTTAATTTTAATTTAAGCATTGATTTTATAAGGTTTTTTCTTAAGACAATAGGTGCAAAAGTGAAACTGATGATATGAAATGACCCGACTCAAATCATACTAAAAATGCATCTATAATGAGAAACAATCTGTTTTCTTTCAATGAATTCTAGCTAAAGGAAGAGTTCAGAAATGAATTTTTATTTTTTTTAAACAAATATTTCCTTCAAACAAGAATAAATGAAAAGAAATATAATTTCAATGAGAACTTAGAATGATCTATGGTCAATAAAAATCCCTTTTTGTTCAAGATCGAAACTGCAAACTAAGTTTTTCTTCAAAAGACACTACAATTTCTAGAAAAGCGCTTGAAGCTAAAAACACTATTTTGAGATCTAAAAATTCTAAGACTAAATCTGAATTAAAAATTCAAATATTTTAAGGATTTCTTACTTATCTTGTGATCTAACTGAGAAATTCTTTGCTTGAATCAAAAAGAACTAAAAAAAAACATCCAATTTTCGTTTTTAAAGTGAGATTCCAAACTTATTAACAAAAGCTTTAACGATTTTCAAATGAGAAAAATAGGATCGAAAACTCATAAAACAATTTTTGCTATGATGTCAAACTCAACAAGAAAACAAGAGAATACCAGTGATCTAAAGGCATACCAATGTTTCTAATCTTTGAGCGGGATGTAAGACAAAGAAAAAATAATTATAACATGCAAATATTTCAGAAAATCAATCAAAAATAAAATGCTAAGACAAAATCTTAACCAAGGCTTTCTGATAGAAGATACAGGTCTGGATAATCACTGAGAACCTAGAAAAGTAATCCAGAAAAGAAGATTTTAATATTTTCAAAAATTTGACAGGGTCCACAGGCTTTAGAGCAATCCAGTGGGGTCCAGCACTGTGGGTACAGGAAAAGTGCGGAACTACCCGCATTGTCTCAAAAGGGAAAGAGCGGACACAAGAAAACAAGAGAAAAAACTAAAAATTCTCAAAAATTTCTTAGGGATTCTACAGATATTAACTACCCAATCCAATATAAATCAATTAAAATCAGGAAACATAAGTTCATAAATCAAAAGTAAAAGAAATCAAAGCTCAAATTCTTCCCTAGCAGAGTCACCATTTTGTTGGACGGATAATTCGTTCTTGCAGAAAACACAGACCTCCCAAGTGTCCTATGG
This sequence comes from Pinus albicaulis, assembly GCA_034641835.2. Classification (NCBI taxonomy): domain Eukaryota; kingdom Viridiplantae; phylum Streptophyta; class Pinopsida; order Pinales; family Pinaceae; genus Pinus; species Pinus albicaulis. The sequence goes on along the minus strand of CM076583.1, from coordinate 872,257,799 downwards.
AAAACTAGCAACAAATTAACAAAAAAAACTATCTTTCTCTAGATATATTGCGATTCATAATTAAATGCTATAATGGTTTAACGATCTTACCTTTGATCCAACGCTTGTTTGTAATAATAGTCCTTCAGTCGCCCGAAAGAGTTATCTTCGTAGATCTACAATCACAAACAAACAAACATCAAATAGCACCTGCATAACATATATTCATAAATTATATCCATTATTGTGATCAAGGAATCCATAAAATAAACAATCAATTGACAGCTTATTGAGAAAAACAGATTTATTTGTATTAACTTAAATAAGAAGAGCCTTACAACCGTGTCCACCTTGATGTTGTACAGGTCTTCTTGGGGTTTGGAGCAGGAATTTTACTTAGATAAGCCTTGCACTCTTCCAACCGAGATACATACAGGTATGTAATCCTTCCCACATGAAATCTCAACTAAAAGGGTCTAAGTTTCAAAAACACTTCGCCTCCAACAATACCAAAACTTCAACTCATCAATTGGTAACCCCTTGAGGCTGCCCTATGCCTCTTTTTATAGTGGTGAAGAGGAGGTTATAGCTCCATACAAGAAAGGATAGAATCCTCCTTCAAAGGGATTAGTTCCTTACATCAAGGGGTTAGCTCCTTATTGGATGGGATGCATGAACATGAAAGGAGTGTACTTTCCACCGCAGGAATGTTTCTAGAAGCTTCTAAAAATGACTTTGACTGAGCTTCTAGATTTTACTTGCGCCTTTTCTAATCTTTTACAGGGGTCCACACTTTTAATAATCAGAAAGTGTGCTTGCCTACGAATGATTTATAGCCAAAAAGTGTGAGACCATAGGCAAAACTAGGAGAAAGTGCGGTACCAAAGTTTTAAGGCTTTTATGAGCTTTTCTCTTAGTTTCAAGGCTTGATTTTGGGAACTTTGATATTGTAGGCTTTCAAGGGAGTACAAAAATTTCATGGTGACAAATTTGAGTGTAACACGTTCCCATTTTTTTCTTGGTATGCATAGTTCTTCCAACCACTAATGCGATTTCTCAAAGGGAAACCATATACCTTCATATTTGAAATCCTTTAGACTTTTTCTTTGAAGTTGCATCACATTTGGAACTCTTATCGCATTTCAAATTTCGGTGATTCAACCTTGCTCTTACGATCTTCACCCTTTCGATCTTGCGATTTACGATATGTGGACCAGGAACATGTCATCGTGCCATGTCACCTTGCCATGTCATCGCCACATCACTGCCACATCATCTTGCCATGTCATCTTGATTTATTTGCAATTTGTGGGGTTAGGTCAACGTCAACTGCCACGTCACTTGCCACATCATCATATCGCACTTCGCATTTTCTATGACCACTATGTTTGTGCGATTTTCCTCCTGCCCCGATTGCAATATGCGATTGCATTACATCGTATCCATCGCATCACATCTATCTTCTCATCGCATCTCATCTCATCTCATCGCATCACCACTATCCATCGCATCACAACTTTGCTCATCCATCCAGCGGTTATGAAATTAGTTTGCGATATCTGATATGCGACCTGGTCTCCGTCATTGCAATCATCACCATTGATCTGTCTAGATCTACAGTCCTCGTTGCTACTGGCACTTCCGATTAATACTCAAGCTCTAGCATAATATCATATTCACTTATGATTCTCAACTCTATGGTTTAAACCCCAAAAGAACCATATGAATATTTACGGGCCCACAATTTTTTTTCAACGTACCTTTTACACCGTCGATCTAATCGCTCATATATCTAATGACTATACTTTTTGGCTTTAGGAGAGCCGGTCCCAGTTCACAGTACTGTGGAGGCACTCCTTGGTATGGAATCATCATTGGGCTTGTGCTACCACAGTGAATGACAACTGTCGATCTATGATCAATGCCCGATGGGTGGGTTAACTGTGGAGGGACCCCCTTGGTTTAACTATTAGGATGTTTGTGCCCCCGTGGTACTGTTGATCCCGGATCAACATTTAACTGCACTCATAAGATGCGTTGTTCAACTCTGTGACAACGTTCCCACACTTTTTGTTAACCTTTTCACAACTTCTGATGCGAAAATCGTCAGATCTTAATTGTTGATGATCGAATGGCTATCGTGTTCAATTAACCCCGATGACTTATCGCTCAAAAGTCATGCAAAACGGGTGGTTTCTTTCCCGTGGCATGTCATAGTCTTATTTGATCGCGTTCAATTTCAATAAAACCACTTACCACTCGAAGGCTGCGTGAAAACCATCTGTTGTTTTCTGAAACTGCCTTCACTGTTCACTGTGATGCTACTGACGGTTCCGCTGTGCCGTTGACTCCTAATTCCACATCTAATTTATTTTTTCACACCTCCTCTGTATACTTGTTCAAACAAACCATAGATTCATCTCACTGCACTACGACTTCTCCTTTACTCCATCGTTCTTCTTTCACGATATCAACCAGTCTTCAAACGCTTTCTAGAATTCATTCCACGCATGGTTTAACCTTTATATTCAATTTCTGTGGTTCTTATCCGTCATTTTCCATTACAGTAAAAATCCCAAATGGGCAGCCGCAACCCAGTGATACATTAAACCTTGTGTGAAATCTCTGCAAAAATTCCATCTAAGTCTGATCTGCTCCCTTGTCTTAGTGCTGCTCCTTTGTGTTCCTTTTCCATCAATGACAATATTTCCAACATTGGGTTCTGATTCAGACGATGAAACAAAATATCAATAGATAATATACCATAAGGAAAAAGGGCACTTACTATGATGGAGTTCCAAGAACTTGAAGAGATTAACCAAGGTATCCAAGTAGAAAATGTTAAGCTAAGAAGGCTCCTACAGGAAGAAAGGGAAGAAAAAAAAAACAGTTACTACACCACTTACAAGCTAAGGATGAGGCCTTGAAGAAAATCTGACATAGCCAACCCGGGGTAAAAAGCAACCCTTCAATTTTTCCTGATGATGAATTCACTTCTTTTGAAAAGCATACTACAGGGATTGGGTCCAAATTGCAGAAGAATATCGGGTATCAAGGAAAGGACCTTGGCATCAACAGCCAAGTCATCATAAACCCCATCAAATTCAAGGAATTTCCACGTCATGCAAGGCTCTAATACACCTGAAACGAAGTGGGAGAAAGCTCCAAAAAAACCAGTGACCCACCAACAAATGATGATGAGAGCACCTCCTAACACCTCAGTGACACTGATTGATTCATGGGCACTTCTTGGAGGAACATCTGGAGGATGTGTTCCAAGATGATATAAAAGATATGGAGGAGGAAGGATCATCACAACTAGAATGAACCCCAGAAACCTACATGTCAAACACGTGAGGATCAAAGAACACCCATACAGAGCTCGGTCTCCAAAGTTGTTCCATAGGAAAATCCTCCATAGGGGGCTGATCCATTTAACTTATTAAGTAAAATATGGTTCTTATAGGGGTCTTAGTGTGATGGCCACATTTGTAAATCATACGTTGCAAGGAAATGTAAACGTGATGGTGTGTTTCCCATCACTTCAAAATCCAACGATGATATTTTGGCCTTTCTTTACGAGTAGTTGAGAGAGTTATTTTTTTATTTTTCTTTTATGTAATGCTTGGCCAATGAGTGGGTGCTATACGCTCTTGGCAAGGAGGGGTGGTTGAGTCATGTGTGGTTTGGATGATTTCAAATATTGTACTACTTTCGCGTACAAAGGATTGGAAGTGTGGTTTGAAAAGGACACAAATACTGTGTTGAGAGTGTTAAGGATTTTGGGGTCCAAAAGCTCTTTAGTGGGAAGGAATGATCATAGTGGATTAAAAAGGTACAAGTAAAAGTGGCTTAAGTATAAAGGCTCAAAAATCGAAGTGTTTGAAAGTCTCTCGAAATAAGTTTAGGTTGTAGATCTCGTCATTATGATTCCAACGGTGCAGACGACACTCAATTCTGAGTCTGTATGAAGAAGTTAGGAGCAGTAAAAGTTTGAGGGTTGACTTAGTAATGTGGCAGCTTAAGGAAGCAACAATTTTGCTAAAACTTGGCCACCGAATTTCATCCAAACTCACCAGATTCCAGGCAAATTTTTGGGATGGTTAAACTGTCTCCTTCGGTCAATTTTCGAAGCTTCGAAAAATAACTCCTTTTTTTAAATAACAATATATATATATATATATTGGAGGGTTGGCCATGAACCCCACCCTCCTCACTCATATAATATAACAAGAATATAATATATATGGGGTCGTCAATTTTCGTAACCCCATCGCTGACCACTCAACCATGGAAAATGGTAACAACACATATTAAAAGGGGTTGGGGGTTGTGAACCCCGCAGCCACCCATACTACCATAACCACCTAATACGTTTCCAGCGGAAGACGTGGGGATGGGCTACCCAATGCAGGGATGGCCCCCCTCAAAATAAATGTGAATCCATTCAAATCAGGTTTTGACCACTCGACCCCCTCCCTCATATTTTGGATCTAAACCAACTCTCCAACCAAAATATTTAGTTTATCCACCCAACACTTCATTGTTTAATACTTCGCTTCAGATGTGCACCCAAGACAGACAGGAGTGGGCACGAAAAACAAGGCAGTGGAACCCTAAGTAGTGTGCAGGAGGGTGGAACCATGATCTGAGCCATTTTTCCAGAGGGGCTAGATTTTCACTTTTTCATATTGGGGAATGTTTTATAAGGATTCTACACTAATTGATGCCACAAATCTAATGGTGCTACCCATTTCGTCATCATTGGTCTTCAGTTTTCGACCAATTTCAGATTGGGTAGGTATAAGGTTGTAATTCCTCATTTTGTACTTGTACTTTCATTTTTTCCATTTAGTGAAAGCAGAGCCTCCCCAATATTTGAGAAGGCCCAGAGATGTGCTCCCTCCTAGATGAACTCCGATATGAACTCTGTGTTCTCATGCATGATTTTAATTTCTTCTCTCTTTTTTCGCTCATGCCTTTAAAGTTTCTTGTTTAAAGCTACAATTTTCACATGTTAATTCTTTTATACATCTCAAGCAAACGTTTTTGGATCAATTAAACATTCAACCCAACTTCCTCTCCTCTCAATTGTTTCCCAGTGAGGTATACATGCAAATTATTCTCATGTTTACCAATGAAGAGGCCATATTCTCATATCCAAAATAAATTAGAAGATCTTCATATTAGTGTCTATGTTTAAAAAATTGGAATGCCATTGAATAAAAACATATATAAATGTTAAAAGGAAAATGAAATAACTATCAAGGCTTTAGGAAACTTCTCGAGAATTAAGAAAGAAACAACCAAGTAGAAATCCAACCACAATCCTAGTTTTAATGAGACAAATATATATATTTACAATAATTGAATACAAATAAATCGCATCTATATTAAAACTAGCACAAGACAATCTATGATAATTTCTACTACAGGCCTCCAGGTTTCCATGCTAGAGGTTGCACATTTTTAATTTGAATTATTTACATATAGAACCCCTCTATCAACGTGTCCAATGGGATATATAGATTAAATTCTCTTTTCTATCGACAAAAACATATTCCCTAATACAAAATAACTAGTATTGATTGATCTTCCCACCCGACAAGAAATTGTGAAAAAGGACATTTCAGAAAATTTATGAAATGTCTCAATATTACTGTATGGGTGGTTTGTATGAATCAACCAACCATCCATATAGTGATACTAAATCCCAACCACGAGTATTATGTAATGATATTCAACTAGGTATTTAATCATATTTATGACACACATAATAGTTTACACTATAATGAAAAAAAAAAACAGTAAGTTTGCAATATCTTTGAGAGCACCAAAATAGGAAAATCACATTAATCTAGAAACAAGTTGGACATGACTTTATGGTTGAATATAATATTAAAGAGCATGCAAAAATTCCTTAAGTATCATGATTCCATGTTCTATTGACATTATTCAATAAACAACCAATATAGATTCTTCTTAACTATTGATATATGAGGGATGAAATCTCTAGAGGTGTAAATAATATATCAAGTTTTTCACTCTAAAATAAGCTTTCACATCAAAATATATGTTCCCTCTCTATGCTTGCTAGATATACAAACCATTTTTCAAGCCTTTCACTCTAAAATAAATATTCACTGCAAAATGTTTGATCCCCATGTCTGCTTGTATCCTCAACAAAGAAGGAATTGATATTTAACCAATAATTTATGGACAAAACTTTGGCCTGATGAAATTTTTGGTGTTCATGAGTTCCACTATAAATATGATAATTTTTTTTAAAAAGGTGATTCTAATTTCCACACAAATTTTAAAATTGATGCCTCAAGTCAGGAAGAGAAAAATTAGGCTTCCCATATTTATAATTTTGGTCCTAATAATGAACTTACTACTCCGAAGGAAAAATTATTCCCAAATTTTTTACTCAGCCATGTTGTTCATTCCAGGGATAAATCTACTGCCCATTCCTATTGGTAAAAAATGTTTTAGCAACATACCTCCAATTTTAATCCTCATGATTGGTCGTGCTATGGACTCGAAAATTCAATTAAAAATGTTTATTGTGGATAAAAATATGTATGTTACTTTATTAAACATATCTCCACGTTGGAAAATGGATGAGAAAATTGATGTGGATAGAGAGAATCAACCAACAAACAAATAAATAACTGATGATTTCTCCAAGGGCCTCAAAGTTAGTACTGTTGAGGGGAAACTTTTTGAATTAAGAAGTGAAGAAAAATTGAATACCAAAGACATTTATGAAAACCCTTATTATGATGTGGATGATGAGAGTCATGGAAAAAATATTAATACAAGGGTTGATGATGACTATGGAAAACATGTCTTCAGATACCTTGTCTTGGATGGCACATAGTATGCACAGGGAGTTTAATGTAGCATAAGTAAACAATACATTGACCATGAGGTTATAAAGATTACTGACCTGAAATATGTTTTTTAGAATCAAAAACACGTAGATGCACTTGTTTGTTATATGAAATTTGAGCATAAAAGTACTCTTGCACTAAAAATAGAGATTCGCCTTGGAAATTTCAACAACATATATCAAAAACATAAAGTGGTTGCTATGGAAAGATAAAAAATAGAATGCACAAGCAACAAAGATATGGAAAAATAATATAATTGGGAGGATTGGTGATTATTTTAGGCCAAAAATAGAGAATAGTATTGTTTAAATCGATGATGGGTTTGATAATAACATATCTGGTTTCTTGGAATGTTAATTAGGAAATTTTTTTAAACATCCAAATAGAGGTGCTTTCTATGTTCCCCCTATGATTCAAAATGTTGTAAAGATCAAAATGGGGTATCTCTTTTCAGTATGAAGGAAATGAAAATGGGGAAACCCCATACCGCAAGGGTGATGAAGGCACACAACAAAGATGTGACTCCAAATTCTTTGAGAACATAGATGTTTCACTATTCAATTATGTCATGAAAACCAGCTCAAAATTACCCCACAATACTCAAATTGAAAATAATAAGGGGGATGAGCATCAAGGTCTAAAGCAGAACCCTTGGTTGTTAAAGTAATTACAAATTTGTTTCTCACTGTTAGAATATTTTTTAAAATTTTCTTCATTGTTACATCCCATACATCACAACAATTAGGATAACCAATAGTTGAAATATTTTCTACAACGTCCTAAGAAAACATGCCAATAGTGACACAAATAAAAGCATAAATGGTTTTCCTATTTGCATACTCTCAAGAACTCTAATTGAGGATGATTATTCTAATCCAAAGAAAAAAGGAACCTACTCTACATGTATGTGTGAAGTTCATATCGATGAACCAGACGTGAACAAAATTATATATGATTTTACACATAAACCTTGTATATTCAGCAAAAGATACACTATTTTTTGGGAAGATTTAGGTATTTTCATTGCTTCATCAAAATGAAGTATCCATAAGTATACATATCATGTAGAATACTTACTATCAAAAATCTATGTAAGGCTTGTTGGAGAAGAGATATGTGGAAACTTAGGAAAACTCAAACTTGAAAATATTTTTGGTGAAAAGGTGCTTTAATTAGTTTTCCTAGACAATATCAAACAAAGCTAGAACCTATAGGCAAGTAAAATTCGATATTACCCTATTTTATATGATAATATATCATAGGAAAATAATATTTTCTCCTTGAGAGCTTAAGTTGGCTACACTAGATCACATATTTCACTTTAGAAATATTATGCTAAGGATTAAATTCTAAGGTTATCAAGTGGTCCCTATTGATATTTGTTGCTTGGAAGGTGCTCCAAACCCTATGGTATAGGGTTGTGGAGGAAATTTGCAGCACAAAGTCACTTGTGGGCTAGGTACCCGAGATGTTGGCTTTTCGCCCATGCTTCTGGGTCTGAAACCAAAAAGGTTTTTGATGACTTGGCACTTGGAGATGTGAGATAACCCTTAGAGGAACAAGGGGAATCTTCCAGCACCAAGAGAGCCCTTATCAAAGTTCAGATATCGATTTTATGTGTTTCAAGTTAGAAAATCGTCTAATGTTTCACGTCGACATTAGTTAAGGAGACCCTTCTTGAAGGGATAGATACCACCCTGGAGACATATATAAAAAGGAGGGAGAAGAGACCTCATTTCTCACATACAAGTGAAATTAACATGCAAATTACACCTTTGAAGTGGCCACATTCAAGTCAAGCCTAGCGAATGAGGGAAAACAAATAGTTTTTTGGTCTAATTTCTCATGAAAACAAGTCAAGTTATTAGAGAAGGCAAGTAAAAATAGAAGAAATTTTTATGAGATATTCTTATGCTAATTTTTCTATGTTTAATAGTCTACATTTCATTTTTATCTCAAGATTGATGGAGCTCTAGTTAGGGTATATTTGGGCCATACAAAGTATGTTTTAAGAGCCTATAAGGAATCCAAATGCAATGGAAAGGAATGCATTGAAGCGAGGTTTGAAGCTGAGTTGGGGGTTATTACAGGAGCAAAAGAAGAACTAACAAGCAGGGTGAAAAAAATAGATTCAAGGGCACAGAAAGAGTTTCATCTTAGGAATAAAAGGTATGTTGATTGGAATTTCAAGTTATTTTGTTGCTAGGGGATAAGAATGTTAGTTTGGTATATATATTTTTGAGCATCTTGTGGCTGTTAGGAGGGAAACAAGTAGGTGTTATATGGAGCCCTATGTCTAAACCCAAGAAAGCACTTTAGACCTGCTAGGAGAGGTAATGATTTAGAGGTCAAGATTTTACTTTTTTAAAGACAAAATAAGGTAGCAAAGTTGACCAATTGTTGAGCCCAAGTTCACTGAGGAGAAGGAAATATTGTAGTGATAGAGGGAAGCCATCCATGCCCTAATTTTTTCTTTGTTGGGGTAGCACAAGAAGGTAATAGTTGTAATATGTCCTAAAGAGATAAGGAATAGCAAGGGGTAGTGTTGATATTGGTAGCTTGGGAGGCAATCAAGACCCTAGGGGACAAGTTTTAGGAGGAATTGCCACCACAAGTCACTTGTGGGATAAAAACCCAAGGTTGGGGTTTTTCACCTAAAGGCATGGACCCAAAACCAAAGAGAGTTTTGATTATTTGAAACTTGGAGATGGTAGAGAACCCTTAAAGGAGAAAGGGAGTTTCCAAGAAAAACAAGAGAAATTTTTCCAAATGAGAGAGAATACTTTTTGTTTGTATGTGTGTTGGCATGTGGCACAAAAATTAAGTCGGTCTTGATTTATGACAACCCTAGAAGAGGGCTAGTTGTGCTACCCACAGATCATATAAAGTAAGTAATAGAGACCTCATCTCAGCACATCACGACGATGATAAATTTTTCATAGAGAAGAGTGTTGGGTATGTCTTATATTCCTTCCATGACTAGTCACAATCAGAAGGGTGAGAGATCCCCCTGTACGTTCTATCGGGCGCAGCAGGGGGGTCACAGGGGGGACGATAGCCCCCCCTGTTCGGGGTGTGGGGTAGTTCCCCGGGATTTTTTTTTTTGGATCTTATTTTTCGGTGGGCAGACTCGCCCATGGTTTTTTGCATGGATTTGCACATGGTTTTGGGGCATCATGGTTTTCGAACCCTGGTGTTTCGTACATCCAGTCAAGGGAACTATGGTTATGTTCAAATCCAGGGTTAATCACTAGCACATTTGGCCCAATTTTCGATGGCCAATTCATCGCTATTCAGACACATAGGCATCCCAAGAGTGATATTTTGAGGTAGGGAAAAACGTGGTTAGCCATTGCATGACAATTCTGACACTTCAATAAAGTGTAGGAAGAGCGACACTTATTCTAACATTTCCAGAATTCCGTCACTCTTTCGACGTTCTCCAAATCGTCATTATTCCGACATTTTGTAAGCGTCAGTCTTCCGATGAGCCACAACTATTGGTATTCCGACAATACCAAACTGTTGCATTTT